>CM065637.1:1997921-2597921 GCA_033220585.1 Dipteronia sinensis | reverse complement strand
CAAAATGCTATACTGCTATACATCCAATCCCCGACCATAAGTCAAAAAAAAAAAAGAAAAATAATTAGAGTGCAATAAAAATAAAATGGATCAATTAACTATTTAAAAAGGTCCATCGATCGGAGACACATATTTATTTATATAATATTTAATAATAAAGGCTTGAAAGTTTTGGTCATAAATTTGAAGTGTCGCCATTAATTAGTTATATAATACGAAAGTTTAAGCTAAATCAATTTAGATTTGTGATTTTAATATCTTAACCATTCAACCGTCAAAATTTTAAGTTAATTTTATCTATATTTTAGATTTACATTCTTTTTTCACCTTACTTACCATATTTAATGTCTATTAATTATTATACAATACAAAAAATCTATATGTAAGGTTCTATTAATTAGTTATATAATAGGACGATTCTCTATTAATGTTCTATTAATTATTTATATAATATAAAGTGTCCCTATTTGATCTATTAATGCATTATCTTTTTTATTCTCATATATTTTCTCATTCACCCTTTCTTTTTGTCTATATATTTATGGAACGAAAGTACCCTAATCATTTTTCATTCAAGGTCTGCAATTTCTTCTACCTAGCTTGGTTCCTTTTTTTTTTAATACCTATGTAAATCTCATTTTACTAATTTTGGTGGTTATCATGGCTACAGAAAGAAAGAAACTTTATCTCTACTTCTATCAAAGTATGTTGTATTAATTAACCTCCTTTGTAGATAATTAATATATGTGTTTGTGTTTCAAGTATAAAAATTACGATATAATGACTTTTTCTTTTATTTATTTATTTAAATAATGAACATAATAATAATAAAAAAACGTGCATCGCGCTCTGACACTCAAGTATTATATTAAAATCAACACAAAACTTTATTTCCACGATTACTGCATCAAATGCAATAAGATAATATATATAATTTGGCAAGAACTACAACCACCTGGTCTCTTCATTTAAGTAATAATAATAATAATCATTCAGCAATATATATATATATAGTTGTAATTAAAATAAATTAATTTCAAGTTGCAACAAAAAGATTATGTTTACACATGTAATCTAATTAAATACATAATACGTGATTAGTTTGACCCGTTAATTAATTATACATGCATGTGCAACACATTATAATATACGAAGGGACATTCTAAATAAAGATAACTGTCTCGGTGGCTATCTATTTGTTAACACACTATCAAAATAGCCATTAGATGGAGATTTTATTTCGAATGACCATTTTTGATGAAAAGTGTGACACTAATAATTATTCCATCGAATTCCGTTAACTTACCGTTAAATGAGTAGCATTTTGATAAATAAGTGGATGATATTGATTTATTTTAGTTTTTTTTTTTAGAAATCAATTTTTTCTTTTGCTTTTTGAAACGAATAATTATAGTTAGTGTGTATATATACACAATTTTTTTTTCTTAATCAAAATTTTATTTTCATTTAATTTCTTAAAGTAAATAATAGTGTTCGAAAAATTGGTCAAATCGGTCGATTAATCGCTGGCTAGCCGCTAGGCGGTCTCCCGCCATGGCGAAAAGCCAAAAGTAGGCCATATAAGGAGTCTAGTGCGTAGTCAACGTTGTCCATCAACCAAACAAACCATCGTCCATCATCTATCGTCCGTCGTTGTCGTCAAACTGATGCACAGGTGATAGAGCGAAATGATTTTATGGAAACATGGGTTGACAAGAGGTGGGACGGAGCGAACTGACGGCGAGGATGAAAGGCAGATGAGGGGTGTCAAGATTTGAGAACAGGCAAGGGTCGACGACGGCTAGGGATTCTAATTTTTTTTTTTAAAAATACCAAGAAGATGATTTTGGGACACTGGAATGAAATGAAGAAGGTTTTATATTAGGACCTGAAATGTTGTGGTTGGGCCTATTGGCCAGGTTTCAATTTCTTTGGGTTTCTTTGGGCCTAATATGTTGTTCGGCCTATTTGTTTAAGTGTTTTAACTCATTAACCGTTTAATCTAATATTTTTTAGATTTGAGAATTTATTTGTTATTGGATTTTTAAGTTTTTATATATGAAAAATAAAAAAAATCGTCGGCTGATTAATTGCCGACTAATCGGTCTAGGCGCTAGGCGCTGGATCTCCGTCTGACTAGCTCCTAAAAGTTACTAGAACACTAGTAAATATATATTTAGGAAGGAAACATTAAAAAAAATGGAGAAAGAGAAAAACAAATAATTAAGAAAAGAAAGAAAGAATGTAGGATGAGATGAAAAATGAAGATGGAGTAATAAATAAATTAATTAAGAAAAATGAGAGAGAAAATAGGAGAGAGAGAGAGAGAGCAAGACTGAAACAACTTAAAAAGGAAATATTTATAGAAAATCTTGAAAATAAACAAGAGACATATAGATTAATCTAAAGCATTAATATATAATTGATCCAAAGGCTACAAAATCGTGTCAAAATTTGTATCCTCCGATCATTCCACACACATATATATATATATATATATATATGTTTGAGATATACTATACAGATATACACACATTAAATATAATTATTAGTTTTAAAAAACAAAAATATGAAATGATTTCCAAAAAAAGTTTAAAATAAATCAATATCATCAATTTATTTATTAAAATGCTACTCATTTAACTGTGAGTTAACGGAATTTAATAGAATGATCATTAGTGTCACATTTTTCATAAAAAATGATCATTTTAAAACGAAATCTTCATCTAATGACTTTTTTGATAGTTTGATAACAAATGGGTGGTCACCGGATAATTTTCCCTTCTAAATATTCTGATATCTCATTAGCTCACAAATAGATGAACAAATACAGTAATTAATTTTGTCGGTAAGATTTCTTTTTATATATTTTAATATAAAAGATTTTCAATTCAAATTACCGATGTTTTTGAATTTATTACTATACATGCTGGCCTCATTTAATCATTCAAATTCCCGATGTCACATTTGCATGCATTTAGTGCCAATGTGTCTATTTTCTTTCCCTCCATCTGGTAACTAGAGTAGTGACAAGTGCTCATTATAAACAACATTTGTCCGGCCAAACTAATCCCGTAACGTTCTGATATACCTGTCGAGATAAAAACTGGAAGAGATCGATGGAGGGCTTGAACTCAAAATGGATAGCAGCAGTGGCCAGCATATGGATCCAGTGTAGCATAGGTGGAACCTTCACCTTCAGCATCTACTCATCCACCCTCAAGTCCACACAAAACTACGACCAATCCACGCTTTCCAGTGTCTCACTCTTCAAGGAAATCGGTGGCAGCACTGGCATTCTCGCTGGCCTCTTCTACTCCTTTGTAACGCTCAATCGCCACCGCCGCAATGCTGGCCGTTTCCGTTGTTTTTATGGACCGTGGGTGGTCATCTTCACTGGTGCTATCCTTTCCTTTGTGGGGTATTTCTTTATGTGGGCATCTGTTGTCGGGTTGATTCACAGGCCACCGGTGGCGTTGATGTGCTTGTTTATGTTCACGGCAGTTCATTCGACAACATTTTCTATCACGGCAAGTCTTGTGACTGGCGTCAGAAACTTCCCTGCTCATGTTGGGACCATTGTTGGCCTATTGGAGGTAATTACTTCATGCTTTAATTTGAGACCAATTTTTGTTTTTTTTTGGTATGAAATATTAAATTTAACAATTAATTTTTTTTTATTATTCTTGCCATTTTTTTTCTATTTTTGGGGACAAAAATATCACGTAATAATTTTTAATTTATAAGTCCGTGTCAAATAAAAGTTATACACAATCAAAGTTACATGTTAGTCTATGAAGATATGAGGTTGACAAATGGTAACTTTATGTACATCTATATTATGAGATTATTGGTTAGAGTCGTATTTTTTCCCTACTAAATACTTTCTACTTGTTTAATTAGGGATATCTGGGTCTAAGCGGTGCAATACTAATCCAAGTTTACAACACCTTATTCCAAGGCAACTCGAGCAATTACCTTCTGTTTTTAGCTGTGTTTCCAACTTCTATGTCTCTTTTGCTAATGTATTTTGTAAGAATTCATGATACCAACTCTGAAGATGACAAGAAACACTTGAATGCTCTGTCTGTAGCTGCTTTGATAATGGTGGCCTATCTCATGATTCTTATAATTTCGGACAACATTTTCACTATGGCATCATGGGTCCGCATTGTTACATTCATATTTCTGCTGCTTCTACTCATCGCCACACCTCTTGGAATTGCATTCAAAGCCCAGATGGATTATACAAAGAGATTATCATTAACATTTTCCGCTGAGAGATCAAACTCATCATTAGTATACGATCCCGAGCCGCCAATCCTGGCAGCAAATCACGAGTTACCACCTGGCGATATATGTCAAGAAAATGATCATGACAGTACTTTTGATGGTAATTTGCAGAAAGACATGAATCTTCAGCAAGCAATATGTACTATAAACTTCTGGTTGCTGTTCATTGCAATGATATGTGGACTGGGCACAGGTATGGCCACAATAGATAATATAAGTCAGGTAGGAGGTTCTCTTGGTTACACAACCATTGAAATCAATTCTCTAGTCGCTTTGTTATGCATATGGAGTTTTCTTGGCCGATTCTTATCAGGATATATGTCGGATATATTCCTGCGAAGCAGAGGCTTGGCGAGGCCATTGTTCATTGTCATCACTCAAGCAGCGTTATCTGTTGGCCACATAGTAATTGCTTCAGGTTTTCCTAAAAACTTGTATGTGGGTACGATTTTAGTAGGTGCTTGTTATGGTTCACAGTGGCCGTTATTGACCACCATTATTTCTGAAATATTTGGGGTTACGCACTTGGGAACTATATTCTACACCATTATCATAGCAAGTCCGATTGGATCTTACATATTCTCTATTAGAATCATTGGGTATATTTACGACAAGGAGGCAGCAAGTGGTGGTGGTGATCAAGATAATTCATGTTATGGCACTCACTGTTTCATGACATCTTTTCTGATCGTGGCATTTTTTGCTCTATGTGGTTCTATTGTTGCCCTGTTGTTGTTTTTTCGGACTAGGAAGTTCTATGAACAAGTTGTTATTACAAAATTTGAGAAATAATGTATTCCAAATTAAGGAGCTTCATCTACATGCAGAAATTAATTCAGAAATATTCAATTTCCCTTTTTCCAATTGTAACATGATGTTGCAAGTTCTTTTAAGTTCATGTGATGAGAATTAACTTCTTTTAATTGTATGACTTAAGTCCAAGTCTGAGCAAGTGTAACTCAACTAGTTTAGTTTGTTGCTTCTTACTATGGTCACTTACCAGTATTTTTCCAAAGCATCAAAAATCCCTTCAAACACAAGTCTAGAGCTTTTTTATTTATTGTTTTCAAACCTTTGGTCCATCTATGTTGTGACTGGCCTCAGGAATTTCAGAGGTTATCTTGGGACCATTGTTGGATTTTGAAGGCAACTTCGTATATATTTGGTTGAAATATTCATATTTTGGTTCTTGTTTTTTGAATGGACTGAAAAAGTAGCTATCTAATTTTATTAATTTCTTTGATTATAATTAAATTCGTTTCGAAATATGCATGTTGTATGTGAAATTCGTCATCCGAATGAAATGAGAAAAGCGGAAAACCCAATATGCTACGACAACAAAGTCAACCAGAAGAGTGCTGACTAGAGACATGTCACCAGACTCAGACACATCAGCGGAATTCATGTGGAAATTGCCAGTCCGATGAGTCTTAATGAGTGAGATTCTGTGCGCCAGAATCTACTCAGCCGAATAAGAAATATATCCATATCAGAACTGTCTTCCATAAGCAAGGTTATTTCTGCCAAATCAGGCAATCCCAATCAGAATTAAACACGGCGATCAGAAAGGAAGTTTGCACTCCAGCGAGGAAACAATCTGATAATCTCAGAGATAATTGGGAATCCCAATCAAGCTCCAAAACAACTACCTTTTTTGCATGGCAATTCCAAATAGGAAAGAAATCAGAGCAATCCAGGAAAGAAGAGCCCAAACAAGATTCTACAATCTATTACCTACACGTCAGGATCCAGGAACCCTAGTGAATATCGTATAAATATCGTTGTAAAATAATTGTAAGGGGAGATCTCTTATTTTTTAGAAAGAGAGATCATAGGGTGTAATCAATAATTTTATAGTGAATTCGTTTCTCTATCGCCAAACGACGATCCGTAGATGTTTCTCCGTAACCAGAGTTTTACCACGTAAACTGTTTTCCTTACTATTTTTTCTGTTCTTATTGCATTTATTTACAGATTAGACGAATCAAATCGTTGACCGGTTGACTTCCTAGAAATCACCGTCAATAATGCAATATGAGAAAATTACATAAACATTTCCCAAAGTATGGTGAAAATGCTTAAATTAAACATTTATCATTATTTACATAAATATATCTTACTGTTAATGATTAATGGTTAACTTAAACCATGAAATGATAAAATTACCCTTCATTAATAAATAAACATTTAATATTAATCGATGCAGGTTCAATAAGTTTTTCTTTAAAAAAAAAAAAAACAACTGTACGCATGTTAAAGAGTTTTCAAAATCTAAGGATGGTTTACGCTAGTGTTATACTTTAAAATATATTAATTCAAAAGCATCAAATCGCTTATAACATATCATGCAATGGAAAACATTCTTCATATCAAATATACATAAAACCTTACATGCATGTTTTACAAACCGTTAAAAAAACAAAATCAGAATATGTACGTGTAAAACACTAAAACATCAATATTTCACCATGAATCAACAAAATCAAAGAAGAAATTTCTTACCGCAACTTAAATCATCAGCCGAATACAAATATGACGCTGGAATACTAGTTTGGCTTTTGGCTTGTCGTGTGGTGGTTCAAGTGTTCAAGCAACAGTTAGGGTTTGCGTAATTTTAATTTTTTTTTTCTTAAAAGAAAAGACAAAAGTTTTAATATTTTTGTTTAAAAATCTTTTTGAACCATTTAAAGAAAAGACACTAGTTTGTTGCTTTTTAAATCATTTAATAAGTAGATTATTATAGATTGTTAATAATCTATGTAATATTTATAACATCTAATCCCGAGTCTCAATCTTTCAAAAAGAAAAAAATAATAATTATTATAGATTCAATAAAATGGATCAGTTCACTATTCTAAAGGTCGATCTATTGATGACATAAAATATAAGAAAGAATCGTATGAAAGCAAGATATTATATTAAAATCAACACAACTTTATTTCCTGGATTACTGCATCAAATTTGATAATTTTGATGATAATTTATAAACTACCACTTAACCAATTTTTTTTCATAATTTTATGATATAACGTGAAACAATCATACTTTCCTGCTTTGGGGAAATAAATAATAATCAATTATCGGGTTATAGTTGATCAAGTTCTTCATGTAATATCGGAGACTGGGTTCAAATTTGTCTTCTTCATTTCAATGGAGTATAAACAAAGTTATTTTATTAAATTTATATATATAAATATAATTTTTCTATTGTCAGTTCGTTCATGTGGACTACATATTATGGAGAAGTTTTGACAAGTGCATATACTTTGAGTCAAAGTATGTAAATATAATGGTTCACATTTTTCGTCGTGATATATTTTATATCAAGACGAACTGACAATAGAAAACTTGTATATGTATATATAGTTTTATTTTAGCCCACCCTAATAAAAAATCCGGGGTACGCCACTGGAGTGATGTGATATTGACATCGCGTGCCAACACCATTTAGTAAGAAATTTTAGAAAAAATTTAAAAAGTCTAACATTACTCATAAGATAAATATATAATAATTTAGCCAGAACTGCAACCATCTGGTCTCTTCATTTAAATAATAATAATTATAACAATAATTTAGGAAAGTAATCGTAATTAAAATAAATTAATTCCAAGTTGCAACAAAAAGATTATGTTCAGACAAGTCATCTAATTAAATACACAAAAGGTCGTTTGACCCGTTTAATATATATATATATATATATATATATATATATATATATATATATATATATATGCATGTCTAACACATTATAATAAGAACTTAGAAGACTGGGCTTTTTAAAGATCATCTCTTATCCTTCATTTCAACTATATACCTTTCGATTTTAATGATATTTTTTTCATTTCAACACAAATATGCTCCAAGGAGGTATGAAAAAAAACCTTGAGTTCTCCACAAAAAAAAAAGGATTTTGTTGAGATACAAATCTGGATATAGATCGAGTATTAAAGTAGACTTTTGGGGGTTGTCTCGATCACATACGATATACTATTAGGAAAATCTTCAACATGGCCAACTAAATTAACTTCAATTTGGGACTCAACATGTTTAGAATTATTTTCTAAATGTCTTAGAAGATAGTAGTTATTAGTTGCAAAGTAAGAATAAATTAGAATAATTGAATAAATGACTACACGAGGCTAGCATGTATATTAAATAAATTCAATAAAGTCGGAATTTGAATTTTATATATATATATATATATCAATTTTTCTATTGTCAATTCGTCATGATATAAAATATATCAGGACGAAGAATGTGGACCATTAGATTTACATACTTTGACTCAAAGTGTATGCACTTGTCAAAACATCTTCATAATCCGTGGTCCACATTCTTCGTCTTAATATATTTTATATCAGGACGAACTGACAGTAGAAAGACTATATATATATATATATATATATATATATATATATATTCATAAGAGATCATTTATTATAACATAAAATGAGGACCTTAATGAAATATATTAAAAATTATGATTTTTTTAGAGGATAACTGAAATGAAATTTGTTAATAAACAAAATTTAAAAATTATTAAGAAATACAACAATTTTTTTAAATCAAATCAAAATTCATTAAAATCAATAGATTTGAGTGGGAATGGTGAGAAATGTCACCTTTTGGGACATGAGTTGTACCGACGTCACTGCTTTAATAAGTTATGTTTAAAAGGCACCTATTATGGTGAACTACCAAAATTGCCCTTAAATAATCATTTTTCTATTGTCTTTGTACTTTCATCTCCATACATAGAACACTGAACTCGTCTGTTTCTCTCTCTACAATAAACTTGTCTGAAAATAAACTTCTCGACATCCTTCAGCACAACAAGATAACATACTTCTAAAAACTTATTTTTTATCCTGCATTTCTGAGTATGAGTCTTGTAACACTTTAACTGTTCCTTTTGTAAACATGAAGATCGTTTTGTGAAGTTTGAATTTGGGAATTTTGAATTTTCGAGCTTTTTACTAAAGGCTCCGAGCTTTTTTAAAAAAGCTCGGAGCAATTTTAAAAAAATGCTCAAAATTATTTCTAAAAAAGCTCGGAGGCATTTTTAAAAAAGCTCGAAGCCTTTTTAAAAAAGCTCGAAAGACTTTTTTTCGAGCTTTTTAAAAAAGGCTCCGAGCTTCTTTAAAAAGGCTCCGAGCTACTTTAAAAAAGCTTGGAGCAATTTAAAAAAAAAATGCTTGAAATTATTTCTAAAAAAGCTCGGAGCAATTTAAAAAAAAATGCTCGAAATTATTTCTAAAAAAGCTCGGAGGCATTTTTAAAAAAGCTCGGAGCCTTTTTAAAAAAGCTCGAAAAAAAGTCTTTCGAGCTTTTTAAAAAAGGCTCTGAGCTTTTTTAAAAATGCCTCCGAGCATTTTTTTTTTAAATTGCTCCGAGCTTTTTTAACTTTCTTTCGAGCTTTTACTAAAGGCTCTGAGCTTTTTTAAAAATGCCTCCGAGCTTTTTCATGAATTGAAAAAAAAAGCTCGACCACCGCGAGCTCGGCGGGGAGCTCGACCCCTGAATGCGTCTGTGTAGCGCCACTCCATCACCGTTCGAGTGATTGCCTGAGTTTCAACCGGACTTTCTCTCTCAACTTCACAACTTTGTCACTGTAAACTGAATGAAAAGAAGTCTGATGTGAAACAACTATTGGGGGTATTTTTGTCCGTTCACCATAATAGGTGTCTTTTAAACATAAGTTATTAAAACAGTGACATTGTTGAAATACCACCTCCAAAAAGTGCTATTTATTTTTTGAGCCCTAGATTTAATCAAGGTCATCACTTAAGTGACCCTTATGAAAGAAACAATATATATAATATGTACATATAATGATTTTTAAGTTCAAATTTTGACGTTATCGAATTTATTTAATATACATGCAAGCCTCGTGTAGTCATTTATTCAATTATTCGTATCTTGCCACTGATAACTACTTGAAATTTTATCATTTTGCTCCCTATGTTATCGCGAGTTATGACTTTTTTAATTGTTTTATATTTTTCACTGGAGTGGTCCCTATATTTTCAAAAACCTATCAATTTGGTCCCTTTGACCACACATTTAACAATCAAAGGTTACAAAAAATGTAAATTGACTATCTTACCCTTCACTTAAATTAAAAGATTTAAATATATGATTTTACCCTCTAACCTTGTTAAATTTTATAGTTTAACTTGGCTTGTAATCCAAAAAATTTTGACACGTGTCATCAAAATTTAAAAATTAAAATTAAAATAATGGTTAAATAATATTAAAATTTTGATTTTTTTTATAAAGAAAATATAACAAATAGAGAAATAAAAAAATAAATCTTGAATTAATTTAACATTCAATCTGATTGTTTAAAAAGAAAATAAGAAAATAGCAAAACAAAAAATGGGATCTCCACCATCCATTTTTGAGATGGATGGTAGAGATCAAACTTAAAAAAAAATTTACCAGAAAACTAGAAAAACAAATTTATGGGGTGGAGATCCATATATTGGATCTCCACCAATCAAAATCCCAAACTCTGGTTCTCCATGGATTTTTTGTTGTCAATGGTCACCAAACCCAAAATCATCAACCCCAAACACCATCATTTGAACCAAACCTAGAATCATCAACCCCAAAACCACAATCATCACCAAACCAAGATCATTTCCCTTGATCTCATCTCTTTCGATCCACCATCGACCATCATCACTCATCCACCGTCATCACCAAATCAGTATTGTCATCTCTCCCGATCTCTTATCTTTCTCTCTCTCTCTCTCATCACCGACGATCACCGTAAAAACAATCCCAACCACAACAACCCCGTGAATCGACCATCACCCAAACCAAGCTTCTCTCCACCATTATCACCCCAAACCCAGAACCTAGGTTCGGACCACCATCACCAACACCCAAACATTTTTTTCTCCTCTCAATCAGATTCGAATAGAAAATGAAAATAAACAAAATCAAACTCTAAACTCGATTCACAAACTAGTGTTATGAGATCAAGATCGAGAGAGATCCAACCCCAAATCCAAAATCGCAGACGAATCTGCCATGAAGACCCAAAACTCGGCGATTCTCCGATGGAAGGAGAACCGATGATTCGATGAATATCCAAACCTGGCGAACCCCATCATCATCAAAAACGGCAATTTTCTTCTTAAACCGTCGTTTACTAAGATGGGTCTCCATTCGTTTTTAATTCAATTATTATTTTTAAATAAAAAATAAATTTATTTGTAATTAAATATTAAAATTATTAAATGAATTTTATTTTATGTTTTATAATTGTTTTGACATGTGGTATATTATATGTATAAAGACAAAAATACCTTCATAACCGTTAAATTTGACTAACGATTACCAAACTGAACCACGCCAGTAAAAAATGAAAAGACAGTTAAAAAGATCTTAACTCGCGATAACATATGGACCAAAATGTTAAAACCCTTGACTACTATCTTCTGATACATATGTAATTAAAATAATTTTAAAGGAAGTTAATTTAGTTGGCCTTATTGAAGATTATCATAATAGTATATTTGAGTCAAACATCAAAGGTCAACTTTAATACTCGATCCAAATCCAGAATTGTTTCTCAACAATATCTTATTCTTGGTGGAGGACTCTTAGTAATTTTTTATTATTATTTTTTTCATACCTCCTCGATGGCATATCTGGGTTCTATATATACAAGAGATTAACGCAAGCACAAGTAATTTAATTTTCTCAACTGTATCTGAAGAATGCTTCCAGTCAGCCACCTGTAACCTGTAGAGTACTAATTGGCATATTTGGCTGGTTGACATGTCACATATGGTTGTAGTTATTGCTTCCATCTGGCAACTAGAGTGGTGACAAGTACTGATTATAAGAAACATATGTCCAGCCAAACCGATAACATAATTGGTTCTGTCAGACCTTTCGAGATATAAGACTATATATAGGTTCCAGATATTTACTCTAATAATCGTATCGTGGGTGAGTTGAGAGAGATCGATGATGCAGAGACTGAACTCAAAATGGACAGCTACAGTTGCCAGCATATGGATCCAGTGTAGCGTAGGTGGAAGCTACACATTCAGCATCTACTCTTCCACCCTTAAGTCCACACAAAACTACGACCAATCCACGCTTTCTAGTGTCTCACTCGCCAAGGAAATCGGTGGATGCACTGGCGTTCTTGCTGGCCTCATCTACTCCTTTGTAACGCTCGATCGCCGTCGCCGCAGTGCTGGTCGTCTCAGTTGTTTTTGTGGGCCGTGGGTGGTCCTCTTCACGGGTGCTATCCTTTCCTTCGTGGGGTATTTCTTTATGTGGGCATCTGTTGTCGGATTGATTCATAGGCCTCCGGTGGTGTTGATGCGGTTGTTTATGTTCACGGCATCTCATTCCACTACGTTTTCTATCACGGCAGGTCTTGTGACCGGCGTCAGAAACTTCCCTGCTCATGTTGGGACCATTGCTGGCCTAATGGAGGTAATAATTAACTTTGTGCTTTAATTTGGGCGTTTATGGTTAAATAGTCAAAAATAATTTAGGAAATATTAATTGTTGGATAAAAATGTCATTAATGAATTTGCAATTTAAATATCTGTAAAAACAAAAGTTATACTCAATTAGCATCACTTAACAGGTAGATTGACGAGCTTGGGATTAAAATTACACCCACATGAGTGTAACTTAACATGTAGCTGGACGAACTTAGAGTTTGGACAAATAACTCTCAAGTCAGTTTCTCGAATCCTACATGTTTAGATATCTGGATAGATAAATACTGAAAAAAAAATAATACTCAATTAAAATTACAAGCCATTGAAAACAAAAGTTACATGCTAGTCAAGAAAAATTAAAGTAAAATAATTTAAAACAAAATAAATGGGCTTTTTTTCACTCTTCATGGCTAAAATTGATAACAGTATTTTTTTTAAAAGGTGGCTAGAATTAGAAAAACAAATTAATTATTGACAATATTTAGAAATTATATGGTCTTTGATTTATTTATTTATTATCATATGGTATCTGTTTTGCGTCTATGTTCTAAGTTAAAGTAATCTATCATCTATGCATAATTGAATGTAATTAAGATTTCAAAAAAAAAAAATTGAATGTAATTAATGTGACATTGATGGTATAATTTGTATCTTGTACTTGGTTAATTAGGGCTATCTGGGTCTAAGTGGAGCAATACTAATCCAAGTTTACAACACGTTATTCCAAGGCAACCCGAGCAATTACCTTCTGTTTCTCGCTGTGTTTCCAACTTCTATGTCTCTTTTGCTCATGTATTTTGTAAGAATTCATGATACCAACTCTGAAGATGACAAGAAACACTTGAATGCTCTGTCTCTATCCGCTTTGATAATGGTTGCCTATTTCATGACCATTATAATTTTAGAGAACATTTTGATCACTATGGCATCATGGGTCCGCATCGTTACATTCATATTTCTACTGCTTCAACTTGTTGCAACACCTCTTGCAATTGCATTCAAAGCTCAGATGGAGGATACAGACAGATTATCATTAACATTTTCCACTGAGAGATCAAACTCATCATTAGTATACGATCCCGAGCCGCCAATCATTGCGGCATATCACGAGCTTCCAGCTGGCGATACATGTCAAGAAAATCGCGACAGTACTTTTGATGATTTGCCGAAAGATATGAATCTTCAACAAGCAATATGCACTATAAATTTCTGGTTGTTGTTCATAGCCATGATATGTGGACTGGGCACAGGTATGGCCACAATAGATAATATCAGTCAAGTAGGAGATTCTCTTGGTTACACAACCATTGAAATAAATTCTCTAGTCGCTTTGTTATGCATATGGAATTTTCTTGGCCGTTTCATATCAGGATATGTGTCGGATATATTCCTGCAAAGAAGAGGCTTGGCGAGGCCATTGTTCGTTGCCATCACTCAAGCTGCATTAGCTGTTGGCCTCATAGTAATTGCTTCAGGTTTTCCTAAAAACTTGTATGTGGGTACGATTTTGGTGGGCGCTTGTTATGGTTCGCAGTGGCCGTTGTTGACCACCATTATTTCTGAAATATTCGGTGTTACACACTTGGGGACTATATTCAACACCATTATCATAGCAAGTCCGATTGGATCTTATATATTCTCTGTTAGAGTCGTTGCGTATATTTACGACAAGGCGGCAGCTAGTAGTGGTGGTGATCAAGATAATTCATGTTCTGGCACTCATTGCTTCATGTCATCTTTTCTGATCATGGCATTTTTTGCTCTTTGTGGTTCTCTCGTTGCTATGTTGTTGTTATTTCGGACAAGGAGGTTCTATGACCAAGTTGTTCTTACAAGATTACCCCGATCTTGCAAAATTTGAGAAATAATTAACCAAAGGAGCTTATTTCATCTATAGGCAGAAATTAATTGAGAATTCAATTTCCTTTCTTCCACTTGTAAATTTGTAATATGATGTTGCAAGCTCATACCACGTGAGATGTTGTTTTCATGGTTTTGACTAAATTTTTGTTTGTTTTTTTTTTCTTGTACTATCTGAATTTGTTTGTTTTTGTTTATAAAGAAAAAATTAAGTTTCGCTGTTTCGCATTAACTCATAATCTCAATGCAGCAAGAGTAACCAAGCCAAGCATTATTTTATTTTTCATTTCAAAAGTGACAATATGATTACAATCTTTTTCTTAAAAAGTTTATGCAATATATTGAAAGAAATAAATTTGTATCCTAGGATAAATTTTGAAATATTTAAAAGAAAATATTTTAAATGTAATATAGTGATTTGGAATAAAAGAAGTCTTGATAATTTTTTACTTTTTTCTAGTTATATATATATACACACATTATATTTAAGGTGTGTAACCAATTAAGAAACAAATAAAAACAATTTAATTAATTTAATTCAGACTACTAAATTGATTCAATCTTGGTTCATTTAGAGTTAAAAAGAAAAAAAAAACGACTTCTAAATCCAAGTCTTAATAAATCAAGTTAAGTAGTTGAAGAGAGACTTTTCTAAACAGCATATCCTCAGATCTCATTAGCTTACAAGTCCATGAACAAATATTAATTAATTTTCTTTTCAAAAACAATATTAATTAATTTAATTAGTAATATTGTTTTATATTTTATCAATTTCTTAATTATATGAAGATTTCATTTCATATTCTGATGTCATCGAATTTATTAAGATTCTTATTAGTCTGGTGGCTATATTAGTTTACTTCAATTAATTTTTTTTTTTCATTCAATTCAACAAGTGGGTGCTCTGTTCACGCATTCCAGGGTCTTCCCATAAATTTCTGCTGCATATCCTCTGTCTTATTTCATATATATAAAATTTTATAGATATTGGAAAAAAATATATTTTAGGGTTTGTTAAACTCAAAAAGATAAACAAACAGACTTTTAATAAATAACTATTAATTCTTTTTTAAGTATTACATCAATTTGCGGTTTTAGAAAGGGAAAGACTCGAATCTCGAGTTATGAGTTGGGTCAGACCCCAAAGTCAACCTTAATACTCGGTCCAAAATCAAGATTAGTTTTTGAATAACACAAACTCATATATACAAAGTTAGTTTATGAGGAGAAGCACATGCATGGGCCGATCAAGTTTCAGAAGCAAATGAGTTTTTGAGAGATCGATGGAGAGGCTCATCAACTCAAAATGGATAGCTACAGTGGCCACCATATGGATCCTGTGTAGCGTAGGTGGAAGCTACACCTTCAGCATCTACTCTTCCACCCTCAAGTCCACTCAAAACTACGACCAATCCAAGCTTTCCACTGTCGCAGTCTTCAAGGAAATCGGTGGCTGCACCGGCGTTCTCGCTGGCCTCCTCTACTCCTTTGTCACACTCGATCGCCACCGCAGCAATGCCGCTAGCCGTCTTCGTTGTTTTTGTGGGCCGTGGTTGGTCCTCTTGACTGGTGCTATCCTTTCCTTCGTGGGGTATTTCTTTATGTGGGCGTCTGTTGTCGGGGTGATTCACAGGCCGCCGGTGGCGCTGATGTGCTTGTTTATGTTCACGGCAGCTCAATCGCATACGTTTTCTATCACTGCAGGTCTTATCACTGGCGTCAGAAACTTCCCTGCTCATGTTGGTACCATTGTTGGCATGTTGGAGGTAACTTCATGAAATATATATGTTTTGCGTCTATGAACACGTTTACTGGTTATGAACGAGAATCTCAATAAAGGAAAGAGAATTTAATTTCTGGTTTTGGATTACACGTTTATTAAAAATGGTTGGGAATCGAGTTATATTGACCGCTCATATATAAATCAGAAATTAAGTTCATTTTCCTAATTTCCTATCGAACGGAAGTTGACTGATTAGTATACGCATCTATGTTTTTGGTTGAAGTATGATATGCATAATTTGTGTCTACTTGTTCAATTAGGGCTATCTGGGTCTAAGTGGAGCAATACTAATCCAAGTTTACGGCACGTTATTCCAAGGCAATCCGAGCAGTTACCTTCTGTTTCTAGCTGTATTTACACCTTCTGTGTCTCTTTTGCTAATGTATTTCGTAAGAATTCATGATATCAACTCTGAAGATGACAAGAAACACTTGAATGCTTTGTCTGTAGCTGCTTTGATAATGGTTGCCTATTTCATGATTCTTCTAATTTCAGAGAACATTTTCACGATCGCTATGACATCATGGGTCCGAATCTTTACATTCATATTTCTGCTGCTTCTACTCATCCCCACACCTCTTGGAATTGCATTCAAAGCCCAGATGGAGGATACAGAAAGATTATTATTATTACAAACATTTTCCACCAAGTCAATCATATCCCTTAAGAAGATCTCTACAAGTACTACAGTACATGATCCCATGGAGTATCATGATCATGAGCTGCCTGTGGATACATGTCAAGAAAATGATGACACTTTTGATGACATTATAATATTGCAGAAAGACATGAATCTTCAGCAAGCAATATGTACTGAAAACTTCTGGTTGCTGTTTATCGCCATGATATGCGGATTGGGCACAGGTGTAGCCACAATAGATAATATCAATCAAGTAGGAGTGTCTCTTGGTTACACAAGCACTGAAATAAATTCTCTAGTCTCTTTGTTGTGCATATCGAATTTTCTTGGGCGTTTCATGGTAGGGTATGTGTCAGATATGTTCCTGCAAAGGAGAGGCTTGGCGAGGCCATTGTTCGTTGCCATCACTCAAGCAGCATTATCTGTTGGCTACATAGTAATTGCTTCAGGTTTTCCAAAAAACTTGTATGTGGGTATGATTTTAGTAGGTGCTTGTTGGGGTTCACAGTGGCCATTATTGACCACCATTATTTCTGAAATATTTGGTGTTACACACTTGGGAACTATATTCAACACCATTAGCATAGCAAGTCCGATTGGATCTTACATATTCTCAGTTAGAGTCTTCGGGTATATTTACGACAAGGCGGCAGCTAGTAGCGGTGGTGATCAAAATAATTCGTGTTCTGGTACTCACTGCTTTATGTTATCTTTTATGATTTTGGCATTTTTTGCTCTATGTGGTTCTCTTGTTGCCTTATTGTTGTTCTTTCGGACAAGAAGGTTCTATGACAATGTTGTTCTTACCAGATTGCGCCAATATTACAAAATTTGAGAAATAAACCAAAGGGGCTTAAATGCTTAATTCACCTACAGGCAGAAATTAATTGAGAATTTAATTTCACTGCATCCAATTGTCATATGACGTTGCAAGCTCACAGCATGTGAGTAGTTCTTTTAATTGTTTTGACTAAATCCAAGTCAAAGTTTTGTTGCTTTTATTATGCTCACTTAGCACTTAGCACTTAGCAGTTTTTTTTTTTTTTTCTCTTTTATGCTTGTAACACTTATTTAAAATGTTTTTTTTTAAAAAAAATATTATAATAATTCTGAGTTTATGAGTAACTGAGAGACATTTAATTAGACCAATCTCATTTAAAATGTTAAACTATTGAATAAAAGAGTTCTGCCAACATGGGCATAGCTCGGCTAGTAGATGGACGAGTTTGGTGTTGTTGAGATTAAATTGGACAGACACAAATCTAATCACAAATAAATAATATGAAAGCAATAAGAAGAAAAAAAAAGACACCAAAGATTTTACGTGGTTCAGCAATTTACCTACGTCTACGGAACGCACCGCACTTGATTCACTATTTTTAGAGTTGATTACAATCTCTCTGTCTCTCTTTCAGTCTCTCTACAATTTCTCTCTCTCTCTAGCAATTTTTTCTCACACATTATGCACTTATTTTGAGTACATATAATGGTAGTATTTATATGGGAGCACTATAGTTTGCCAAATCCTTACTGAAGTCTATTTCCTTTTTCAATGTCTTCTCTGTACAAGATTTATTATTTCACGTGGATTTATGTTTGACCACTGTATGTGTCACAGCACACCTCACAGCATGTACCTACTGGACTTGAAGCACTATTCCACCACTGTTATAATTCACAGTGCATCATACATCGCTCCTCGTTAATTTTTGGACCGCTGTCTAAGACGCTGTACATCACACAGAGCAATGCATAGCGCTCTCTTGCGCTGCTTCACACCGCTGTGTATGACACATCATGAATCAATTTCATGAAGCAATTTTCTTTGTTTTTGCTTCCTTCGTTGACTTGGTTTGCAAAAATCAATAAAGCAAAATTAGTTTGCTTTTTTTTTTTTTAAATTTCACAAAAGACAAAAACTTTAACTTTGCTTTTCAATTAGTTTGGCCTCTTTTGTTGACTTTGAATTTATTCTTCATATAACTCCAACAATTTTCCATTTGAAGACTGAAACTCAATAGTCGTTCTCCATCCTCCCTTGATGACTTAGTGGATAAATAATGGTGCGCTCATCCCCCACGTCTTCACTCTTGAAGACCCACTGAAGCTGTGCACATCTCCAGTTTCTCAGTAATGACTGGCTTGGTTAACATGTCAGCCGGATTCTTAGTTCCTGCAATCTTCACTAATTTCAACACTCCTTCGATTAACGACCGAATAAAGTGGTAGCGTAGGTCTATATGCTTGGTCCTAGAATGGAACGCCAAATTCTTGGCCAAGTGTATTGCACTATGACTATCACTGTGCAACACATTCATCACCTGATTGAATCTCAATTCAGCTAACAATCCTTGTAACCATATAAGCTTCTTGTTTGCTTCCGTCACAGCCACATACTCTGTTTCAGTTGTAGAGATTGTTACTATCTTCTGCAACTGGGACACCTAACTAATCGCGGTACTTGCCATTGTAAACACATATCCAGTGGTACTTCTTCTATGATCCACCTCTCCAGCAAAATCTGAATCCACATAACCTTCTAGGTTGAGTTCATCTCTTCTGAAGGTTAGACACTTCTCTGTCGTACCCCGCAGGTATCTTAGGATCCATTTTACGGCCTCCCAGTGAGACTTGCCCGGATTTGACATGTATCGGCTCACAACTCCCACTGCTTGGGAAATATCTGGTCTTGTGCAGGTCATGGCATACATTAGACTTCCGATGGCTGAAGCATAAGGCACTTTAGCCATGAAGTCCTTCTCTTCTTCTGTCTTCGGACTCTAGTCCTTGGATAACCTGAAATGACTAGCCAAAGGTGTTCTCACTGATTTCGCATCACCCATGCTGAATCTCTGTAACACCTTCCGAACGTACTCTGCTTGTGAAAGCTTCAATGTACCTTCATGTTCATCTCTGCTAATCCTCATTCCAAGAATCTGCTTTGCTGCACCTAAATCCTTCATCTCGAACTCACTCGAGAGTTGCTTCTTCAAATTGTTAATCTCCTCTAAATCTACACCAGCTACTAACATGTCATCAACATAAAGTAGCAAAATAATAAAACTTGACTTAACCTTTTTGAAGTAGCAGCAGTGGTCAGCATTGCATCTTAAATAGCCATTGCCTTGCATAAACCCATCAAACTTCTTGTACCACTGTCGGGGAGCTTGTTTTAAACCATACAGGCTCTTCCTCAATCTACATACCAACTCTTCCTTGCCATCTTCTTCAAACCCCTCCGGTTGCTTTATATATATCACCTCATCCAAATCACCATGAAGAAAGACAGTCTTCACATCTAACTGCTCCTGATATAACCCTTTTGCTGCGACAATACTCAACCCTAACCGGATCGTAGTTAGTTTAACAACATGAGAGAAAATCTCAGAGTAGTCAATACATTCAATTTGTTGGAAACCTTTGACTACTAGTCATGCCTTGTATCTCTTGGAACCATCATGTCCCTCTTTGATCCGAAACACCCACTTATTCTGTAGGGCTTTCTTTCCTTCAGGCAGCTTGGCTAACTCCCAAGTTCGGTTAGATACCAACGACTTCATCTCATTCTTCATTGCAAGCTCTCACTTGCTCGCATCTTCTCCCTGACATGCCTCATCATAGCATTCAGGTTCTCCTGCATCTGTCAGCAACATGTATTGCAAGTACTTTCTATTTGGTGTAAGAGTTCGAGTTGATCTTCTTAATGTACTTTGAGCGTGTGTCACTGGAACATCTCTATGTGGGATAGGTTCTTGAACCTGGGGCTGCACACCTTGCTCTTCGTCGTTCTGTTTAATATGTTTCATGATCTCGCTATCCGGTACATCATCAGGCCTAAAATACTCTGGCTCTTCTGGCTCAGACACCTGTGTGTTCCTGTCTTTGTACATGACCCTTTCGTTGAAGACGACATCTCTACTTCTGATCATCTTGCGGTTTTGGTCATCCCACAGCTTGTAACCAAATTCATCTTCTCCATAGCCCACCAAAGTGCACTTCACTGACTTGGCGTCTAACTTACTCCTCGCATGATCACCTACATGCACATAGGAAACACACCCAAATACTTTAAGATGAGAAAGTTTTACCTCTTTCCCAGTCCAGATCTCCTCTGGTATAGCGAGGTCCAAGGGCTTTGATGGTCCTCTATTGATCAAATACACTGCTATATTGACTGTTTCTGCCCATAACTGTTTTGGCAACCCTGAATGTAACCTCATGCTTCTGGCTCTCTCAGTAAATGTCCTGTTCATCCGTTCTGCCATACCATTCCGCTGCGGGGTTCCAGGACCGTCCTACTGAGCTTTATCCAGCTCTGGTAGCAAAACTTCTTGAACTCACTGTCTTCATATTCTCCACCATTGTCTGAATGTAGCTTTTTGATCTTTAAACCTGTCTCATTCTCAACCCTAGCTTTCCATCTCTTGAAAACATCAAACACTTCAGACTTGTATTTTAGGAAGTAAACCCAGGCCTTTCTGGAATGATCGTCGATGAAAGTGACGAAATACTGTTTACCCCGGTTGACGAGACTGAAGCTGGACCCCAAACATCGGTGTGTACTAGTTCCAGCTTCTCCTTTGTCGGTACTCTTCCGGTCTTCTTGAAACTCACTCGCTTCTGTTTTCCTAATATGCAGCTTTCACAGAAATCAACCTCAACATTTTTCAAATTTGGCAACTTTCCTTTCGAATGCAGACACTTCAGCCCATGATTACTTATGTGCCCAAACCTCTGGTGCCATAAGTTCAAATCATCTTTACCTTCCGCCATAGCGATTGTACCACAACCATCCGTGGTTGTATAAAGCGACCCATTCTTATTTTTCGGGCGATTATCATAATACCCTTCGAAATCTTCCACTTATCACCTGTGAAAGTTGTCATGTAGCTATCTGTTGGTACCCCGTTCACTGGTAACGCAGCGGAAATATGTTTTAAAATTTTTTATACTGATCATAAACAATCTGGAACCAGTGAACTTAGGATCGCAATTCTTTTTCTGGAACTAATACATACAATATGTAAACACAGGAAATTGTAATCAATATATTAAAAAAAATTTAGAACCTTGCCAACGTTTGGAGGCTCCTTCACTTCACGATATACTCCTGGTCTGTACCACTGATCTTCCTAGCTATTCCCGGAACTGATAACTGCGTGTGGGCACGTCACGTACTCAGGAACTTAGGAGGATGTAGAGAGAATGAAGAAGAAACAATTTCTTCCAAGAGAATATTTCATAGAACAACTCTTGTTCTTAAAAAAATATATTCAATATAATTTTTTTTTCTTCTTAATGGTGCACAACATGAACCCCTTTGTTTTTTTTTTTGATTGATTCACGCACATAATCATTTGTTTCTCTTTTTATTTGTGTTACACATAATATGAGTTTATATCATATACAAACACTTGTGTATATCCTTTGTGTGCTATATTTTTGTTATCAATATATATCATATATATATTATTATAACTAAAACTCTTTAATTGATATCTCTTTAGATTTTAAAAGATAATTAACTATTTAATTTGAATTTAAACATTTTAAATTCAATTTCAAATATTTAATTTAATAAAATAAAATAATCATATTATCTTATTCTATTTAAAATCAAATATCAACTAACATCCTCCATTTAGTGATTAATAACAAAATTAAATAATATTATTATTTAATTTATTTAATCACCATTATTCATTAATTAAATAATCTCATTATTCAATTATTTCCCGAATAAATACGTGTCACTTTCGTAACAAAATTAATTGGACAATCCAATTAATTAACCGTGACCCTTGTTACCTAAATCGATCGGGCTAGCAAGGGGACCTAATGGACCTATAGTATTTTGAGCTCCAATAATCCTCAGAATTATTAATTAAACTCTTTAATTAATATTCCTTAATTATTAACTCCGGTGTTATTCCACTAAAAACCCGAAGCTGATATAGCTATTACACATGGTGTAATCCTCCACAGTAGTTCATAATTAGAGCTGAGTCATAATGTCCGTTATACCCCTCTTATTACATATATCTTTTAAGTACCGTTGATTCTCTAATGAATAATAAATCATATTTCCTCACGGAATTAGGAGAGCACTCATATTGTCCAAGCCCCGAATCAACCCTTAAGGGAACTACCATCTACTTTTCACAAGAAGGAGTGGATTCCATTATTGTGTACATACCTTCCCAGCCACAAGCCAAACCGCAATCCCAATATACGGAGTATATTGATCAGGAACTGCATCTGACCTCACCCATGGTATATCAAAGACCACGATCTAACCTAAAGGAGTCGATAAGACACTCAGGATTAAGATCACCCACATATAGCCATCATTAGTTGATATATATGAATCTCATCAGTAAACGGATCTTGGTGAGAGATTCATATAGATCATGGCCCAGTCCTATATGATCACATCATACAAGGTGCCTCCATTCTCATATCTCATATGAATGATTCAGGATAGAATCACCATACATTACGGAATGGACCGCATCTATAGATTAACCACAAATAAAGTACACAGCTTTATTTGCTATCTATGGACTCTTTAGATTGCACGTCTCTTATTGTATCCATCCGCATATGACACTCATATACACAGTTCGAGATTACATCCGGCAATCCAGGATGTTAATATATGCACAAGTTATAAAATAAACAACATAACAAGAATGAATTGAACTTTTCTTTTTATTTATTTCATAAATCCATTTACAAAATACATCTTTAGGGCATAAACCCCAACACTATCTGACGCAAGTTGCCCAATGGAGATCAAGTTCTTCCTCAAATCCTGTATGTGCCTCACATTGTCGAGTTTCCAAACTGACCCTTTCAGCTGAATCTTCACATCTCCCTTCCCGGTAATATTGCATGCTTGATCGTCACCAAGATACACCTTACCTAAATTTCTGGAGACGTAATTCTCAAACAATTCCCTGTTAGGTGTGGCATGGAATGACGCTCTTGAATCCAGAACCCAGGACTCCGTCTTGCTTTCCAACGAGCAGATGAGGCAGTCATCTGACTCCTCTGATACACAATTCGCGCTGCTCTTGCCCTTATCCTTCTTTTTAGATCTACACTCATACGAGAAGTGACTCTTCTTACCACAATTCCAGCACTCTACATCCTTTTTACTTGGTTGCTGATTTCCCGAATAGTTGACCAGATACCTGGATTTAGATTTTCCTCTTGACTTTGATCTTCCCAGTTGATTCGTGTTTCGATTTCTATTTCTGCATTCTCTACCTTCCATATTCAGTGCTGAAGATGTAGATGCCCATAATCCCTCTTCACGCAACCTGATTTCTTCGGTCATGATCATGTTCACAACCTGTTGGAAGTTCAACTTTTCTTTCCCGAACGAGTTGGCAATTGACTGACTTGTCATCTTCCAACTTTCTAGCAATTGGGTGAGCATAAATACTGCTATAAACTCCTCATCGAAACCCATAGGCAATGAACATAACCCATCCTTTACTTTGTTGAATTGATTCAGAAATTCTTTAAAGTTTTGACCTTCCGCCATCTTCAAGGTTGATAGCTTCTTGACAAGATGGACTTTCCTTACCGCATAAGGTTGTTCATATAGGTCTAATAGAGTATCCATTAGATCTTTGTCAGTCTGTTGATCCTTTACGTTGAAAGCGACATGCTTCGTCAAACTGAGACGAGTTGCTCCCAATGCTTTCCGGTCCAGGAGTTCAAAATCATTATCATCCTCCATATTCTTCGGTTTCCGCTTCTTTGACCAATCTTCGTCGGTCATATCCTTCGGTTTCTCTTTTATCGGCCACTGCAGATCCTTCTGGTACAGATAATCCTCCATCTACATCTTTCAGAAGCTGAAATTCATCCCATTGAATTTCTCAATCCTGTGCGTATCCTTTTCTGATTCCATCTCTACGACGAAATCGTTGACCTCGAGAAAACCTAGATTTGTGTGGAAAAAAAAATAATCTGTCCCAACCAAGGGCTCTGATACCAATTGTTGTTGAAAATAAATTGCACAGACACAAATCTAATAACAAATAAATAATATGAAAGTAATAAGAAGAAAAAAAACGACACCAAAGATTTTACGTGGTTCAGCAATTTACCTACGTCTACGGAACGCACCACACTTAATCCACTATTTTGAGAGTTGATTACAATCTCTCTGTCTCTCTTTCAGTCTCTTTACAATTTCTCTCTCTCTCTCTCTAGCAATTTTTTCTCACACATTACGCACTTATTTTGAGTACACATAATGATAGTATTTATATGGGAGCACTAGGGTTTGCCAAATCCTTACTGGAGTCTATTTCCTTTTTCAATGTTTTCTCTATGCAAGATTTATTATTTTATAAGGATTTGTGTTTGACCGCTGTATGTGTCACAACGCTCACACAGTGTACCTCACAGCGTGTACCTACTGGACTTGAAACGCTGTCCCACCGCTGTCATAATTCACAACTCAACATATAGCGCTCCTTATTAATTTTTGGACCGCTGTCTAAGACGCTGTGCATCACACAGAGCAATGCATAGCTCTCTCTTGCGCTGCTTCACACCACTGTAATGAATCAATTTCATGAAGCAATTTTCTTTGTTTTTGCTTCCTTTGTTGACTTGGTTTGCAAAAATCAATAAAGCAAAATTAGTTTGCTTGTTTGCTTTTTTTTAATTTCACAAAAGATAAAAACTTTAACTTATGCTTTTCAATTATTTTGGCCTCTTTTGTTGATTTTGAATTTATTCCTCATATAACTCTAACACTTGAGATTTGAGTAAATGACTCTCAGGACAGCGGTTCGAATCCTATCAACAGTAAAGAATTCTGCAACCTAAATATCCACTATAACAAAGTTCAACGAAAATTGATATTCGAAAATGACAAGAATCCATTGAACCCTCTGCACGTGCCCACGAATCAAACTACAGGGCGGCAATGCAATAAGATAATGAAAGAATCTTATCAAATGATCGATATGAAAGCAATATATATATATATATATATATATATATTTATAATCAATCCAAAACTTAATTAATTTCTACAATCACAGCATCAAATGCAATAAGATAAAAATATATATATATATATATATATATATATATAGATTTAAGACATGACCAGACCAACCAAGACTTACAGGAAACAGAAGTAGTGAAAATGTTGTGTTGAGTTTTTGAGAGATGGAGAGAATGAACTCAAAATGGATTGCTACGGTGGCCAGCATATGGATCCAGTGCAGCATAGGTGGGACCTACACTTTCGGCATCTACTCTTCCACCCTCAAGTCCACCCAAAACTATGACCAGTCCACGCTTGAAAGAGTTGCAGTCTTCAAGGACATCGGTGGCTGCACCGGCGTTCTCTCTGGCCTCCTCTACTCCTTCGTCACGCTTGATCGCCACCGCCGTCGTTGTTTTTGTGGGCCGTGGGTGGTCCTCTTGACAGGTGCTATCCTTTCCTTCGTGGGGTATTTCTTTATGTGGGCGTCTGTTGTCGGGTTGATTCACAGGCCACCGGTGGCGTTGATGTGCTTATTTATGTTCACGGCAGCTCATTCGATGACTTTTTCTATCCCGGCAGATAATGTGACAGGCGTCAGAAACTTCCCTGCTCATGTTGGAACCATTGTTGGCCTAATGGAGGTAATTAAGCTTATATATGTGAAAGATTATAAATTTGTTTCACAAACATCAATTTTCTATCATATGACGTCTGTTTCTCACCACAATCCAATATGGTTTTGTGTAAATAGCGTTAATTCAGTCTGATAATGTTCCAGGTTTGAGTCGTCTCATTCTGTTTGTTTTGTGTCTATGTTCTTCTTACTTGAAGTGTGCTAATTGAGCATAATTGCATATATGTAATGTGATATTAATTATACCTTGTTGTACTTGGTTAGGGCTATCTGGGTCTGAGTGGAGCAATAATAATCCGAGTATACGACGCCTTATTCAAAGGCAACCCGAGCAATTACCTTCTGTTTCTAGCTGTGTATCCAACTTCTGTGGCTCTTTTGCTCATGTATTTTGTAAGAATTCATGATACCAACTCTGAAGATGACAAGAAACACTTGAATGCTTTTTCTGTAGCGGCTTTGACGATGGTTGCCTATCTCATGATTCTTATAATTTTGGAGAACATTTTCACTTTGGGAACATGGGAACGCATCGTTACATTCATATTTCTGCTGCTTCTACTTGCCTCACCTCTTGGGATTGCATTCAAAGCTCAGAGGGAAGATTCAAAGAGACTAATATTATCGCAAACATTTTCCACTGAGGGGAATTCAATAGTGTACATTAATCCAAAGCCAATTGAATCCATGGAAAGTCATGATCAGCTGCTTAGTGATGATGCACGTCAAGTAAAGACCACTCTTGATGAGAATATTATACAAATTGGAGAAAACATGAATCTCCTGCAAGCAATATGCACTGGAAACTTCTGGTTGCTGTTTATTGCCATGATATGCGGACTGGGATCGGGTTTGGCTATGATAAACAACATCAGTCAAGTAGGAGAATCTCTTGGTTACACAAGCATTAGAATAAATTCTCTAGTCTCTTTGCTGAGCATATGGAATTTTCTTGGCCGTTTAGGAGCAGGGTATGTGTCAGATATATTTCTGCAAAGCAAAGGCTGCGCGAGGCCATTGTTCATTGCCATCACTCAAGCAGCATTATCTGTTGGTCACATAGTAATTGCTTCAGGTTTTCCTAATAACCTGTATGTGGGTACCATTTTGGTGGGTGTCTGTTACGGTTCACAGTGGTCGTTATTGTCCAGTGTTGCTTCTGAGATATTTGGTGTTGGGCACTTGGGTACTATAGTTAACACTTTTGCCATAGCAAGTCCAATCGGATCGTATATATTCTCTGTTAGAATCATAGGGTATCTTTACGACAAGGCTGCAACAGCTAGTGGGGAAAAGAATTCATGTTCTGGCACTCATTGTTTCATGTTATCTTTTCTAATCATTGCATTTTTTGCTTTATGTGGTTCTCTTGTTGCCCTTTTGTTGTTCTTTAGGACAAGGAGGTTCTATGACAGAGTTGTTGTTACTAGGTTGCAGCAATCTCACAGAACATGAGAAATTGATGGAGAATTCACTTTCCTTTATTCCATTTTTATATCAGAGAAAGGAAGCAAATGTACTTATCATATCATATATGTGTTCTTTTTCTGTAACAACAATTTCACTTATTTTGTAAGTGTAGAGTACTTCATCACCATATTCGATTACGGCAACCTAGAGATCGGTTATCAGGACAGAAAGTACAATGAAATGGATTTTTGAAAAAGATAGGAATTTGATGATCTTACCATAGCAAGTCCTGATTTGATCTCAGGTATTCTCTGCTAGAGTCATTGGTTATATTTGCGACAAGGCAGCAATTGGCGATCAGATAATTTCTGTCCTGGCTCTCACAGCTTCGTCATTTTATCTTTTCTGCTGATGGAATTTTTTGCTCTTTGTGTTTCTCTCCGGTGCCCTGTTGTTGTTCTTTTGGACAAGGAGGTTCTACAACCAAGTTGTTCTTAGAAGGTCGCGTCAATCTTACAAAATACTAGAAACAACTAAAGGAGCTTCATCTATAGATAGAAATTAATTGGGAATTCAATTTCCCTTATTCCAGTCTTGGATTTTGATCCTCTATTGAGCTTCTTCTCTCATGAATGTGCAATTGAACTGTGCAATAGTAATATGATGCCAGCATTTCATTGAAATTTTATGATTAAGGGGTTTGGTTTCTTCAGGAGTGGAGAATTGGAGAGATGAAAAAATGTACTTTGTCATATCACATAAGAGTACTTTAGTAACTATTATGAAAAATTGAGATGCATAAATTGATCAATCTATATAGGATATGCAAATTGAAATGATCAGCCAAGAATATATAATAGAGACACGAAAAAAAAGTTGAAGGTCAACGGCAAGTGGATCCGGTGCACCGGCAAGGCCACCCAACACTGTGTCCGTCAAGTAGAGATTCTATTGGTTACACAACCATTGAAATAAATTCTCTGGTCACTTTGTTATGCATATATTATTTTCTTGGCGGTTTCATATCAGGATATGTGTAGGATATATTCCTACAAAGAAGAGGCTTGGCGAGGCCATTATTTGTTGCCATCACTCAAGCAGCATTACCTGTTGGCTACATATATAGTAATTGCTGCAGGTTTTCCTAATAACTTGTATAGTTGATTCTCCTAAGATTTCGGCAATTGAATTTTTTTTTCAAAATTGAAAAACCAGCCACTAGAATCACATTCATTTATCACTTACTTTTCTTATTTCTTCTAGTCCCAGAACTTTCTCAAGCAAGAGAAAAATTTTCATAACCGGAAACCAGCCATTGACTATCCCATATATTATTCTTCAAATTTTCACATGTAAAATTCGAATCAATAAATAAAATCGAACGAATGGATTTCATTTTCTAAAAACATATAACGGAGAACCAGTAGAGAGTCAACTCCTCCATATAGAGTAGATTTCTTTTGTTTGTTGCTTTTTTTTTTTTTTTGAGATTCTTTCCGGTGGATTTTCATGGTTTATAGCAAGCTATCACATATTTGAAGAGTCTTCTTCTCGAGAATATAAGAGGAAATCAATGAAGATAGTTACCATACATGTGATTCCTAGTGGCTGGTTTCCGATTCGAAATTTTTTCCTAGTGGCCATTGTTGACCACCATTATTTTTGAAATATTCGGTGTTATGCACTTGGGAACTAGATTCAACACGTACCATTAGCATAGCAAGTCCGATTGGATCTTCCATATGCTCCGTTAGAGTCTTCGGGTATATTTACGACAAGGCAGCAGCTAGTAGCGGTGGTGATCAAGATAATTCATGTTCTGGCAGTACTCACTGCTTCAGGTTATCTTTTATGATCTTGGCATTTTTTTGCTCTATATGGTTCTCTTGTTGCCTTCTTGTTGCTGTTCTTTCGGACAAGGAGGTTCTATGAGTCTATGACAATGTTGCTTGCAAGATTGCTATTCCTCTGCAGCTAGGTTGCACGGATACGGGATACAGATACGGTACGATACGTAGATACAACAAATCTTTAAAAACTAGGATACGGATACGGCATGATATATCAATTAAAATTATATATATTTTTATTTTATATTTAAAAAAAAATAATCCAATAATTCATTCAAAACATATTCTATATAAACATAACCCAATAATCCATTCCATTCAAGTTTCAAAATAAAAATATAATCCAATAATCCATTCAAAACATATTCTCAATAAACATAATTCAATAATCCTTTTAAAATGAAAACATAATCCAATAATCCTTTCAAAATAAAAGCATAATCCAGCATATATAAGTCCTAACATATTACAAAACCCAAATCTTAATTTGTAAAATCTTAATTGGATCCTTCAACTTTGTAAAATCTTAATTTGACCCCGTTTTAAACTAAAATAATTAAATTTTTAGCCACAACGTATCCTCGATATATCCCTGCTGTATCCCTGCGTATTTCCGCCGTATCCTAACCGTATCCCACAGTTAAACTTGAGAAAAAATCAACAGATACACCAAAATGATGTATTGGGGGTGTATCCGAACAAGATACAAGTTCGATACGAATTCCCTTTCTAATATGGAGTATTACATAGACATACATGCAGAAATTAATTGAGAAATGAGATTTCAATTTCACTCCTTCCAATTGTAATATGACGTTGCAAGCTCACACCATGCTGCTAAGTTCTTTTAATTGTTTTGACTAAGTCCAAGTCAAAGTTTTGTTGCTTTTATTATGCTCATCACTCATCAATTTCTTTCATGTTTTTGTACTTTACACGTAGGGATGTGTGTTTCCACATGGCCCCATCCCCCTTGGGGTCCGGTAGGGACAAACTTGGTCCAAAAAATATATACACATTACTTTTATTTAAATTTATAACTAGGTAACAATTAAAAAAAACTAATATATTATAATATTAACTTGAGTTAGTAGTTATTGGTTATTACTTAGAGTTTGTTTGGTTTGACTTTTGAAAAAACCTCTAATAGTAAAAGATTTACTTCTAGTATATCTATTAGAAATAGAGTTTTTGAAAAAAAAAAATATAATTGTTTGGTTAAACTTTTTTAAAAAAATATCTATTTGAAGAAGCACATTCTCATAAGTTTTTGCCTAGTAAATGTTTAAACTCTACTAGCATCTACTCAATTTAAAATAAATAATCTCAAAAGCTAAACCAAACAACTCTAAAAAAACCCAAATAAACATTTTAGACCTTTGAGGCAGTAGAAAGCTCAACCAAACGAGCTAGCACACAAGTATTGATCGAAGATGTAAACTTTAAATTTGATTTGTTGTGTAATACTTTATTATTAGAAGTATTTGAATTTACTTTGGATTTTTTTAAACCAATTATATATTTTAGAATGAATATTTTGATTACTTTTTGAATTGAATATTTTAACATGATCAAACTAGAGATTGAAATAACCAGATTCCAAATTTCAATTTCATATTTTCATATTGAAAATTAAAAATTTAGAATTGAAAACGAAAATAAATAGAAAATATAGAGTTTGGGGTGGGGGAGGGGGAACTAGACCCGTCCACGGTTCGGTTCCGGGCCGGTTTCGGTTCCGTGGAGAGGGCAAACCGAAACCGAACTAAACCGGTAATTTTCAGTTTTGGTTCGGTTTGTAACCGGCGGTTTGGCAGTTTTGGGCGGTTTTGGACGGTTTTTGGGCGGTTTTGGACGTTTTTTTTATGTAAACCGGCGGTTTTGGGCGGTTTTTTTTTTTTTTTTTTTTTGTAAACCGGCGGTTAAACCGGCGGTTTTAGGCGATTTTTCCAAAGCCTAAACCGAAACCGAACCCGAACCGGCTTCAACCGGTTTCGGTTTCGATTTCGATTTCGGTTCCGGTTTTCCAATTTCGGTTTCGGTTTTTAACCGCCGGTTTAACCAAACCGTGGACACCTCTAGGGGGAACCTTCCCCCAAAACGCCCCCACCCCCAATCCTCTCAAATGGGTTTTGGGAGATATGGTAGAAGAAGGGTTGAGGGTTGAGGGTTGGGGGTGGGGCCCTCCCGCCCATCCCTATTTACATATGTAACACACATATTTAAAATGTTGAGAAGGAGTTATGTATGGTTAATTCCGCCAAACTTTTGGTTGGTTCTTTTCAAGCTTTTAATTGAGATTTATTAGATCTTGCATTTTTTTTTCAAGTCTTTGTTTGAGACTAATTTTACTTCTTATTTTCAAGTCTTTAGCGGAGACTTAATTTTACTTTAATTGAAACTAATTAAACAGTGGAAACTTAATTTTACTTTAATTGCAACTAAATAAGTCCCACATCGGAAGAGATCTACTCTACCAGTTATAATTAAGTTATGAGAATCCTCACCCTTTTCAAATGCTGAAAGAATTCTACAACCTGAGATCCATAAAATGGACTTCTGAATAAAAGACAAGAATTGCACTTCACTCCTTAGTAGAGATGGTAGTACACCTCCTTTCAGTAATAGTGGTGGGGAGTTTGAGTTTTACCGTACATATTTTATAAGCACGTATGAAAAATTGTTTAATCTTGGTATGTTTTAGTAGTCCTATTCTAATAATTGTATTATTTATTTAAAAAAAAAACAAGAATCTTACGTGCCCACTAATCAAACTCCAGGGTGGCTATGCAACAATTCAAGAGTCGTATCAAATTATATGAAAGCAATATTATTTTTATAATCAATACCCCAAAACTTTATTAATTTCCACGATCACAGCATCAAACGCAATATGATTAATATATATATATATATATATATATATATATATATAAATTGAATAGAGATTTAAGGCATGAGCAGACCAACCAGGAGTTACAGGAAACAGAAGTAGAGTAAATATTGCGTTGAGTTTTTGAGAGATCAATGATGGAGAGACTGAACTCAAAATGGATAGCTACGGTGGCTAGTATATGGATCCAGTGCAGCATAGGTGGTACCTACACTTTCGGCATCTACTCTTCCACCCTCAAGTCCACCCAAAACTACGACCAATCCACCCTCGAAAGAGTCGCAATCTTCAAGGACATCGGCAGCTGCACCGGCGTTCTCTCTGGCCTCCTCTACTCCTTCGTTACGCTCGATCGCCACCGCCACCGTTGTTTTTGTGGGCCGTGGGTGGCCCTCTTCACGGGTGCTATCCTTTCCTTCGTGGGGTATTTCTTTATGTGGGCGTCTGTTGTCGGGTTGATTCACAGGCCGCCGGTGGCGTTGATGTGCTTGTTTATGTTCACGGCAGCTCATTCGATGACTTTTTCTATCCCGGCAGATAATGTGACTGGCATCAGAAACTTCCCTGCTCATGTTGGGACCATTGTTGGCCTAATGGAGGTAATTAAGCTTATATATATATATATATATATATATATATGTGTGAAAGATTATTCATTTGTTTCACAAACATCAATTTTCTATCATATGAAGTCTGTTTTGTCATCACCGGCTAAATTGGTTTGGTGGTAAAAGTGCTCATACAACCTGAAAATGTCTCGGATTCCAGAGCTCATTCAGTCTCTTTTGTGTCTATGTTCTGCTTACTTGAAGTCTGCTAATTAAGCACAATTGTATGTATTGTGATATTGATTGTATATTGTTTAGGGCTATCTGGGTCTGAGTGGAGCAATACTAATCCAAGTTTACGACGCTTTATTCGAAGGCAACCCGAGCAATTACCTTCTGTTTCTAGCTGTGTTTCCAACTTTTGTGTCTCTTTTGCTCATGTATTTTGTAAGAATTCATGATACAAACTCTGAAGATGACAAGAAACACTTGAATGCTTTGTCTTTAGCTGCCTTGATAATGGTTGCCTATCTCATGATTCTTATAATTTTGGAGAACATTTTCACTTTGGGATCATCGGAACGCATCGTTACATTCATATTTCTGATGCTTCTATTTGCGTCGCCTCTTGGAATTGCATTCAGAGCTCAGAGGGAAGATGCAGAGAGATTAATATTTTCACAAACATTTTCCACCGATGAGAGGAATTCATTAGTGTACAATCCGGAGCCAATTGCGTCCATGGCATATCATGATCAACTGCCTGGTGATGATTCTTGTCAATCAGTAAAGGCCACTCTAGATGAGAATATTATACAAATTGAAGAAAACATGAATCTCCAGCAAGTAATTTGCACAGGAAACTTCTGGTTGTTGTTTATTGCCATGATATGTGGACTGGGATCGGGTATTGCTACGATAAACAATATCAGTCAAATAGGAGAATCTCTGAATTACACAAGCATTGAAATAAATTCTCTAGTCTCTTTGCTGAGTATATGGAATTTTCTTGGCCGTTTAGGAGCAGGATATGTGTCAGACATATTCCTTCAAAGACGAGGCTACCCGAGGCCATTGTTCATTGCCGTCACTCAAGCAGCATTATCTGTTGGTCTCATAGTAATTGCTTCAGGTTATCCTTTTAACTTGTATGTAGGTACCATTTTGGTGGGTGTCTGTTACGGTTCGCAGTGGTCGTTACTGGCCAGCGTTGCTTCTGAGATATTTGGTGTTGGGCACTTGGGAACTATACTTAACACTTTTGCCATAGCAAGTCCAATTGGATCATATATATTCTCTGTTAGAATCATTGGGTATATTTACGACAAGGCAGCAAGTGGGGAAGATAATTCCTGTTATGGCACTCATTGCTTCATGTTTTCTTTTCTAATCATAGCGTTTTTCGCTCTCTGTGGTTGTCTTGTTGCCCTACTGTTGTTCTTTCGGACAAGGAGGTTCTATGACCAGGTTGTTGTTAGAAGATTGCTGCAATGTTACAGAACATAAGAAATAATTAACCATGGGACATGCTTCTTTATTCCATTTTTAAATTGGAGAAAGGAAGAAAATGTACATGTTCATATGGTTTTTCTTTTTTCTTTCCTGTAACAAAAATTTTCACTTGTTTTGTAAGTTATGAGTACTACTCCACCATATTCGAATGCTGAAAAGAATTCTGCAACATAGAGATAGATTGTTAGAAAGTGCAACGAAATGGATTTTTGGAAAAGACTGAGCCGATGTCGCTCATGATCCTGCTGCCTCTTATCTGGAGAAAAACTTTAATACATGGATATATATATATATATATATATATATAGTAAATCCCACCACTGAAATCATATAGTATAATGTGATATAAGTAAGAAATTTATTTGAATGGTTATTTATATTAAACGTCCTGATGTTATTGAATAGGGTGTAATTCACATGTTATTTGATTGACAGCTAAATGGTTGTTGTTGCACCCTTGTCGGATAGTAAATGATGACGGATTTTTCTCATCTTACATTTAATTATGATGTATTTTTCTTTACTTTTTATTACGGTGATGAATTTAGAACATATAATATAAGAATCCTATGAAATAATATAAAAGCAAATACTTTATAATATATATATATATATAAATATAATACAAGAATTGATTTCTCTCAATTATTGCATCAAACACCAAGGAGGAGCTACAAGAAACACGATTGTAAAATGAGTTTAGTTGTTTTGAGAGAAATCAATGGAGGCCTTGAAGTCAAAATGGAGAGCAACAGTGGCAAGCATATGGATACAACGTAGCATTGGTGGAAATTACACCTTTAGCATCTACTCTTCCACTCTCAAGTCCACTCAAAACTACGACCATTCCACGCTTGTCACCGTCTCTGTTTTCAAGGACATCGGCGCCAATGCCGGCGTTCTCGCTGGCCTGTTCTACTCCTCTGTCACGCTCAGTCGTCCACGCATTAAATAATGGCCATCTCAGCTCTTTTTGTGGGCCGTGGGTGGTTCACTTGACCGGTGCCATCCTCTGCTTTGTTGGGTACTTCTTAATATGGGCCTCTGTTGTGGGGTTGATTCATAGATCGCCGGTGGCATTGATGTGCTTGTTTGTTTTTACGGAGGCTCATTCGAAGACTTTTTTATCACGTTGGAATTTGTGACTGGCGTCAAGAATTTCGGTGGTTATGTTGGACCATTGTCGGTATTTTGAAGGTAACTTCATATTCATATATTCTTGGGTTGTATTTCCTATTTTTGGTATAAAGTAGCTTTCTACAGTTACTATTACTTTGATTAGAAGCAAAGGAAAATTCTCTGGTATCATACTATCATATAGTTTATACTAATAAAGCTTTAACTTTTTTTTAAATCAGTCAATCTTTTTGAAGACTATTAAGGAGGATAGGATTAGATTTTACAGGGACGTGGTTTACAGGATTGCATTACATCAAATGGCCAAATGGGGTTTATACTGGTTTTTATATATAATGAGAGAATATATGCTTACTGTAGCACCTGAAACTATTGCATTTCATGTTACATGCAATGTCATTTTCACAGATTAGACATCTATACCTTTTCAGTATGGTTTGGTATTGTGATATGTCATTCTTCGTGGGGTCACCGCGGTTTTTTGTTTCTAAATGACAAGCATCACTGTATCAGTTGCTAATGAAAACTTCATTTTGCAATCAACAGATTGAAGTATGTTCTGTCTTTGTTCTAATTACTTGGAAGTATGTGTGCTATGGATAATTGTATGTAATGTGACATTGTACCATCTTCTTGGATAGGGATATCTTGGTCTAAGTGTAGCAATACCCATCCAAGTTTATGACACTATTAAAGGGAAATCCGAGCTCTTATCTTCTGTTTCTTGCTGTGTTTCCAACTTTTGTGTCTCTCTTGCTAATGTTTTTGGTAAGAATCTATGAAAAGAATTCATTTGATGACAAGAAGCACTTAAATGCTTTGTCTGTAGTTGCTTTAACATTTGTGAACAACAATCAATTTGTAGAATGCACTACTTTGTATTGAATTGAGTTAATTAAAAACAAACCGGATCAACCCTTATATAGGTTGGAATCCTGACAACTATTAAATGTGAACATTACTTAAAGATTTGTATACTGCCTAACACAACAGCCTAACATTATCAGCACACTTTGATGATTACAGGTAAACACACAATGGCTGACTAGTAGACAATAATGACTCTACTAACTTAACAACTTGGTTTAGATTAAATCCTACAACATTGGTTGTATGAGAGTTAACAGACCTTGGAATGTTTTATTCCTATAGTTGTTGTTTGGTCCTCTGCTATTGTTTGTGTTTCCATTCCCTGGTCTGTTCTTGTTGTTGTTGGGTCGATGTTGATTGTACTGAGCTGTGATGAGTGGGGCAGTCTTCTTTTCCTCTTCACGTTTCAGAAATGTCTCATGGTCTAGGAGCTTGTCATGAAGTTCTTCAAATGTCATGGCTGTCTCCCGAGCCCGTATAGCAGCATTCAAATCCTTGTAATCATTGCTAAGACCGTTGAGAGTATGTGCAACGATCTCAGCATCACTTAAAGGATGTCCAATCAAAGCGAGATCATCAATAACTGTTTTAATATTCTGCATATATTCAGATATGGTGATACCTTCTTGTGACGTTTTCATGAGAGTGGACAGAAGAGTAAGCATCCTGGTGTTTGATCGATTCGCGAAGGTAGTCTCTAGTTTGTTCCATGCTTCAGTCGAGGTCTTGCATGAGGAGATAAGCGGTGCTATGTTGCCCGCAAGGGACGCCTGTATAGCTTGCAAGATTATGCGATCCCGTCGCAACCAGAGTTTGCGCTTGAGATTCGAAGAAGGCTCTTCGTTTCCATCTTGCATTTTCATTTGATCTGGGCAAGGAAACGTGCCATCAATATAGCCTAATAAATCATAACCAAAAACAAGGTTAGAAAATTGTGATCTCCAGGAGGCATAATTTCCTCCCCTTGAGAGTTTAAAAGGAATCTGTGAGACCGTATTAATCGAAATGAGAGCATTTGGTTGAGATGAAAGATTATTTGAAGTTGAGATTATCACTGGAGTTTCAGAAGTGGAGGATTTTGAGGTTGGAGATGAGTTGGCCATTGCGTATGGGTAAGAAAAATAAGAAGGTCTAATGATCGGATATGCTTTAGAAGCAATAATGCTCTGATACCATATGAGAGTTAACAGAGTATTGTAAGAAAATGGCTTACTGATATCATTGAGTATGAGATTAATTTATACATATTACAAGGTGAATTATATTCCTTGATTCTGTCCTGGAATCATGTCCTAGAATCATGGAATGTATCAAGGAAGAATAATGTTTACAGATTTCAAAGATTACATAGGAAAGATACTAATTGTATGCCACAATATCAGCCTACGATTTCTGTCTATCAGGTTGCCTATCTCATGATTCTTATAATTTCGGAGAACATTTTCACTTTGGCATCGTGGGCACGTTTCATTACGTTCATATTTCTTCTGTTTCTACTTGCCTCACCTCTTGAAATTGCATTCAAAGCTCAGAGGGATGAGGTAAAGAGATTATTATCACAAACATTTTCCAGTGACAGGAACTCGTTAGTGTACAATCCCGAGCCAATTGCATCCATGGCATATCATGAACTGCCTGGTGATGATGCATGTCAAGTAAAGGCCAGTTTTGATGAGAATATTATTCAAAATGAAGAAGACATGAATCTCCAGCTAGCAACTTGCAGTATACACAGTTAAAAGCTCACACAACAATTAGATGAATACCCATGCACACAAAAATTAGATGAATACACACTATATATATACACAGGTAACTTTGCAAAAAAGAAGTAAAAAAAAATCCCCTGCAACAAAAATGGAGAATCCCGATCAACCTCTTCCTGATCCTAATGGCCCACCGCCTCCACCCCCGCCCCTGCCTCCACCTCCTTCTGGTCAACCTCCTCCTCCTCCTCCTCCCCCGTTGCCGCATCTACCGCCTCCCAATGTCCCTCCAGAGAACTTCTGCTACCATTGCCGCCGTGAATTTGGTTGCGTTGAACTTCAATGCATGCACGCTGCATGCAACCATAGGAATCGTGACTACACTTGTTGGATTTGCTTGAATGATTTCATATCAGAGGAAGAGCTGGATCATCACCGAGAATTGGCGGATCACTAGAGCTTCTTGGGGTGTGAAGCATGCTTAGTTAGAGTCTCTGTGTTATAGTCTTTTTTTTTTTTAAGTTAATCTATGTGTTTACATTCCTATCGTAAGAATCAATCAGCTCTGTGTTTCAATTCCTATTGTAATTTCTTTCAAGTTTCAATGAAAACCCCAAATATTTCCTAGTTTATTTACTCATGCATTTTAATAATTATTAATTACATGCTTAGTACTATGTTTTAATCTGTATATGAGAAAATGGGGATCTGCTCCTATCACTGCAGAGGAATGTAAGTAGTTTATTTATTGTTGTGCTTGCTTGGATGAGTTACTGAGCTTTTATTTAATTATTATTATTTTTTTGTCTCACAAAAATGCACTGTTAAGGAATTCTTGTTAGGTACCTCAGCAATCATCTGCAGGTTATGTTCAAAAATGTGAGGATCTGCTAGCATCTATTAGCTTATCAAGATAATCAAGAAAAAAACAAACCATTTGAGCATAGCAACTTTTTACTTTATTTTATATACAGATTCAGTTTGTACTTTGTATCATGATAAGTTTTGTTATAGACACCTTTGTTATGGCAAATGTTGTACTTTCACTGGAATATACAAAGATATGCTTTGTTATCTAAATAAAATTACAACTTTAGAACTTTCAAAAAAAAAATTTACAACTTTTAGAAACATATAAATGATCGGTTGATTACTGGAAAATACATATGAATGGAATTTTCTCTTGGTAAGCTAAAAATTGCTAAAGAATAAGAATTTGATTATTATTTTGTAAATATTAATTTGTACAAACAATAAGAATTTGATTCAATTGAATGGTTGGATTGATTTAACAAATAATATATTCATGCAATTTTATCATCAATTTTCGATTGTCTTGGTGGTTTTGGTTTGTGCATATATTGTTACCGTTTCTGTTTTTTTTATTTCTATTACTGTATTTGTTTTTGTGCGTCTTTTTTAGGATCGGTTTGTACCTGACCCGATCCAGTTAGCGCGAAACAGAAACTACGAGCGTTTATACGTACTAGGTCATGAAGAACAACACACAAAATTAATAAAACAAGCAAAAATCTTGCTCAGGCTAGCAATCACGCAGATATCGTTAATGTTAAATTCACGAATTTGAAATTGTTAGTATCATTCACTCAGCATTGAAGCTAGTGCTGGTAATTTGGGCCGGGCTTCCGCTGGCCGTCCGGCCCAGCCTGTTAGCGAAACGGGCCAGACCCAAGTCCCGTTTCGTTGGCGGTCCAGGCCGGGTCCCCATTTGAAAAATACCAGGCCAGGCCCGGTAAGGCCTGCAAAGCCCGTGGCCCAAATTGTTTTTTCAAAATTTTAAAATTTAGAAATTTTTTAAAATTTGAATTGAGGGGTGGCTTTTGTAATTAGCCAGGTGACCGTTAGGGGAGAAAAATATTCAAAACTTTTAAAAATTACATTTTTTAAAATCTTTTACAATTTGTTTCAAATTATACCCTTACCTAACTTTTTCCTATAAATACCTCATCACCCTCACCTCATTCTCTACATTTTCTCTACTTCTCTACTCTTTTATTCTCTCTATTCTCTACAATCTCCAACATCTCTCACTCACTCTTTCAACTATTTTGAAATTTATTTTATTTATTTAATATATTATTTATATACTATATACTATTATACTAATATACTATACACCATACATTATATATTATATATTTACATACCTCCCACTCTCTAGTCTCTACATATTCTAAGGCTCTTACTCTAAGGTATTGTCTTGTTTATTTTTTTTTTAATTAACTTTCATTTGTTATTTAATTATTAAGTATTATTAATATGTTTACAACTAATGTTATTATTTGTTATGTTGTTAGGTATCCAATTGATTAATTAATTCAACACTCTCAAGCCTCCAATTTAAGGTTAGTATGTCTACTTCTTTACTTTTGTTATTAATAACTTTTTAAGGTTGTAATTATTATTATTTAGTGATTAGTATGTGTGTAGTTAATATTGTTGTTAGTAATATGTTAATTTTATGTTTTTTATTGTGATTTTAACAACAAAATAATAATTAAAAAAATTAATTCCTAATTTGTTAAAAAAATTTCGAAATTATTATTATATTTAAAAGACTATGTTTATTTTTTTTTGTAGAGTTTAAGAAGAAAATAATGATTTAGAAAAATTAGTGCCAACAACAATCGAAGCTCATGAGGATTTTTTTTAACAAGGTCACAACTTCTCGTGCTTCAGCTCCAGGAAGTTCGAGTCAAAGTCAAAGTCAAAGTCAACGACAACGACAACACGTGGAGCTGAACAGATATCTGACTACGGAGTACTCCATCACGGAGAACGATGACTTCACAACCAACGATCTTCTAAAATGGTGGCGCGGCAAGAGAAACAGCTTCCTCATTCTATCGAGATTAGCATGTGACGTCCTTGCTATCCCGGTTTCAACAGTTTCATCGGAGCAGATGTTCAACACGGCTGTATGAATACTAGAAGAAAGAAGATGTTCATTGGCCCATGATGCGGTGGAAGCTTTGACATGCCTTAAGGATTGGAAAAATGCAACATTCAGACGACAACATCAACCGGATACCAAAGAACTCATGGATGACTTCTCCAACATGATCATCGAAGAGAGTTCCGGTAGCAACCAACCGACGAGCTGATGTAATTGTAAATATTTAATTTTTTTTATCCCAATTGCACTCTTTTTCCCTTACCAAGGTTTATCCCATTGGGTTTTTCTTGGTAAGGTTTTTAACGAGGCAATCATAATTTGTAATTTATACATTTCAGTATCTCACCACAAATTTAATATGAAATTACAAAAATATTATTCATCGAAAACTAATTAAGTGTTGTATGAAATGAATAATATTATATTTCATATTAAAATTATTATATTAATTACTCAAAATTATTACAATATATAAAAAATAATATTGAATTAAAAATAATTCAAAGCCTGACGGGCCTTTAAACCCGTTAAAGGCCCGTCAGAGACTTAACGGGCCAGCCCGCTACATGCCCGGCCCAGCCCAACCCCATCGCTTACGATTCAAAAACTTCACCTCCTCCCATTGCCTTGATTTGTGGAGCTAAACACTGCGGCAAAACCACTTTCTCTCGCTACCTTGTTAACATTCTCCTCTAGAGGTAATTTCCTTTGTCCTTTTTCTTTCTGTTTTAGTTTTCGTTTCAAATTGCTTCGTCAGTAGTCTGAAATTTCGTTAACTGTGTTTTCAGGTACAGAAAAGTTGCGTATTTGGATACAGATGTTGGAAAACCTGAGTTTACTGCTCCTGGTTTTTTATCACTCACTGTGGTTGACCAACTGACTCCAGGTATTTGCTTATGATCACAACATTGTCTTTTTGAAGTTTTCATAGTAGTTTTCCTTTTTGTTGTATTAGATTTGTTTTTTTTTTTAATAGTTCTGTTAGTAATAAATGGTGTTCTCTTTTTGTTTCTGTTTAATTGAAAATAGATCAGACAATTCCATGTGTGAAGACGCCGGAGAGGTAAACTGTTGAACTTGTCTGTCCTCCAAGGCTCCAATAGTTTTCATTACGTTTATTGAGAATTTTTAGTGTTACGTTATAGATCTATTAGTTATATAAATTTCTGTTACGGAATATGATTTACTGGGTGTTATTATAAACGTATTATCATACCAAACAAGACAGTTCAATGTTGAGTTTTCCATGGTTTTTTTTTTTGATTGATTTACTAGCTTAAATCAGCTGTTAGTCCATTGTTATTGTTATCTTTATTATGTCTATTTGTTTTTGTGTTGCCTTGTTCTGATTGTTGTCTCATATTCGAGCCAATAGGACAGGAAGTAACAGCTAGAATGTACATGAAATAACTATTTGATATTGAAGATTAGGACATGCTTAAATTCTTTTTGATAATTCTACTTTGATAGTCCGACAGGAGCATCAAGTAAATCGATACAATTGTGATTTTACGATCTTTATCTTCCTCTTATATTATAGGTATTGGTTATGATATATTGGTGGACATCTTGAGATATATATTACGCCTACCAATTACTGATACTGTGGCATGGTAACTCATTCATTCCACTATACCACCCGTCTTATATGTTTTACGCTTCCTGTAAATTATCATAAAAATAGGTCAGGAGTTTGCATACATTGCCAAAAATTTTGCAATATCAAGTTTGCCTACACAACCAAATGATTTATACACATAGAACAAGAGAATTTTTGTTTAGTGGATTGTCCTATTTGTCTCCCAGCCAATTCAGATTGTAATGTTACAAGTTGCTTCTGTGTATGGACTGTGAACTGAAAACCTTAAACCATTCTGTTAGTTTTCTTACTTGAATCATAGAGTGCTTCAGTTTATGCTTGTCTTGTGTTGTAGCTTGATGTCATTTCAGCAATGTAAAGGGGAACAAAAGCTGAATGATAGCATTATTTTCCATCTTCAAAATAATATAGTCAATAATATAGCATTTTTCATTGGCGTGATCCCTACATTTTCAAAAAACCCATCAATTTGGTCCCTCTGACCACAAATTTAACAGTCAAAGGTTACAGAAAATGCAAATTGACTATCTTACCCTTCACTTAAATTAAAAGGTTTAAATGTACGATTTTACCCTCTAAAATTGTCAAATTTTATAGTTTAACTTGGCTTGTAATCCAATAAAAATTTGACACGTCTCATCAAAATTTAAAAAATAAAAATTAAAATAAAAATAATGGTTAAATAATAATAAAATTCTGAATTTTATTATAAAGAAAATATAACAAATAGAGAAATAAAAAAAATAAATCTTAAATTAATTTAACATTCAATCTGATTGTTTTAAAAAGAAATAGCAAAACAAAAAATGGGATCTCCACCATCCATTTCTGAGATGGATGGTAGAGATCAAACTTAAAAATAAAAATTACCAGAAAACAGGAAAAAAAAGTTGATGGGCTGGAGGATCCAAATTCCAAACTCCGGTTCTCCATGGAGTTTTTGTTGTCAATGGTCACCAAACCCAGAATCATCCACCCCAAAACCACAATATATCATCCACCATCATCACCAAACCAAGATCATTTCCCTTATCTCATCTCTCTCGATCTACCATCCATCATCATCACTCATCCACCATCCACCATTATCACCAAATCAATATTATCACCAAATCAATATTATCATCTCTCTCTCTCTCTCTCTCTCTCTCTCTCTCTCTCTCTCTCTCGTCACTGGTGGCCACCGTTAAAACAATCATATCCATAACAACCCCGCGAATCGACCATCATCCAAACTAGGCTTCTCTCCGGCCACTATCATCACCCCAAACCCAGAACCTAGGTTCGGACTACCATCACCAACACCCAAATATTTTTTTTCTCCTCTCAACCAGATTCAAATAAAAAAAAGGAAAATAAACAAAACAAAACAAAATCAAACTCCAAACTCGATTCATAAACCAGTGTGATGAGATCAAGATCGAGATAGATCCAACCCCAAATCCAAAATCGCAGATAAATCTGCCATGAAGACCCAAAACTCGGCGATTCTTCGATGGAAAGAGAACCGACAATTCGATAAAGATCCAAACCTGGTGAACCCCATTATCATCAAGAATGACAATTCTTCTTCGTAAACCGTCGTTTACCAAGATGGTTCTCCATTTGTTTTTAATTCAATTATTTTTTTTGAAGAAAATAAAAAAATAAAATTATTTGTAATTAAATATTAAAATTATTAAATGAATTTTATTTTGTGTTTTATAATTTTTTTGACATGTGGTATATTACATGTATAAAGATAAAAATACCCTCATAACCGTTAAATTTGACTAACGATTGCCTAACTGAGGGACTAAATTGATGAGGTTTTAAAAACATAGGGACCACGCTAGTAAAAAATGAAAAGACGGTTAAAAAAGTTGTAACTCGTAAAAACACATGGACCAAAATGATAAATCTCCTGACTACTATCTTCTAATACATTTTTAATTTTTAATTTTTAAATTTAACCATCAAGAGTAAGATATTGTTGAGAAACAATTCTGGATTTGGATGGAGTATCAATCTTAATTTGTTTGTTTTTGTTTATAAAGAAAAAATTAAGTTTCGATGTTTCGTATTAGCTCATAATCTTAATACAGCAAGAGTAACCAAGCCAAGTGTTGACGGTGATTTTTGGATTACTTAGAACTAATCACGTGTCCAACAAGTTAATGCGAATCAATAATCAAACTATGAAAAGAGAAAAGAAATCAAGCATACAAACCCAAAGTTTTACGTGGAAAACCAAAGGAGGGAAAAAACCACAGGTTGCCTAGAGATGGCGAAAAAAGAATTTCACTATGAATGTTTTGTTACACACTTGTTCTCTCTTACACTCTTGTGTACTTTGCTGAGTATATGGAATTTTCTTGGCCGTTTTGGAGCAGGGTATGTGTCAGATTTATTTCTGCACAGGAGAGGCTCCGCGATGCCATTGTTCATCGCTATCACTCAAGCAGTACTGTCTGTTGGTCTCATAGTAATTGCTTCAGGTTTTCCTAATAACTTGTATGTGGGTATGATTTTGGTGGGTGTCTGTTATAGTCCGTAGTGGTCTTTATTGACCAGCATTGCTTCTGAGATATTTGGTGTTGGGCACTTGGGAACTATACTTAACACTTTTGTTGCTTTTATTATGCTCATCACTCATCAGTTTCTTTCATATTTTTATACTTTACATGTGGGGATGGGTGTTTCCCATGGCCCCCATCCCCCACGGCCCCCATAGGGTTTTAGGGGTCGAGGTAGGGATAAACTTGGCCTCCATTTTATAAATAGGGAAGGTGGTAGGAGGCCCTCCCCGAAACCTATTCCTCAATTTCCCCAAAAAATATATACACATACTACTTTTATTTTAATTTACATATAAAGTTTAAACAACTAAAAAAAACTAATATATTATAATATTAATATGAATTAGTAGTTACTAGTTATTACTTAGTACATAAGTATTGATCGAATATGTAAACTTTCAATTTGATTTGTTGTGTAATACTATATTATTAGAAGTATTTATATTTACTTTAGATTTCTTTAAACTAATTATATATTTTAGAACGAATATTTTGGTTTTTTTTTAATTGAATATTTTAACATGATCAAACTAGAGATTGGAATAACCGGATTCCAAATGCTTACTTCTGATTTTCGGATTGAAAATAAAAATAAATGAGAAAAATGGAGTTTGGGAGAAGTGGTGGGAGAAGAGTTGAGGTTGATCGTACCGATTTATATACCTATTTAAGGTCCTCATTTCCTAGCTTTTGTTCTCGTTTTCGAGCATATTTTGGTATATAATGTGTTTGTGAGCGTTTTGTAGGTACATGTTCCCTACGGGAGGTATTTGAGCTTAATTGAAGAGTTTTAGTGTTATTTGGGCTGATTTGGATGTCGTGCAGTACAACTAAATTTAGGGGACCATATCTCCCTCCTCAGATGGAACTACAGTTTCCCATTACCTATTTTCGAAAAGCTCCAAATGTCTACTTTCCAACGGTTTTTACAGATTGCGATTCCGGGTTTTCTAGATGAAGATATGGCCATTTCTGTAATGGTGCGCGAAGCTGGAAATTCTGCTCCAGAGGGTTAGGCGACTTGAGAGGCGACTTCACCCATGTCGCCTCACATGTCGCTTGTAGCACTGTCAAACTCATTTTCCAGCCCGTTTGTGAGGGGCAAACTTGTCTTTTCACGTCCAATTCTTGCCCTAACCTCCCAACACTATAAATACCCCCTTTTCTCCTCTTTCTTCAGAGATCTCTTCCCCTCTCTCAATCCCTTCTCTACCCTTTTCTTCCATCTTCTTCATCTCTTCCATCTTCTTCACCAAAGGAGTGATTCAAGCTCCCATGGAGGTTTTTCCTCCATGGGAGCTCACCATACACCTCCACCACCCTTTTATACACTTCATCCACCCAATTGAGAGTAGATTGCAAGGAGATAGGAGGAGTCTTTGACCAAAAACGAGCCAAGCATGAAATGAGCTCTTGGAGGAGTTTTCTTCAAGGGTTGTATTTCATTTACTCATTCTCTTTGTATTTCTTGTTTTCTTAATTGTGTATCACGAATTTGGGGATATTGTAAACCTACACTTGTGTAATAAATGTATTGATTGTTCTTAAATTCTTTAATTGAATGCTCTTAATGTTTAACAATCAACTTTAGTGCATATAGTTGATGGTAAGCTTATTTTCCATTCATATCCATCCATCTTAGGGAGTTTAGAGAAATAAGGAGAAAGCTTTCTCTTTTATTGCGAGGGTTGTGCATTCATGAGATTGGAGAACGCCGTAGTAGTCCAGTGGTGAGGACATCTCGGATTGACACCCGAGAAGACCCGGTGTTCGATTCCCGGTTACGGATGAGGGGTCTCCTTTCTATCTATTTTGTATTTCTTTCCTTGTATTTTTGTCTCTTATTTGATGTGTACTTTCATTCATTAGGGAATTGATATAAACTTAGCATTGTTGCCTTTTTATTGAATGTGTTTGTTGATGGTTGAGTGGCCATTTGAAGTGCTTAACACTTTTGAGTGGTTAGCCACCACTTGAATGAACTTAGGTTGTTGTGTGAAGGACCGAGAGGAGAAGCACTCAACGTGCACTAGTAGGTTGGCCACTACATGTAGAGCCTGTGCGCGGTTTTGCATGTATTGTCGTTATGTGTCTCATAGTTCTTAATGAACTCGAGTGCAGTTCGGGCAACCATGTAACAATAGGTTGCTGGTGCATATCGGTATAGTCGATTGTTGCTGGAGTGAGGACAATCGGCGAGGATTAAGTGAGCACGACATTCAACATTGATTATGCATGTTTGTATGAAAATGTGTGATTGCTATGGTGGAGTCATTTACTTAGTGTAACCATTTACATTCCATATCACTCCATTCCATCATATCCTTGTACATATTTGTTTATGTAGTTTGTTATGTTAGTTTAGCATTTAGTTTTCCATATTCTTTTCCATACGCAACACACGAGTCTGCTCGGCGTGTTGCAATGATAGCTAGAACTAGAGACGGTCGGTGAATCCCACCTCCCTGCGGAACGATCCTTGCTTGCCGCTGTGCTAGTCTCTGTGACTCGCAAGCTTGCGAGGCCGGACTTAATTGTTCAATCTTTTGATGGCACTTCAACATCAAACTCATCCATCTCAACATCAAAAGATTGGCACTGTACAAACAAATTTAAGTAATGCACGGAGCTAAAAGCATTACTTTAGACAATTTTAGGGTGTTTGTTTTAGACAATTTTCAAATCTCTGTACAGTGCCCATTGATGGGCACTGTACAAGCAAATTTGATAGGCACTGTACAAGCAAATTTATCAAATTTGCGGTGTGCTCCTATCGCACCGCAACAACTCTCCAAATGAAACGGCAGCGCCATAAAGGCCATGTGGCTGCAGCCACAAGAGGTGTCCTCTAAATTTTGAGCTTGAATTTGAGTGCTTGTGAAGTAGTTGTCGACTTGGGCGGAAACTGCCCATGCGCTGAATGTTAGGAATGCTATGCTTATTTTCTTTTATTTTCATTTCTGTTTAGATCTAAGAGTGGATTTGTGTTGTGCTTAGATCTTAGGGTGTTTGTTTTAGACAATTTTCAAATCTCTGCAAAAACTGCCCTGTTTTGAAAATTTTTGAGGCAAATATTTCTTTAAAACTGTACTAATCGGTGAGGAAATTAATTATTCCGTGCAAGCAAATTTGATGGGCACTGTACAAGCAAATTTGCTTTGGAGAGTTGTTGCAGTGCGATAGGCGCACACCTAGTTCTCATAAGTCGTGCGATCCATAAAACCTGAAAATTTCCGTTCCTTGCACAAGCACAACTCAAAAACATCAAATGTATATGCTATAAATAAGAAAACAAGAACACGACCAACACCTCCCAAACCTAGCCTAAACATTGCCGATCACACAATGAAAAGCATGAGTAAGAGAAGTGCTTAATTTCAACATAACAATCTAATCCGCAAAGCAATAAAAAGCAGTAAAATAAAGCTAAAACTATCAACAATCAATAAACAAGCCACCTCCCCGGCAGCGGCGCCAATTTGATGGGCACGTCGTTGAAGTGCCATCAAAAGATTGAACAATTAAGTCCGGCCTCGCAAGCTTGCGAGTCACAGAGACTAGCACAGCGGCAAGCAAGGATCGTTCCGCAGGGAGGTGGGATTCACCGACCGTCTCTAGTTCTAGCTATCATTGCAACACGCCGAGCGGACTCGTGTGTTGCGTATGGAAAAGAATGTGGAAAACTAAATGCTAAACTAACATAACAAACTACATAAACAAATATGTACAAGGATAGGATGGAATGGAGTGATATGGAATGTAAATGGTTACACTAAGTAAATGACTCTACCATAACAATCACACATTTTCATACAAACATGCATAGTCAATGTTGAATGTCGTGCTCACTTAATCCTCGTCGATTGTCCTCACTCCAGCAACAATCGACTATACCGATATGCACCAGCAACCTATTGTTACATGGCTGCCCGAACTGCACTCGAGTTCATTAAGCACTATGAGACACATAACGACAATACATGCAAAACCGCGCGCAAGCTCTACATGTAGTGGCCAACCTACTAGTGCAAGTTGAGTGCCTCTCCTCTCGGTCCTTCACACAACAACCTAAGTTCATTCAAGTGGTGGCTAACCACTCAAAAGCGTTAAGCACTTCAAATGGCCACTCAACCATCAACAAACACATTCAATAAAAAGGCAACAATGCTAGGTTTTTATCAATTCCCTAATGAATGAAAATACACATCAAATAAGAGACAAAAATACAAGGAAAGAAATACAAAATAGATAGAAAGGAGACCCCTCATCCGTAACCGGGAATCGAACACCGGGTCTTCTCGGGTGTCAATCCGAGATGTCCTCACCACTGGACTACTATGGCGTTCTCCAATCTCATGAATGCACAACCCTTGCAATAAAAGAGAAAGCTCTCTCCTTATTTCTCTAAACTCCCTAAGATGGATGGATATGAATGGAAAATAAGCTTACCATCAACTATATGCATTAAAGTTGATTGTTAAACATTAAGAGCATTCAATTAAAGAATTTAAGAACAATCAATACATTTAATTACACAAGTGTAGGTTTACAATATCCCCAAATTCGTGATACACAATTAAGAAAATAAGAAATACAAAGAGAATGAGTAAATGAAATACAACCCTTGAAGAAAACTCCTCCAAGAGCTCATTTTCATGCTTGGCTCGTTTTTGGTCAAATACTCCTCCTATCTCCTTGCAATCTACTCTCAATTGGGTGGATGAAGTGTATAAAAGGGTGGTGGAGGTGTATGGTGAGCTCCCATGGAGGAAAAACCTCCATGGGAGCTTGAATCACTCCTTTGGTGAAGAAGATGGAAGAGATGAAGAAGATGGAAGAAAAGGGTAGAGAAGGGATTGAGAGAGGGGAAGAGATCTCTGAAGAAAGAGGAGAAAAGGGGGTATTTATAGTGTTGGGAGGTTAGGACAAGAATTGGACGTGAAAAGACAAGTTTGCCCCTCACAAACGGGCTGGAAAACGAGTTTGACAGTGCTACAGGCTACATGTGAGGCGACATGGGTGAAGTCGCCTCTCAAGTCGCCTAACCCTTTGGAGCAGAATTTCCAGCTTCGCGCACCTTTGCAAAAATGGACCATATCTTCATCTAGAAAACCCAGAATCGTAATCTGTAAAAAAAACCGTTGGAAAGTAGACATCTGGAGCTTTCCGAAAATAGGTAATGGGAAACAGTAGTTCCATCTGAGGAGGGAGATATGGTCCCCTAAAGTTAGTTGTACTGTACGACATCCAAATCAGCCCAAATAACACTAAAACTCTTCAATTAAGCTCAAATACCTCCCGTAGGGAACATGTACCTACAAAACGCTCACAAACACATTATATACCAAAATATGCTTAAAAACGAGAACAAAAACTAGGAAATGGGGACCTCAAATAGGTATATAAACCGGTACGATCAGAGGTCACCCCAAAACACCCCCACCCCCAGTCAGGGCAGGTCCTCCTTCTTTGCTAGAGAGGCGGCCGCCCCGGGCCCCTTTATTAAGGGGTCCATGTATACATGATTTCAATACTTGTTTAGGGCCCATTTTTCATTTTTATCAAATTATAAGGGCCTATATATTTATTATGGATATTGATAAAATGCTCATATTTAAAAAAATTCAAAAGTTAAAATAAACAAAACAAAATTGGGTTAGGAGGTCCAAGATAAAAAAGTTCCAAATGAAATCTTTAATTATGTTTTCTTTTTTATCTTCAAACATATCAGTACTAAAATCCATTTATTGTCTGAATTTTCAGCCTCCAAGTCCAACATCTCTCTCAACTCTTTTATAAAAAAAAAATCTCTCTCAACTCTCTCAAGTCTCAGCTTTCAGCTCTCATTCTCCCAACAATGGGCCCCATCTTAGATTTTCGTCCTGGACCTCAAAATAGTTAGGCTCGGCCCTGTCCTGCCTCCAGTCCTCGCAAATGGGTTTTGAGAGAGGCGGTGGGGGAAGGGTTGAGGATTGAGGTTGGGGGGACCCTCCCTCGCCTCATTAGGCCCCATGCCCATCCCTATTTGTATGTGTAACACACTTATTTAAAATGCTCTCATTCTCCCAACAAGGGGCCCCATCTTAGATTTTCGTCCCGGACCTCAAAATAGTTAGGCTCGGCCCTGTCCTGCCTCCAGTCCTCGCAAATGGGTTTTGAGAGAGGTGGTGGGGGAAGGGTTGAGGATTGAGGTTGGGGGGACCCTCCCTCGCCTCATTAGGCCCCATGCCCATCCCTATTTGTATGTGTAACACACTTATTTAAAATGTTGGACTGGCGATTAAATAAATGGAGTTTGTGATGGGGGGAGGGGGACCCTCCCCCAAAACACTCCCATCTCCGGTCCTTTCAATCGGAATTTGGGAGAGGTGATGGGGAAATGGTCGAGGATTGGGGTTGGAGGGACCCTCTCTTGCCCCATTGGGCCCACACCATCCTTATTTACATGTGTAACACACTTATTTAAAATGTTGGACTAGCGATTAAATTAATATAGTTGTTACAATTTCAATTTCTATCACCTTTTAGTGCTGCCGACTCCAACTTAATAATTTGAGATTTAGGGGTCATTTGTTTTTTTGTCTGAACACTGAACAGTCCTGAATTTTTCTGAAGACTGAATAGGGACTGAAATCTGAATCTGAATGACATGTTTATTTTTTTTTCCTCACATCTGAATATACTGTTAACATGTTTGTTTTTTAAAAATAAAACTGTCTGAAAATAAGTAATTTTACATTTATACCCATACTGATTAACATAAGTAATTTAACATTCACCATTCTTTATAACATTTTGTATGTATTTTTTTGGCAAACAAAGTTCAATTTAACAAAATAAAAAATTAATCAAAGAATATAATTTTACATATTCTACAAACAAAGTTTAAGTTAAATTTATTCTCAAAAAAAGTTCAAGTTCAAGTTCAATTTCAATTTTATATGTTGTCCACGTTCCCGGTAAATATAATTCATGAAACCATTTTTGTTTTTTTTTTGTTTCCTGGATCATATGCACTGGAAACCAAATAAAATAAAGGTTCTTAAAATTTTTATATACAATAATTCTATAACTTTTTCGAGCCACGAAATCTACTTAATATGATAGATAAATTTATTGAGTACTATACGATAGTTAGATAAAAATAAATAAATAAAGAGTTCTTACTGTGATTTGACAGAAGAGAAATTCAATTGTTCAAACCTTGAAAATTTTCATTATAAGAAGTAATTAGGGTTTTTTTTCTTTTCTAAAACATGTTTAAAATAAGAAATATGTTAAAAGAAATTTGTTTACACCATATTAAATTAAGATAATTTTGGAAATATATCTTTTTTTGGAGGATAGACTTGGAAGAGAATATTTTAATTGTAATCCAGTGATTTGGAATTAAGTTAAAAGTCAAGATTTCTTACTTTTTATTTTAAGTTGTTTTTTGATATTTTTAAGTTGTTTAACCACTTAAAAAAACAAACAAAACAACTTAATGAGTTCAATTCAGACCCATTAAGTTTTAAGTGAAAAAAACAAACGAACCCTTAGTAACTCCTAAAATGTGTTTTTGATCCTGGCGCCGCTAAGATTATGAAGTCATCCGATGGTGATCCTCATCCTAAGAAAAAGTTGTGTATGGTTATTGGTTAATTCCGCCAAACTTTTGGTTGGTTCATTTCAAGCTTTTAATTGAGATTATTAAATCATACATTTTTTTTCAAGTCTTTGTTAGAGTCTTAATTTTACTTCTTATTTTCAAGTCTTTAACGGAGACTTAATTTTACTTTAATTGAAATTAATTAAGTCCCACGTTGGAAGAGGTCTACTCTACTGGTTATAATTAAGTCATGGGAGTCCTCACCATATTCAAATGCTGAAAGAATTCTGCAACCTAGAGATCCATAATCCATTATCAGAAAGTTCAATCAGAATGGATTTTTGAAAAAGACAAGAATTACATGTTACCTCTTAACACCTTATTTCCGCAATGGTGGTAAGAGATTCGAATCCCACAATACGTATTTTATTAGTACGTGTGAAAAGTTTTCTTCTAATTTATGAAAGTAGTTATCCGGATCGAACATATATTTTTTAATTTTAGTATGTCACAGGCTCTCAGCAGACCTAACGTAATAATTGTATTATTTATTAAAAAAAACAAGAATTTGAGGTGCCCACTAATCAAAATACAGGGTGGCTATGCAATAATTGAAAGTCGTATCAAATAATCGATATGAAAGCAATATTTTTTTATAATCAATATTTCCAAAACTTTATTAATTTCCATCAAACGCAATATGATAAATATATATAATAGAGATTTAAGGCATGAGCAGACCAACCGGGAGTATACAGGAAACAGAAGTAGTGTAAATGTAGTGTTGAGTTTTTGAGAGATCAATGATGGTGGAGAGACTGAACTCAAAATGGATAGCTACGGTGGCTAGCATATGGATCCAGTGCAGCATAGGTGGTACCTACACTTTCGGCATCTACTCTTCCACCCTCAAGTCCACCCAAAAATATGACCAATCCACCCTTGAAAGAGTTGCAGTCTTCAAGGACATCGGTGGCTGCACCGGCGTTCTCTCTGGCCTCCTCTACTCCTTCGTCACGCTTGATCGCCACCGCCGTCGTTGTTTTTGTGGGCCGTGGGTGGTCCTCTTGACAGGTGCTATCCTTTCCTTCGTGGGGTATTTCTTTATGTGGGCGTCTGTTGTCGGGTTGATTCACAGGCCACCGGTGGCGTTGATGTGCTTATTTATGTTCACGGCAGCTCATTCGATGACTTTTTCTACCCCGGCAGATAATGTGACAGGCGTCAGAAACTTCCCTGCTCATGTTGGAACCATTACTGGCCTAATGGAGGTAATTAAGCTTATATATATATATATATATATATATATATATATATATATATGTGTGTGTGTGTGAAAGATTATTCATTTGTTTCACAAACATCAATTTTGTATCATATGAAGTCTGTTTTGTCATCACTGGCTAAATTGGGTGGGTGGTAAAATTGCTCATTCAACCTGAAAATGTCTCGGATTCCAGAGCTCATTCAGTCCCTGTGTGTCTATGTTCTGCTTACTTGAAGTCTGCTAATTAAGCACAATTTTATGTATTATGATATTGATTATATATTGTTTAGGGCTATCTGGGTCTGAGTGGAGCAATACTAATCCAAGTTTACGACGCTTTATTCGAAGGCAACCCGAGCAATTACCTTCTGTTTCTAGCTGTGTTTCCAACTTCTGTGTCTCTTTTGCTCATGTATTTTGTAAGAATTCATGATACCAACTCTGAAGATGACAAGAAACACTTGAATGCTTTGTCTGTAGCTGCTTTGATAATGGTTGCCTATCTCATGATTCTTATAATTTTGGAGAACATTTTCACTTTGGGAACATGGGAACGCATCGTTACATTCTTATTTCTGATGTTTCTACTTGCCTCGCACCTTGGAATTGCATTCAGAGCTCAGAGGGAAGATGCAGAGAGATTAGTATTTTCACAAACATTTTCCACCGATGAGAGGAATTCATTAGTGTACAATCCGGAGCCAATTGCGTCCATGACATATCATGATCAACTGCCTGGTGATGATTCTTGTCAATCAGTAAAGGCCACTCTAGATGAGAATATTATACAAATTGAAGAAAACATGAATCTCCAGCAAGTAATTTGCACCGGAAACTTCTGGTTGTTGTTTATTGCCATGATATGTGGACTGGGATCGGGTTCTGCTACGATAAACAATATCAGTCAAATAGGAGAATCTCTGGATTACACAAGCATTGAAATAAACTCTCTAGTCTCTTTGCTGAGTATATGGAATTTTCTTGGCCGTTTAGGAGCAGGGTATGTGTCAGATATATTCCTTCAAAGACGAGGCTACCCGAGGCCATTGTTCATTGCCATCACTCAAGCAGCATTATCTGTTGGTCTCATAGTAATTGCTTTAGGTTTTCCTTTTAACTTGTATGTAGGTACCATTTTGGTGGGTGTCTGTTATGGTTCGCAGTGGTCGTTACTGGCCAGCGTTGCTTTTGAGATATTTGGTGTTGGGCACTTGGGAACTATAGTTAACACTTTTGCCATAGCAAGTCCAATTGGATCATATATATTCTCTGTTAGAATCATTGGGTATATTTACGACAAGGCAGCAAGTGGGGAAGATAATTCCTGTTATGGCACTCATTGCTTCATGTTATCTTTTCTAATCATAGCGTTTTTCGCTCTCTGTGGTTGTCTTGTTGCCCTACTGTTGTTCTTTCGGACAAGGAGGTTCTATGACCAGGTTGTTGTTAGAAGATTGCAGCAATGTTACAGAACATGAGAAATAAATAACCATCGGACAGTCTCCTGCATTCCATTTTAAAATTGCAGAAGGGGAGAAAATGTACATGTTTATATGGTTTTTTTTTTCTTTCCTGTAACAAAAATTATCACTTGCTTTGTAAGTTATGAGTACTACTCCATTACCATATTCGAATGCTGAAAAGAATTCTGCAACATAGAGATAGATTATTAGAAAGTGCAACGAAATGGATTTTTGGAAAAGACTGAGCCGATGTCGCTCATGATCCTGCTTCCTCTTATCTGGAGAAAAACTTTAATACATGGACACACACACACACACATATATATATATATATATATATATATATAGTAAATCCCACCACTGAAATCATATAAGAAATTTATTTGAATAGTTATTTATGTTACACGTCCTGATGTTATTGAATAGGGTGTAATTCACATGTTATTTGATTGACAGCTAAATGGTTGTTGTTGCACCCTTGTCGGATAGTAAATGATGACGGAATTTTCTTATCTTATATCTAATTATGATGTCTTTTTCTTTACTTTTTATTATGGTGATGAATTTAGAACATATAATATAAGAATCCTATGAAATAATATAAAAGCAAATACTTTATATATATATATATATATATATATATATATATAATACAAGAATTGATTTCTCTCAATTGCTGCGTCAAACACCAAGGAGGAGCTACAAGAAACAGAATTGTAAAATGAGTTGAGTTTTTTGAGAGAAATCAATGGAGGCCTTAGCATATGGATACAATGTAGCATTGGTGGAAACTACACCTTTAGCATCTACTCTTCCACTCTCAAGTCCACTCAAAACTACGACCATTCCACGCTTGACACCTTCTCTGTTTTCAAGGACATCGGCGCCAATGCCGGCGTTCACGCTGGCCTGTTCTACTCCTCTGTCACGCTCAGTCGTCCACGCATTAATGGCCGTCTCAGCTCTTTTTGTGGGCCGTGGGTGGTTCACTTGACCGGTGCCATCCTCTGCTTTGTTGGGTACTTCTTAATATGGGCCTCTGTTGTGGGGTTGATTCATAGACAGCCGGTGGCATTGATGTGCTTGTTTGTTTTTACGGCAGCTCATTGACAGACGTTTTTTTATCACGGCAGTTGTTGTGACTGGCGTCAAGAATTTCGGTGGTTATGTTGGGACCATTGTCGGCATTTTGAAGGTAACTTCATATTCGTATATTCTTGGGTTGTATTTCCTATTTTTGGTATAAAGTTGCTTTCTACATTTACTATTACTATGATTAGAAGCAAAGGAAAATTCTCTGGTATCATATAGTTTATACTAATAAAGCTTTAACTTTTATAAAAATCAGTCAATCTTTTTTGAAGACTATTAAGGAGGATAGGATTAGATTTTACAGGGACATGGTTACAGGATTGCATAACATCAAATGACCAAATGGGGTTTTTACTGGTTTTTATATATAATGAGAAAATATATGCTTACTGGAGCACCTGAAATTATTGCATTTCATGTTACATGTATTGTCATTTTCACAAATTTTAGACATCTATACCTTTTCAATATGGTTTGGTATTGTGATATGTCATTCTTCGACGGGTCACCGCGGTTTTTTGTTACTAAATGACAAGCATCAGTTGCTAATGAAAACTTCATTTTACAATCAACAGATTGAAGTATGTTCTGTCTTTGTTCTAATTACTTGAAGTATGTGTGCTATGAATAATTGTATGTAATGTGACATTGTACCATCTTCTTGGATAGGGATATCTTGGTCTAAGTGGAGCAATACTCATCCAAATTTATGACACTGTATTAAAGGGAAATCCAAGCTCTTATATTCTGTTTCTCTCTGTGTTTCCAACTTTTGTGTCTCTCTTGCTAATGTTTTTGGTAAGAATCTATGAAACGAATTCATTTGACGACAAGAAGCACTTGAATGCTTTTGTCTGTAGTTGATTTAACATTGGTTGCCTTTGCCTTTCTCATGATTCTTATAATTTCAGAGAACCTTTTCACTTTGGCATCGTTGGCCCACATCATTACGTTCATATTTCTGCTGTTTCTACTTGCTTCACCTCTTGGAATTGCATTCAAAGCTCAGAGGGAGGAGGCAAAAAGTGCAATGAAATGGATTTTGGGAAAAGAGAAGAATTCGATGAACCCTCTGTACCCTCTGTACGTGCACACTGCGTAAACTGATCATGCCTAAGAATCAAACTACATAGTGATTATGGAGATGTTATGGTACATGTAACAAAGTTGCCTCCCTGCCTACACTACTGCATTGCACCGGCTCAAAGCAACATAAGTACCGGACACAACACTTGAATTGAGAAATGTAAACAAGGATGTGCAAACTGCATATATGACTTTGATTTGAGTTCTAAGAAGTAAGGGTGCCCACGGTTCGGTTAAACCGGAGATTCCAAACTAGAACCGTTCGGTGAAAACCGAAACCGAAACTATAACCGGAACTGCCGGTTATGAAACGGGTTGGAACCGGTTTTGAGACAGTTTGGTTACGGTTACGGGGTGACGCAGCGGTGTATGGCGAAAACAAGAATGATCACTTCGTCGAACCCTGAGGCACACTCAGATGAACCTTAACGTAGCGACCGGTAGTTACCCAAGCATGGACTGCCATGCAGGGGCCATCATTCCCTAATCTTTGTTAGAAAATGGTGCTCTCGAATCCTCAAAGAGCATGTCGAATCCACGACAGATAAATGTTCCAAAGGAACGATTTTATTAAAATCAATCAAAAGGTTTAAAAAGTTTACAATAATTGGAATTAATAATACTATTTATAATAAACTAATCCTAATACGACTTGAATACGATATTCCAAAAAAAAAGACTAAAACAAGAAAATATCAAAACTAATCAGAATTTGTTACAATTCATGACTCCTAACTTGACCGTAAAATAAAGATCAAATCTTACCTAAAAGGTAAGTTTGATTTATTTCCAAAACCTAAATTTAATTCCCAATCAAACTAAAATAAATAAACTTGCTAAACAAGAAAAGACCCAAATTGAAAAAAATAAGAAAATAAAGAAATTGCCCAAATCCAGTGTGACCCGCTGGTGTCAGATCGCGGTCTGGACCGCGGTTCCTTCTTCTTTGTCCTACATCAGTCACCCCTTCTTAAAAAGAACTCGTCCTCGAGTTAGGTTGAAACATGCGGAAAGACAAGTAAACAAAGAAGAACCTCTATTTGTCTTGTGGGAGTGGTAAACCCCAACTGAAAAATCTCTTCGTAATCCATCCCAGATCCACAATGACACCAAAGCAAACGTCCAACGGAATGCAGAAAATGCTGCGGCTTGGACCGCTGGACACCTGTGGAGGTTTGGACGGTAGCAATTCCTCGTTGCTAGCTCTTCCCATCCCATATAGTATTCTCCTCCTCTTAAAAAAACCTCGTCCTCGAGTCTGGCAAGGTTTTGTATGAGTGGATAATACTTCAAATGTACCATCTTGTCAATTACTGGCTTGAACGAATATACTTCATATGGCAACAACAATGTTGGATCTTCAAAATCCAAATGAAGAAAAACAATCCTCAAATTACCCCCAAAAAATTTCTGTGAATTTTCAAATTTGTCAAAAAGAAATTGTAAGTCAATCTGGTTGAATATCCCACACAAGTTGTCACCCTTGGAAACTTTATCAATGGAAATCGATTTAGCTTCCAGTTTTGCTTGAGCCACATCTAAAGTGCAATCAATATCAACGGTTGGATCGTAGTCTTCAACTTCTAAGATCCAAGACTCGTCTTCAATTCCTTCGACAATTTCCACTTCATACAAAATATCTTCAACTGTATCTTCTGCATGACAAAAATCTTCAAAATAATCATTTGGAAGATATTCCTTCCACATTACTTGTTTCATAACAGGCCATGATTGGATCCTATCCATTCCAAATCTTTTCCGATCCTTTTGAAGGTCTTCCCACCAAATTAATGTATCGTTTTTCAAATAAATTTCTACAAATAAAACTTTCAAACTTTCTTCAGTTTTCTGATATTCAAAATATTCTTCAACTTCTTCCAACCAATTAATAAATTCTTCAGTTTTCATATGTCCAAAAAAAAATCGAAGTCTTGGTTGATAATCATTATAGCTCAAAAAATAATTATTGGAACCAAGAGAACCATTGAAACCCATTGAAACCTATTGAGAACCGAAATTAAAGTCTGAAAAAAAAACGTACCAAAAATTGAATTCTGAGAATTGCTTACGAAAAATAAATTGAAAGTGGTGGATATGAATGGCGGCACGCAATTAATGGTGATGACGATTTGGGGCACGTCTGGAACTCGTGAGGCTGATTTGAAATTTCTGGCACTGTTGAGGCTGATCCACAATTTCTGCTGTTTTTTCTTTTTCAATTTCGTTTCTCTTTTTTTTTTCTTTTTTTTTACGGGGAGATATGAACGGTGAATATATGGCGTTTAGGAAGGTAGTTGATTGTGGTTTGTAGACACTGAGCCTAGCACAGAGGTAGACTCGGTCGCTCTGATACCAATTGACGCAGCGGTGTATGGCGAAAACAAGAATGATCACTTCGTCGAACCCTGAGGCACACTCAGATGAACCTTAACGTAACGACCGGTAGTTACCTAAGCATGGACCGCCATGCAGGGGCCATCATTCCCTAATCTTCGTTAGAAAATGGTGCTCTCGAATCCTCAAAGAGCATGTCGAATCCACGACGGATAAATGTTCCAAAGGAACGATTTTATTAAAATTAATCAAAAGGTTTAAAAAGTTTACAATAATTGGAATTAATAATACTATTTATAATAAACTAATCCTAATACGACTTGAATACGATATTCCAAAAAAAAGACTAAAACAAGAAAATGTCAAAACTAATCAGAATTTGTTACAATTCATGACTCCTAATTTGACCGGAAAAATAAAGATCAAATCTTACCTAAAAGGTAAGTTTGATTTATTTCCAAAACCTAAATTTAATTCCTAATCAAACTAAAATAAATAAACTTGCTAAACAAGAAAAGACCCAAATTGAAAAAAATAAGAAAATAAAGAAATTGCCCAAATCCAGTGTGACCCGCTGGTGTCAGATCGCGGTCTGGACCTCGGTTCCTTCTTCTTTATCCTACATCACGGGGACCAAAAACCGTGTAAAATCAGCTTTTTATTTTATTTTTAAAAAAATCAGCCAATAAGAGACTGCCACGTGGTAAAAAAGTAAAAAAAAAAACCGGTAGGAACTGAAACCGAACCGGAACCGACTGGTTTCGAAACCGAAACCGAACAGTCTTACTGGCGGTTAAAAACCGAAAACCAAACCGGATAGGTCGGTTTCGGTTACGGTTAGAGCTTCCCACAAAAACCGTAACTGAAACCTACGGTTTCAAATCAAAATCGTCCCAGAATTAAACCGTGGACACCTCTACTAAGAAGTGATATTCCTGTGAGCAAATTTTTTTTTTTTTTTACAGCTTTAAGAGGCTATTTGAAGTTGCGATTGCAATCGTAAACATTAATAGTGTTCATAAGTTACACAAAGTTTTTATTTATTTATTTACAATTTTACATCAATGAGCTTGCAAATCATGTTCTCCTCCATATCCTAAAATTGTAATAAAATAAAAAAAAACTATCCGGATAACGTTAATAGTGCACTAGTGTCTAATCCCAATAGATCCGACAATCCTTTACCGAGTCTGGCAGATTTATTTATTTTTTTTTTTTTTGGTTAAGAAAAAAATTAGGCCAACTTTTTTAGAACATATGGTGGGTGTATTTAATGATATTTTTTAAGGGAGTTGTGACAGACCCCACAGTTGATGCAAGCCCAAGCCAAAACTTCAGTTATGTGGGCCTGGCCTAATTTAAACCAGTTTAAATTTTGGGGGTGAAATTAGTAATTTCCTTCCTGATTTATAAATCTACATGATCAAATAGAGAGAGAGAGAGGGGTCGAGTACCTGAATCATCGAATCGCTTCGAAGCCTCAGTTTCATAAACCTGCGATTGAATTTCAAATCAAAATCAAAATCAAAAGAAGAAGAAGAAGAAGAAGACGTAAAGGAGTTTCTTTTTTCTTTGAAACAGAGGAGAAGAGAAGATGAAGACAACAAAAGGAGGCAAAGTCATGAACCCTACTGATGCCTATCGTAAGGAGCTTCGTAAAAAGGAATTAAAGAGGGTAAAAATTGCCTCCCAACTTCGCCCTTTTCATGGTTTCGACATTTATTTCAATTTTCATATTACTTTTTTAATAGCTGATTAGATTTCTCTAGGATTGAAAAGGGTTTTAGAAAGCCAATTATTGATTGTTTTTTTATTAAGTTTAAGAATATATTGACGGTAGTGAATTAGCTAAAATTAATAAGTATAAAACAGAGAGAAAATGAAAATTTGTAGCATTCATTAGAAAATTATGTGGGTTTTGATATTTGGACTTGGATAAAGAACTGGGTAACTGTTAATTGGTTGCTTGCGACCGTACAGTCTTATTAGTAATTTTTTTTTTTTTGTAAAGATTGGAAACCAGGGTTAATATGGCCACTAGAGGGAATAGAGATATCTCAAAATGTTGGTGGGTGATTTTGTTGGAACCGGTTGTGGTGAATTCTGATGAGGTTCCGTTTTATAGCTTTCATGAGTGAAGTGGTATTCACTGGTTGGTTTGATGTTATTTGTGGTAAATAGTGTCGTGTTATCGAAATTGGTCTTGCATGGAGGTGTTTGGACTTTTGATGCATGGTTTGAGTTCAAATTTAAACATTTTTGACTTTGAGTTGCTTCTGTTTGACAGAACAAGAAAGAAAGGAAGAAGGTGCGTGATGTGGGGATTTTGAAGAAGGATCCAGAGACAATCAAGGAGCAGATTGATAAGTTGGAAATGATGAGTAAGTAATGATCTTTTCGAACTTTTCTAATTAGGTGATTGGTAATTATTTTTTATCTACTTCAAACCATAATTTTCCTGTTGTTTTAATTAATTAAAAAAAAATGTTATTCATAAATTTGAAACTCTATTTGCAAATGGAATTATTCTTCAAATGAATGTTGGGACCACAAGAGGGTGTTTAGAAATCGCATGAATTGCTTAAAGATTGTATTTTTAACAGAATGGAGTTTTTCCAGACACTGATTGCATTCTGATATCTTTCTTTCCCCTTTGTTCTGCCTTACTTTTCTTCTTGGATTCTATATCTATCAGGTTCCCATTTTGCTTTAGCAGCTTAGTTAATTAATGGTTATAAGAGATCTACCTGTAATACGTCTCTACTAGTTGATTGTTATTAGAAATTAGATAAATGATGTGGCGCACAAAGCAATCTATGGGATCACACTTAGTGTCATATTAATATACAGTGTGGATCATAGATTGATCTTTGAAACAATCAGAAACATCTCCTGTACCAGAGCTCTTTGAGATGTTGCCCTTTTCTTTAATATTTCAAATGTCACTGTTTGTTGATTGACATTCATTTGGTGAGAATGTGTAATTATCCTTGCTAATGTTAGTTTAAATGCAGTTTGGACTGTTAACTTTTCTCATTCAATTTACCATTGTGTGTGATGGATTGTTTCAGAGGCTGACGGTGCTCTGGATAAGGCAAGAAAACATAAGAAGAGACAACTCGAGGACACACTTAATCTTGTTCTGAAGAAAAGGAAGGTAATGATCACAAACACTTAATCTTTTACAATAGATGATCTGGAGTAACATAAAATTTTGCTTGCAAGTACTATGGGTAGAAGCTGATAGCAATTAATCTACATTATTTTATTTTAGTTTTCAGCTGCTGTATATTTAGTTATTTACTTCATTGAGTAATTTATTGGCTTTATATCTTTTTCTGTATTTTATTAGCATTTTTTATTGGTTTGTTACCACTTACCTATACACAAATAATCATTGGCCTTTTTACTCTATGCACAGGAACTCAATGAGAAAATGAAGGACAAGGGTGAGACCCCAGTTATGTTCAGGTAAATTAACCTCTCTTCCTGAACTATTTTCGTTTGTGCAGTTGAACTTTTTAGATTTAACATTTCCCTGTTTCATTTACAATCTGTAGTTTCTCTTCTGCTGCAGTCACCTGGGGCCTCCTCGAAGAAGGACAAGTGCTGAAGAAGAAGAGAGGGTGAAACACCCAAAGCCAGAAGTAATATCTGTTTGACTTTTGAATGCTATTTTAATGCCTTTATGCTTACTTACGAACCAGGATTTACCTTTTATGTATTTATTTATTATGTTGGTTTGCCAGGACTCTGCTTACTATCACCCTACATTGAATCCTACTGGGGCCCCACCACCTGGAAAGCCTCCCATGTATCTATCCTCAATAGGTCTGCTTCTTCTCTTTCCTTTCAATTGTAAATCATGTTGTAGTTTTATTTGCTTAGAAGTTAGATCTTTTCATACTTCTCTCTCTCTCTCTCACTTTGAGTTTGCTTTGATTTTGGCTTGCAGGACCCAGAATTCCCTTATCGTCAAGTGATGCAGCATCGTCCTCACAAACAGAATCAGATGATGTTGCTTTAGCTGTACCACCCCCACCTCCACCACCTCCTTTGCCAGATACTGCTACAGTGGTTTCTGGGGATGGCTCTCTAATACCTGCATCTTTGCCTCTACCACCTCCACCTCCAATGCCCCAAAACCCTGATGCGACAAACTTTGCAATGTCCTTGCCACTTCCACCTTTACCACCACCTCCTCCTGGCCCCCCTCCTAAAGAACAAGGTGCTATTCGTCCACCACTTCCACCGCCCCCACCCCTCCAACAATCAGCACAACCACCTCCTCCTGGCATTGGTGAAGGTAAAAGTGAGAGAAATCAGTCTGCATTGGAGGATAACTCAACCTCCAATGTGTCAGCTCAGGTAAGCTTATTCTTGTTCACTTATTTTGATATGCTTCTTCAGAGGCATAAAAGCTTAACAAATAGGTATGACATTAGTGTGGATAGTTAATGCATGGTGTAACTGCTTGTTTTTCTAGGCTCAAAGGGGTATCTTGGTCCTTATCTCTAAACAAAAAGAAACTTAACTTATTTCAGTAAATGTGAAGAAAATGCTAATGCCTCTATTTCTTTCTCATTTAGGTATCTCCTATGCTCCCACCACCTCCTCCCCCACCTGGGATGCCACCAAAGCCAGTAAGTAATGAGTCTGAAAGTGTTCCATCTGAAGCTGATGGAAATAATCTTCCAGCAACTATGGATCTTTCTAAAATGGTGCCACCGCCGCCACCTCCAAGGCAACAGCCTTCAGTGGCTGGTCCTCCCCCTATCCCAACTTTACAGCCTGATATATTACCACCAGGCATATCACGTTTTCTTCCACCACCACCTCCTCCTCCGCTAGATATGCGTCCACCCTTATCTGCTCCCGGACTTCCTGGTGGAGCCCCCCATCCTGGAATGATGGTTCCGCTAGTTCCAAGGCCACCATTTGGTCCCCCACCTGGACCTCCCCCAATGATGAGACCACCACTTCCTCCTGGCCCTCCTCCTTCCTTACAAGAAGGTGAGTATGTTGCAAACAGGCCGTGTCAAAAACCATCTTACGTGAAATCTGCCGCTTCAACTGTTGTTAAGAGGCCACTAGCTCAACACACTCCTGAACTTACTTCTATGGTTAGTAATTTCTCTCTATTTCTGCTTGTTATATATAGTTATATGTAAATCTTCAGTTTATAGGTTTTTATTAATTTTTCTTTGTTGATATGTGTAGTACATTAGTAGTGTTGTGATGGTGTTTTTGTTTTGCTTTTTTTTTTTCCATCACTATTTTGATGCATATGAGGGACCACAGTGATTGGGGCAGACAAGCTGTTGAATTAACAGATAGTAGAGTCTAATAAGTATTACACCAATTGCAAACATGAGAAAATGTTCATATTGTAATATTTTTGATAAATTTGAATAAATATCAATAATTGTGAAGCTTTTACAATTTCTGGTTACTGGAGTTGAAACTGTTTAGTGGTTTGTAATACAAATTTCGTTATGGTTACGGGGCATGTTGCATCTGTGATGGAAGTTTCATTCATAAATTTGTGGGACCTAGTTCATGTAAGTTGGAAATTTGCTACATCCACCTCATTTATCTATCCCTGTTTTATAGTTCAATGAGAGCAGCTTTTGTATGATAATAATTTATAATTGTTATTGAGAAGAGCTGGTTGCATGTTTTTTGTACTATACTTGGATGCTTAAATTCTGTATTTCTAGCCTAATATTTTGTATGGATATAGGTTCCTGCATCTGTACGAGTCAGGAGAGAAAATGCTCTCCCAAAAGCAAAACCCAAACCATCATTGTCGACCACAGTGACAACAGTTCAACCTGCAGCTCCAACTGTCGTGAAGCCAGAATCAGTTAAAACTTCTTCAGCACCAAAGCCACCGAGCATCGATGACTCATACATGGCATTTTTGGAAGACATGAAAGCACTTGGTGCACTTGATAGTTGAGATTTATTAGAGTTGGTGAGTGGTGACCATTGAAGGGAACAAATCATGTATGGGCGCTAACCCTTGGGCAGAGATATTAATAATTTGTCATGTTGCTGGCCTTTAGTTTCGGGAACCTCTCCTCTCTTTGCATCAGTTATTCGTAACATTTTCATTGCTCGAGGTCTTCAATGAATTCTTGAGATTGGGTGTAACTTAGGTTAATATGCCTTTGATGGGCAGATTGAAAAGTGTACTAGATTTATTTTTTTAGAAAATTTATATATTTTCCCCCCAAATCTTCCTCATCTGTGGACTTCATGATGTTAAAGATGTATGTATTAACTTTAATTGTTGAAGCTACAAGTGGTAACATGTTATATAACACAAGTTGTGAGTAATGTGGATGGATGAATTTTGCATTTTAAGATAAATAAGATCACAGACCGGCAAAAGCCGAGGAAGTATATTCAACAAGATGTCACATTCTCTCACACGATATTAGATTGTCTATGGAAACCCTTGCTTCAAGATTCTAGGTATCTGCTTCACTATAATATGCCCCTTTTTCGTCACCACTTTTATTGTCCTTAAAGTGGCTGCATATTGCACTACAATAGTCCTTTTTTGAAATTACTGTAACTTGTATCACTTTCTTCAGCTTGATGTTCGTGAAATTCCATGAAATAAATTAAAACTTGGTTTCATGGAAATCAGTGGACAGAGGTAAGAGAATTCAAGTGGGTCTCTCTCTCTCTCTCTGTATATATGTGATTTATGTGTTTATATTCGCCACTCAAATGGAACAGAAGTGCCTTTTAAAGGAGAGAGCCCTCTGAAAATCAGTTCTCTCCTGAAGTCACTTTTATGTGCCGTAAGAATCCTTGGCTCTACACTGACCATTCTCTGAGTATGAACATTTGAACAATGGATCGTTGACAACTTATATTATCTTGCTAAAACTTAGAGCAATCCATATGCTAAATGCAATATCATGTTTATGTATATTATCTTACTTCAAGTATTATGTCTATATAACGTTTGCAATAGCTGTGAAAATACGCATATTTTAAAACTTTTTGTTGAGTAGATAAATGAAATATACTTCTCAATCCTATTTGATTAGAATCTAAGTTCTTATGAGTGCAATGATTGGGTTTCAATGGTTGATTCTCTATTTTTCATATGGGGTCAGTTTACTTGTTTACATCATGGATGTGAAAGTAACAATTTTTACTTTGTTGAAGATTCTTCTTTGTGCTAGTCTTTGTACATTGACATGCAGATATGTGATTGATTTTCAGCTGAGTTACTTAAAAGAGAGCCAGGCCTTTCTCTGTTCAGCTCCGTATTTTTGTTTGCATTAATTCTGTCCCCAGTCCAAAAGTGCAAATGCAGCAAAAGTGAGAAGGATACTCACTATGGGCATTCCCTATAGCGGAGGTCATACCGGTCAAATTCTTTTTGGACCTGCAGATGGGTATCTGTACCTTATGATAGCAGCTGGTACATAAAGAGACTATCCTTACAATTTTGCACAAAACAAGAAATCCTTGCTTGGAAAGATCCTCAGAGTTTATATAGATCACATACCAAGTAAGTTCTCTGACCCTCATTGTCCAAGATCCTAAGAGTTGATATGCTACCTGGTGATATTGCTGTAGTAGTTACATTTTCAAGGGAATTTTTTGTATGAAAATGCTATAAACAATATTGACATTATGTTGAGGCACTGTCCTGTATGCTGTTAGCTTTTAATATGAAGGCAGTCATCATAAATGATTTATCTTTTACTGAATATATTTTAACTTGACAACATTACTAGGTGCAATGGAAATAAATGAACTAGGTGTCTATTGGGAAATTATTTTATACCAAAAGATAATCCGTATGTAGATGTCAAGGAACTGGAGCCAGAGATCTGGGCATTGGGTTTTAATAATCCATGGCAATGCAGCTTTGATTCACAAAGACCATCATACTTCATCTGTGGAGACTCAGGACAGGTTTGGAGGTTCTCTAGTCTATAATTTATTAACATAATTGTGCACCTTTTTTTCCTTGGTTTTCTATTATCGTTCCCATATGTCATGGAACATGTCATCTGTGAAAAAGATGTTTATACCTCCTGATTTCATATCTTGTGAGGTAGGATCAATATGAAGAGGTTGACATTATCAAAAAAGGTGGCAACTATGGATGGAGAGTTTATGAGGGTCCCTTAGTTTTCCATCCAGGAAAATCTCCTGGAGGAAATACTTCTTCTACTTCAATAAATCCCATTTTTCCAGTAATGGGTTTTTACCACTCTGAGATCGATACCAATGATTGAGGTTATTTCTATCGGTCTATGACCGACCCCTGCATGTATGGTAGGTTAGTATGCTCATAAAATCCCCCATTATCATTAAGGCTCAATCAAAAATTTTAGTGTACATCCTTTTTAATATAGAAATCAAGCTTTCGTTGTAACGATTTTACTTGCCAATGATATTCCAGGTACTTGTACATGGATTTGTATGCAGGAGCGATATGGGCAAGCAGTGAAAATCCTGAAAACAGTGGGAACTTCACCACCACCGGAATTCCATTCAGATGTGCTCATAACTGCCGCTACTCGGTTATGAGGTTACTTACCTTCTCCAATTCTCCTCAAGCAGCTTGTGCAGATAATTTGAAACTTTTAACTTTTCATTCATGCATGTTGAACAAGTTTTTTGGTTCTATTCAGATTTGCGTGGTTGCTCTGTTATCCACAATCTGGGTCCTAGTGGGAGGATTGTTTGACGGAGACCAAGATTTTAAACAAACGTCATGGACCAGGACTGTGCTTTGGGACTGGATGGTTGCATTTCCATGGGTACCTGCACTTTACACTGGCATGTTCTCAACTGGGATATGCTTATGTATAGAGGTATATATGTTAAATTCTCGAAGTAGCTCATTAGCAAATTGAAGCTAGAAATGATTTCAACGGATCATCTTGTTTGCAAGTCTTTTCAGCTGTTTTTACCATTTATAAATTTAGTACTTGCAATTAAGTAAACATAATTCAGGAGGTTTCTAGTAGAATTGCAAGGGTAATATTGTGTATCGAATTCAAATCACTACATTAAGTACATTTCATAATGCACATGAGTACTAGTGGTGGTTCGCAATTAGTCCTCATAGAAACTGTATTTATTATCCATATAGATTTTCGCCATGCGAGATGTTTCAGCAACAGAAACAGCTGTAATATATGGGCTAGAGCCACTCTGGGGTGCTGGTTTTGAGTGGTTTCTCCTAGGCAAAAGGTGGGGAACAGCCGGATGGATTGTCGCTGCTCTTGTTCTCGGTAATTTTTTTTTCATCTTAATACTTTGATTTGTTCTAGTATTTTTCAGTTTTAGATATAACAATTGAGAATGTCATAGCTCATACACTTTGCATTTTAAACACAAATCACAGCTTAGCTATAGGTTGACAGCTAACTCCCCGAGTTAGAAAATTGCATCGTGTGACAATGAAAAAAGTTTCCAAAATCCTCAGATAGCTTACTAAAACTAGCAGCCTCATATTATGATAGGTGGGAGCTTGTTGGTGCAAATATATGGATCCTCCTCTGCCGACAAATCTATAGAGGCTGAAGACTGTACCCCGAAAGGCAATCTTCTTATGATTCCAGATTTGGATAAGCAAAAACTGGGAAGTAATATTTTCGCTTCACCGGTAGTTGTCAGAACCAAGAAGGATGTAACTGATATATTGAAGTGATCCTTTTACTTCTACATGTAACTTCAAGTATATCTTGTATAATAATGTATATAAGTTTTTTGTTTTTGGTAAAGAAATGACGTAATGTTTCTCCCCTGGTTTGCAAATAATACAAAATTGATAAGGTTTCCAGGGCTTTTGACCATACATGTACATTCCATTTCCAAGTACAGCAACAGCAAACATTCATGGCTGCCATTGTATTCAATTAGTGTACCATTTGGCTTCTCCTTTTTATAACATGATGTTTTGGGCATCGGTAGCAATACCAGTGTCAATCACATGAATGACCAGTCTATTATATTGATGTGTTATAAAACTTTTAAAAGTTCTACCATAGATCAAATCAACCAACCGAGGATCCTAATTCATTCAAATTATTTTGAATATACTAGCCACTAGGTGTTTTAGAAACTTATGTAAAATTCATAAAATAATAATTATTTTTTTCTTGTATTTACATTTTGAAAGTGTTTAGAATTTTTTTGGGAAAATCTTTATGATGTAAGCTAATCGAATACATTTTCTTTAAAATGTTTTCTAATTCTTGTTTAAAAAATCTTTAAAGTTGAATAAAAATTCTAATCAATGATGATCCTATTTCATTTCATTAATTTGAAAATGTTAGATGTTAGATTCAACAATGAAAATCTAGTTTTAGAAAAATCATGTAAAACTCATAACAGGACCTTTTCTTGTATTTAGATTTTGGAATAGTGTTTAAAATGTTTTCTTAGGAAAATAATTATGGGTATAAGCTAATCAAACACGTTTTCTATAACTAGTTTTCAGCAACAAATAAGTGACATGAATCAAACAGTTCTCATGATCATGGACTATACAAAACAACATCAGGTAATTTATATTCTAAGCAGTTCGAATTATTGCAATTTATCTCATAATCCAATCGGTACGAAACCAAGCAAAGATAATTTTGTTCAGGCATAAGTCCACATGAAACATTACAATCACCATACGAGTTTTGGTCGAAATACAGCATAAATCGTACACAACTAAAAACACGGAAATAAGGAATTCAATGCCACTGTTTCTTGGCGATGAACAGGCCCCATTGCTGCTCGCTAGATGAACTCCTGATCAGCTTTGCCTTCCATCCACCTACTATTGCAATATAGTCTCCTTGAATATTTATCCATTGAAAAGCAATGAGTTTGAAATTAAAGAAAAATCAACCAAACGAGAATAAATGCATTGCAAATGACATAAAACATGCACTTCAGAAAAGTCGTGGATGAAAGCATCCTTGTCTTTCTCCACAGCAGCCAATTCCCGCTCCAGAACTTGCAGGAACTGAATCATTAATAAACTTTGATTAGATACCAAAGCCAACAATGCAGTTTATATAGCATAAATATTACACAAAACATGTAGGTTTATCCAAACCTGATCAGTATGATCCTCAGCAACGACGTCAACAAAACCAGCATCATTGAGCATCTGCAGACAATTTAAAACATAACAGGGGCAAGCTATGTCAGATAATGTTAAAAGAGTAGCCTAAAGAATAGATTAGAGGGGCAATGATAAATTGTTTTGGTGTTAAAATACCTGGCCATATGATTTCACGTCATGGAGATCATATCCTCTCTGTTTGATATACTCAGCAAATTCTGAGGATGGAGTTCCAGAGCTTTTGCAGTAATCACTGATGAGAACTTTACCGCCCGGCTTCAGCCATTTGAAGAAAGATCTGAACAATGCAGGTTTGTCCTGGAGGAATTGAATCTCTTTTAATAACATTAATGTAATAGGAAGGAAATGCAACCAAAGGCTGTCTTACCTGTATGTGTAGAATTGTGTCACGGCTGTAGATGACATCAAAAGCGTCGTCCGGATATGCTTTCTTGGTGCAATCAGCTACTTCAAATTCAACTGAGCATTTGAGACCAATGGCTCTTTGAAGAGCAAATGAAATCATATTTACGGAGAGATCAATTCCAACAACATGGACATCAAACTTATCAGCCATGTAAAAGTCACCTCCCCCAATGCCACACCCAACATCGAGGACTTTCTGACCAGGCTTGAGATCCAGCTTTGCCACAAAGTCTTTTGTGGTCTCTGCTCAGAGACAAAATATCACTTTATAAAAAAGAAAAAGGAAAAAGAAGGATCTAACCAAAACTAATAAATTAGTTTTGCAATAGCACTTGCAATATTTATTTCCATAAAAGCATGTGTAAGCCTATCTCATACCAAAAATCAACTTTTGCTTTTATATCAGCTAATTTTATTGATTGGTTTTAAAGCAATTGTACAGGATAACTTAATAACATATCTATACAGCATGCATGAAACAAAGTCTTTCTTCATCATTTTCCATGTTCCACATCTATTTGAATACGATCTGTGCGGCTGTGCTCACAAAACCGTCTCCAAAGACACGTTCTTAAGGCAGAATGCCATTTGATTTATATACTGAACATTATCCAAGAACTGCTGGAACTAGAACAAACATAATGTGGTGAGAGCAAAGAATTGATTAAACTACTTGTAAAATTATTGTTAACACCTTAATCAAATTGTTAGTTGAAGTTGACTGAATATGTCACACAATATTACTAGAATTTACTGATAGTAGCAAATATTTACTGGAATAAACTTATACATGAATAGAAAACTAAAAAAATTAGAAGGTATTATGACAAAATTCGGACCTAAATTATCAACTGTTGGATGGATCTAACTGCTGTGATTTGTCATTTCAATGTTAAAAATTCTCATATGTTAAAAATGAAACTAAAAACTGCTTGTAAAGAACATAAATTAAAAAAAAAAAAAACAACACAATACCTCAATACGCTCTTCAAGCCTCATAGCGTCCAGTTCCACACTCAAGTCCGCATCCACCTTGAGAATCCATTTCTCCGGCTTCGACGACGCCGACTTCAACGATGTCTTCGTCAATCTCATCCTCGCCGCTACCGGCGATGTCATCATCAGGAATTTCATCATCGCCGGTAGCGGCGATGTCTTCATCAAGCAACTCATCGTAGCTGGATTCGAAATGCCTCTCCAGTTGACCCTATCCTACACTCTGTGTTTCATTATGCGGATCATTCAGAGAGGCATTTCGAATCCAGCTACGATGATGGAAACATACAAACAAAATCTCCCTCCATCTCTCTGATTTCGGTTCAAATTTTGGAAGAATAAGCTAGGTTATATATAGTGTTTGTTTGGCATAGCTTTTGAAGGGGTTTTGGGAGTGTTTGGGTGTTTTGAAAGCTCTTCCTGCGAAAGCCAAGAAGCGTTTTACCAAAAGTGCTCAAGTGAAAACACGCGAAGCTGCATTTTGTTTTAAGTGATATTTTCATATTACCGATATTACCCCTCTAACTATAAATAATAAACTAAACTCGACACTCGATTCCTTTTAGATTTTTCGCCGATGTTTTCTCAGAGAAAGATGAACCCTAACCTTTTGGATATGATCTGGGACGAAGCCATGGCTAATCCATTGAGAGGTTGGACTTTCACAAGCTCGGAGGCTAGCCCATGGAAAAGTCATAAGAATACATGCTTCCAGTCTTTTCCCAGTTCAAATAGATGGGGAACCATTCATTCAACAGCCTGGATGCTTAGAAATAACTCATGGGCAAGTATTTTGTGCCTTTTCTTCTGGATGCTTGTGTAGTTGTGTATGGATAGTAGTTTGTTTCTAATTTTACTTGAAAGAAACTGATATGTTGCCCTGATACTTGGAAATTAAGAAGAGAAACAGATGTAAATAATAGGAAAAACTCAACATTCCTTTGCTTGCTTTTTTGAAATGGGATACGCATTATATTATATAGTATGGTATGACTTTTTCACTGCCAAGAAAACTTGATTATGATTATTGATCTTATTCAGGCCATTGTATTAGATAAGTTGAACACACTCACACACACACGATATCCAAAAGGAACACGGTTCAATATGAGGCTTTTCGCCTTGGGACTACCGGTGCTTTTTTTGAACATTGTTTCCATTCAATTCTGATGTTTTCATGGGATTTTCAGGTACGTGTATGCAGATTTGTATGCTAGTGCTTTATGGGCAGCCACTGAAAACCCCCAAAAAATAGCGGCAACTTTACCACTAACAAAATCCCCTTCAGCTGTGCACATGACTCACCTACACGGTGCAACTCCTTGCAAGGAAGTGATCTTTCATCTTTGGGTTACATTTTCTCGATGGGGAGTGAAGGAGTTTACAGAGTTGTTCGTCCCAGTCGCTGCAATTACACTTGCTCAAGAGAAACTGTCATGCCTGCAAGCCCAACTCCCTCGACCACGCCCAGTTTCGCAAACCATTTGAGTGACACATATAACAATCTGGCGGTCTTATTCTCTTCTTTGTTATTTCTTCTGGTGAGTCTTCTCTAGTATCTCATGATGCCGCGAAGTTAGACTAGAGAGAGCTAGTGTTTTTATTCAGTTGATGAAATTGTTGTACCATATATATAAATCATATTTTCCTCATCTTGTATATCAATCAGGACTAAAAAAGAAAGATGGGAGATGTATCTATTGCTTTACTATATCTTTTATGATTGTCTTATCTGTTTAGTTTGTAGACAGCAACTTATAAAATCTTTCTAATAGTAGGATGATGTCAGCTGCTTTATTGTCACTTTAAGAGATCTACCTGTAATACGCTTCTACTAGTTGATTGTTATTAGAAATTAGATATATCATATATGTTGTGGCACACAAAGCAATCTATGGGATCGCTCTTAGTGTCATATTAATATACAGTGTGGATATGTTCCATTAGAAAAAAAGGTTTAGATCTTATATTTGTTCATATAATTTGAAAAGGTTTGCTGCTTATGCATTTTTCATGTTCTTGAAAGGCAGTTTGTGCATCATAGATTGATCTTTGAAACAATCAGAACCATCTCCTCTACCAGAGCTTTTTGAGATGTTGCCTTTTTTCTTTAGTATTTCAAATGTCACTGTTTGTTTGTTGACATTCATTTGGTGATAATATGTAATTATCCTTGCTAATGTTAGTTTAAATACAGTTTGGACTGTAAACTCTTTCTCATTCAATTTACCCTTTTTTGTGATGGATTGTTGATTTGTTTCAGAGGCTAACAGCGCTATGCGCTCTGGATAAAGCAAGAAAACATAAGAAGAGACAACTCGAGGACACACTTTTTATCTTGTTCTGGACAAAAGGATGGTAATGATCACAAACACTTGATCTTTTACAATGGGTGATTCGGAGTAACGTAAAATTTTTCTTGCAAGTACTATGGGTAGAAGCTGATAGCAATTAATCTACATTATTTTATTTTAGTTTTCTGCTACTGTATATTAACTTCATTGAGTAATTTATTTGCTTCATATCTTTTTCTGACCGACTTTTGAATGCTATTTTAATGCCTTTGTGCTTACTTATGAACCAGGATTTACCTTTTATGTATTTATTTATTATGTTGGTTTGCCAGGACTCTGCTTACTATCACCCTACATTGAATCCTACTGGGGCCCCACCACCTGGAAAGCCTCCCATGTATCTATCCTCAATAGGTCTGCTTCTTCTCCTTCCTTTCAATTGTAAATCATGTTGTAGTTTTATTTGCTTAGAAGTTAGATCTTTTCATACCTCTCTAGAATTCCCTTATCATCAAGTGATGCAGCATCGTCTTCACAAACAGAATCAGATGATGTTACTTTAGCTGTACCACCTCCACCTCCACGACCTCCTTTGCTAGATACTGCTACAGCTACAGTGGTTTTCTGGGGATGGCTCTGTAATACCTGCATCTTTGCCTCTGCCATCTCCACCTCCATTCCTCCAATTCCCCCACACCCTGATGCAACAAACTTTGCAATGTCCTTGCCACTTCCACTTTTACCACCTCCTCCTCCTGGCCCCCCTCCCAAAGAACAAGGTGCTATTCGTCCACCACTTCCTCCGCTTCCGCCCCCACCCGTCCAACAATCAGCACAACCACCTCCTCCTGGCATTGGTGAAGGTGACAGTGAGAGAAATCAGTCTGCATTGCAGGATAACTCAACCTCCATGGTGTCAGCTCAGGTAAGCTCATTCTTGTTCACTTATTTTGATATGCATCTTAGAGGCATACAAGTTTAACAAATAGGTATGACATTAGTTTAGATAGTTAATGCATGGTGTAACCGCTTGTTTTTCTATGCTCAAATGGGTATCTTGATCCTTATCTCTAAACAAAAAGAAGTTTAACTTATTTCAGGAAATGTGAAAAAATGCTAATGCCTCCATTTCTTTCTCATTTAGGTATCTCCTATGCTCCCACCACCTCCTCCCACCACCTGGGATGCCACAAAAGTCAGCAAGTAATGAGTCTGAAATAGAGATGCATATTTTCCCCCGGATCCCCAAATCCCCACGCCCCCATCCCCATTTAGGGAAATTTTTTTGGGGAAAAATGGGGAATGGGGTGGGGATGGGGATGATTTTCATCCCCAAATTGAAATGGGGATGGGGATGGGGGGAGGTCCCCCCATCCCCATTTCCCCATTTCCCAATTTCCCTCAAAAAATATATAAATAAATAAATAAGTAAATAAATAAATATTTTAAAAAAAATTTACTCTTCAAAAACCCTAACTATATATACTCATTTACTCTTAACTTTTCTCATTTCTCACTCTTCTCATTTACTGCTGTTGCCGCTCCTCTCAATCTTTCCACTAGTCCACTGTCCACATTAGTTTCAGACTCTCAACTTCTCTCCGCTGGTGCCAGTTCTCTCCACTAGTCCACTGTCTACTATCCATCATGTGCAAGAACGCAGAAAAACAAAAGCAAGGAGAAGTACTGTGTTGTGTGAGGTGTGAAGTACTGTGAACATATTTTGTCTTACTTTAGTTATAAAGTCGACAACCACTAGGTCCACCATTGTTTCTCACTTTCTTGTTTTGTCTACATCCTCTGTTTTTTGTTTTGTTTTATGTTATTTCCACTATTTCTTGACAGCTTTGTTTTCTATTTAAATTATAGTGTCGATTTTAACTTGCTACACTACACTTTTAGGTGAAATTTCTTCTCAGCCAGAAGTTAATTCAAATAATATGGACCATGATGTGGTTAATGTTGAAGAAAGCAGCAGTCAAATTCGCTCTGAAGACCAGGTACGAAAACGAAAGTTTAGGTCTTACATTTGGGAACATTATCAATTTGCTAGTGTAAATGGTAAGGAAAAGGCTGTTTGCAACTATTGCAAACATGCATATGCTGTTGGGTCGGGTACGAAGGGTTTAATTGACCATCAAAAAACATGTAAGATGAGGTTTGGGCAAAGATCAATGGAGCTGTATCAGAATCAAAATCTTTTGTTAGGAAAAAGGGCAACAGCGAATAATGGGAGTTCTTGTCTAACCTTAGCAGCTCAACACTTCGATTATGATGTATCTAGGATTGAGCTTTCTAGGATGATATTGATGCATGACTATCCTCTTACTATGGTTGAGCATGATGAGTTTAGAGATTTTACTAGATCACTACAGCCTTTATTTAAGCCCATAAGTAGGACCACTGCTAGAAGGGATATTATGGGTATGTATGAGATAGAGAGGGCAAGTTTATTGACTATGTTGGGGAAGATTCATGGTAGGATTGCCATTACTTCAGATATGTGGACAGCTAGCAATCAAAAGAGGGGTTACATGACTGTCACAGCACACTTCATTGATGATTCATGGCAACTACAGAGTCGACTTTTGAGGTAATAAAACTTGTGGCTATTTTATATTTTGTACTGTAGTACAATTTTTTTCTAGTGTTTGTTTCTTTAGTTGTTAATTTACTTAAAATCTAATATTGAAGGTTTATGTATGTGCCATGCCCTCATAATGCTGAAAACCTTTCGACTGCATTAATGAACAGTTTGTTGGATTGGAATATTGATAGGAAGTTATCTACATTGACTCTAGACAATTGTTCCACAAATAATAGTATGATTGATATACTGTTGGGTAGATTGTCTCCTAGTTCATTGATCATGAATGGACGTTTGTTTCACATGCGATGTGCTGCACATATTTTAAATTTGATTGTGAAAAGTGGGTTGGATGTTATTGATACCGGGATTGAAAGGATTCGTGATCGTGTTGCTTTTTGGACGGCAACCCCAAAAAGGCTGGAGAAATTTGAGGAGGCTGCAAATTTTTTAAATGTTGTGTATGAGAAAAGGTTATTGCTTGATTGTAAAACTCGTTGGAACTCAACTTATTTGATGCTTAGTGTTGCTTTGAATTATAAAGAAGTGTTTTATCGTTTAAACCAACGTGAATCTCAATATAAAATTATGATTGAAGAGAGTGATTGGGAGTTGGCTAAAGAAATGTGTGATAAATTGAAAATCTTTTATAGTGTAACGGAAATGTTTTCTGGAACAAAATATCCCACAAGCAATCTCTTCTTTCCTAAAATTTGTGAAATTAAATTATCATTGAGAAAATGGCTTACTTCTAGTTGTGTTGAGATAAGTAGCATGGCATCAAATATGGTTGCAAAGTTTGATAGATATTGGAATGATGTACATGGGGTGCTAGCCATGGCAAGCCTTTTGGATCCAAGATTTAAATTAAAACTCCCTCAATATTTCTTTCCTCTCATTTATGGAGAAGATAAAGGTTTAGATGAGGTTAAAAAAGTGAGCAAACTTTGTGAAGATATATTTCTAGAGTATCAAACAAAGGTTGGTGAAAAACGTTCTAAAGAGATTAAGGCTATTTGTAATTATGAATTTTCTCATGATGGTGAGATGGAGTTATTGGATGGTTTCTTTTCTTGGAACTCTGAAAGTAGTGATTCTAATGAAAAATCTGAACTTGATTGTTACTTGGAAGAAAAAACTTTACCTGGGAGTCATGAATTTGATGTTTTGAGTTGGTGGAAGCTTAATGGGATTAAATATCCTATAATGTCTGAGATTGCTAGAGACATATTAGCTATTCCAATTTCAATAGTTGCTTCTGAGTCTTCATTTAGTACCGGTGGTAGGATTGTAAGTACGCATCGTAATAGACTTCTACCATCAACTTTGGAGGCAATAATGTGTACTCAAAATTGGCTATGGGCTGGGAGAAGAGGTATGTTAAATATCAACATTTCATTTTATTTAATTTTGTAGTTGTATAATATTATTACTTTTGATTGTTTCATCTTTTATTTGGTTATTTAGGTAATACTATTGATGGTGTCGGTGACATTGAAGTTGATGATGACAATGATAATGAATTGAATGAGGTAATTATATATATATATATATAATATTAATAGATTCTTGTTTAGAAATTCATGTCATAATGTGTTTGATTCATCTAATCATCTTCTTGTTGTACCGTTGTTTGTAGTCTACCTGTTGTAATGGCGCAGCAAAGGCTTCAAAGTGAATTGAGTGGAGATTTTTTTGAAGCTACTAGATTATTTTTCAAGGCTTCAAAGTCTTAGTGTGAAAGTTAGAATTATTTGAAACACTTTATGATTTATTATGTATTTGTAATGCATATTTTATGATTTTATTATGTATTTTTAATGCACTAAAAGATTTTAGTTTGTATTTTTAATGGAATATTTTTTTTTAATTTTTGATTTTTAATCAAATAGGAATTGGGGAAATGGGAAAATGGGGGAAAATGGGAAAACGGGGAAATGGGGAATAATGGGGAACTGGGGTTGGGGATGGATATACCTCCCCTCAAAATTCCCCATCCCCATTTTCCCCAAATGGGGAAATGGGGGGGGGGGATGGGGGAACGGTCTGGGAAGTGGGGATAGGGATGGGGGGACCTATATCCATCCTCATTCCCCAAATGTGCATCTCTAGTCTGAAAGTGTTCCATCTGAAGCTGATGACAATAATCTTGCAGCAATTATGGATCTTTCTAAAATGGTGCCACTGTCGCCACCTCCAAGGCAACAGCCTTCAGTTCTGTATTTCTAGCCTAATATTTTGTATGGATATAGGTTCCTGCATCTGTAGAGTCAGGATAGAAAATGCTCTCCCAAAAGCAAAACCCAAACCATCATTGTCGACCACAGTGACAACAGTTCAACCTGCAGCTCCAACTGCGTTAAGCCAGAATCAGTTTATACTTCATCAGCACCAAAGCCACCGAGCATCGATGACTCATACATGGCAATTTTGGAAGACATGAAAGCACTTGGTGCACTTGATAGTTGAGATTTATTAGAGCTGGTGAGTGGTGACCATTGAAGGGAACAAAATCATGTATGGGCGCTAATCCTTGAGCAGAGATATTAATAATTTGTCATGTTGCTGGCCTTCAATTTTGGGAACCTCTCTTTGCATCAGTTATTCGTAACATTTTCATTGCTCGAGGTCTTGATTGAATTCTTGAGATTGGGTGTAACTTAGGTTAATATGCCTTTGATGGGCAGATTGAAAAGTGTACTAGATTTAATTGTTTAGAAAATTTATATATTTTACCCCAAATCTTCCTCATTTGTGGACGTCATTATGTTGAAGATGTATGTATTAACTTTAATTGTTCAAGCTACAAGTGGTAACATGTTATAACACAAGTTGTGAGTAATGTGGATGGATGAAATTCTTTTTTAAGATAAATAAGATCACATTCCGGCAAAAGCCGAGAAGAGCACGTTCATCAAGAGGTCACATTCTCTCACACGATATCAAGTTGTCTATGGAAACTCTGGCTTCAAAATCCTAGGTATCTGCTTCACTAAAATATGCCCCTTTTTTGTCACCACTCTTATTGCCCTTGATGTATGTGGCTGCATATTGCATTACATTAGTCCTCGGTTTGATGTTTGTGAAACTCCATAAAATAAATTAATCTTACTTCGAATATCCAAAACTTGGTTTCATGGAAATCAGTGGACAGAGTTAAGAGAATTCAAGTGGGTGTCTCTCTCTTCTCTCTCTCTCTCTCTCTCTCTCTCTCTCTCTCTCTCTCTCTCTCTCTCTCTCTCTCTCTCTCTGCATATATGTGATTTCTGTTTATATTCGCTGCTCTAATGGAACAGAAGTACCCTTAAAAGTAGAGAGCCCTCTGAAAATCTGTTCTCACTATGGAAGTGCCTGTTGTGACTCTGCTAAAGACATGCTCTTGCAACAGCAATTTCAAGCATTGAACATCTCCAATCCAGCATGTTCTTCTCTCCTGAAGTTACTTTTATGTGCAGTAAGACTCCTTGACCCTACAATGACTATTCTCTGATTATGCATATATTGAAACATTGAATTGTTGACAACTTTTATTTTCTTACTAAAACTTAGAATAATCCATATACTAAATGCAACAACAGGATTCATTTACATGTTTGAAATTTGTGTACTTCAAGTATTATGCTGATACAACGCTTGCAATAGCCGATAATTATGAAAATACTCTCCAGAATAGGCATATTTTAAAACTTTTTGTTGAGTTGATAATGAAATTTACTTCTCAATCCTAGTTGATTAGAATCCAAGTTCTTATGAGTGCAATAATTGGGTTTCAATGGTTGATTCTCTCTTTTTCATTTGGGGTCAGTTTACTTGTTTACATCATGGATGTGAAGTAACAAATTATTGTACTTTATTGAAAATTTTTCTCTGTGCTAATCTTTGTACATTGACATGCAGTATGTGATCGATTTTCTGCTGAGCTACTTAAAAGAGAGCCAGGCCTTACAAACATGTTTTCTCTTTGCAGCTCCATATTTTTGTTTGCATCAATTCTGTCCCAGAGTAATGCATTGACTGAATTTTGCACAAAGGTGCTGGAAACGTGTGAAAATATATCCATAAAGGACCCTTCTCCTTCAGAGCTGGATGAGTGGCAGTCAAGAAGAGGCTTCACTGAAGCATTTGGTAGATCCTTAGATGATGAAGCTTCACGTTTTAATCGTGAAAATATTTCATATTCTGAGATGGAAACTCCTCATCCTCCAGATGGTCTGTGCCTTGAGAAAATTGGAAATGGAGCATATATTACCATGGTTCCTCATCCTGATGGCTCCAACCGTGTTTTCGTGTCTAACCAGCAAGGTAAGATATGGTTGGCAACTGTTCCTGATGAGGTTACTAAAGGGATTTTGGGGATTGTTGAGTCCGAACCGTTTCTAGACTTGACTGATAAAGTGGCATTTAATACGGGACTAGGTTTAATGGGCATGGCATTTCATCCACATTTTATGCAGAATGGTCGCTTCTTTTTGTCATTCAACTGCGATAAGATGAAACAGCCAGGATGTATTGGAAGATGCTTATGTAACACAGATGTTGATTGTGATCCCTCAAAGTTGGGTAATGATAATGGCATCGCGCCCTGTCAGTACCATACGATCATTGCAGAGTACACTGTGAATGACACAGCATCAAAACCTTCCTCGGTAAACATCCACAATTTCTTATAGTATTTTTTTTTATGAACATTCTTGTTAGATTCTTATAGAATCAGTTCATGATTTTTCCCCAGTCAAAAAGTGCAAATGCAGCAGAAGTGAGAAGGATACTCACTATGGGCCTTCCCTACAGCGGAAGTCATGCGGGTCAAATTCTTTTTGGACCTGTAGATGGGTATATGTACCTTATGATATCAGATGGTACAGAAAGAGGTGATCCTTACAATTTTGCACAAAACAAGAAATCCTTGGTTGGAAAGGTTCTCAGAGTTGATATAGATCACATACCAAGTAAGTTCTCTGACCCTCATTGTCCAAAGATCCTTAGAGTTGACATGCTACCTGGTGACACTGCTGTATTAGTTACATTTTCAAGGGATTTTTTGTTGTATTAAGATGCTATGAACAATGACATTATGTTAAGGCACTGTCCTGTATGCTGTTAGCTTTAAATATGAAGCAGTCATCAGACTCATCAGAAATGATTTATCTTTTACTAGGTGCAATGGAAATAAATGAGCTTGGTCTATGGGGAAATTATTCTATACCGAAAGATAATCCGTATGTAGATGACAAGGAACTGGAGCCAGAGATCTGGGCCTTGGGTTTTAAAAATCCCTGGCGATGCAGCTTTGATTCTGAAAGACCATCCTATTTCATCTGTGGAGACTCTGGACAGGTTTGGAGGTTCTCTAGTCTTTTCTTTAATTGTCTCTATCATGACTTGCATTCTCCTTATTGTTTTTGCTATCTATTCTTGTAACAACATCAGACTTCCAATTTGATTTTCTACACAATTCTCCTTCATTATAATTTATTAACATTCTCATATGTCATTGAACATGTCATGCAGGCTATTCCAACTTTTCTGTTAGACAGGTTTTATTTATTTTTAGTTATTTTCTTGTTCAAATTCTGTTGAAACGTCTTTCAAATCACTTTCACATGACAAAAGGATCCCCTCTCACTTTGAACATATATTATTTATAGATTACTTAACAATACTACTAACTAAAATATGGACCAAAGTTACCAAACTTCTCAAACCTTGCTGTGAATGGAATTTCGTCCCAAGGCTTACATAATTGTAAGAGATTTCATCCGGTAAGTTGATATCTACAATTTAAATAGAAAACCAAGTTAGGTTCTTTCTTTGAACAAAAATATTTCATTTCTCTATCATATTTTTTTTCCCTTATTTCCTTGAAACGTCATTCTTGAGTCTTGTGTCGTATTTAACTTCTTAAGGATGGCACATCCAGCCAACCTCCTGACATATTGATGGTCTTCATTGTGTAGCATATGCATCAGTTCAGAGTCTAACCCATCAAGAATGCACATGTTTCTTTAGACCTCGTATATTTTTATGTTCTGAAAAATATAACAAGTTAACTTACTTTGTGTTCTATTTTACGGTTTTAACTTCTTTTTTCTTGAAAAAGATGTTTATACCTCCTGATTTCATATCTTGTGAGGTAGGATCAATATGAAGAGGTTGACATTATCACAAAAGGTGGCAACTATGGATGGAGAGTTTATGAGGGTCCCTTAGTTTTCCATCCAGGAAAATCTCCAGGAGGAAATACTTCTGTTACTTCAATAAATCCCATTTTTCCTGTAATGGGTTATTACCACTCTGAGATAGACACCAATGTTGGATCAGCCTCAATAGTAGGTGGTTATTTCTATCGGTCTATGACTGACCGCTGCATATATGGTAGGTTAGTATGCTGATAAAATACCCCATTATCATTAAAGCGCAATCGAAAATTTTCTTGTACATCCTTTTTAACATAGAAATCAAGCTTTCGTTGTAACGATTTTACTTGCCAATGATATCCCAGGTACTTGTACACGGACTTGTATGCAGGAGCGATATGGGCAGGCAGTGAAAATCCTGAAAACAGTGGGAACTTCACCACTGCCGGAATTCCATTCAGATGTGCTCATAACTCTCCAATTCAATGCACTTTTCGGGCTCTAAGCCCACTCCCTGATCTTGGTTTTGTCTTCTCATTTGCAGAAGACAATAAAAAGGATGTTCATATTCTAACAAGCACGGGTGTGTATCGAATAACACGGCCAAGCCGCTGTAACTTTACATGTCCTGAAGAAAAGTATGCAAATGTCACCCCAACACAACATTCTTCTTCCATATCTAAAAAATTACAAAGTGGGTTTAGAAGTAGAACTATTTGTTCTCTTCTTTTCCCTCCCTTTATGTTGCTTGTCCTGGACATTTCCTTGTAAAATACTACTGATCATATTGTCTTGGTAGACCTAATATAATGTTATATTATTCTATCGCTTCAGTGGTTTGAGAATTGTGTCTTCTCTTCATTTTTGTAAAAGTTATTGTTGAGCAAACAATCATGATGCAGTAGAAAGTCAAAATAGTTAAAAAATTATTCTGTTGTCATCAACGATTTATGTTTCTTAACTTGCAAACTATATGAAAACACCGATTTCATTTAATTTAGGTCTTTTATTTGGTCAATCTATAGTTTAAAGATGCCAATGGCTTGAGGAATAGGCAAAAGACCAATCAAGAAAACATGTCAATTGCGTGAAATATTTAACGAAAGAAGAGAACAATTTTAGAACTATTTTTCACATTTCTTAAAGAATATTTCATCATTTACTGGGGACACTACTATGAGAATATGAGATAGAGATAATCTCTACTGCTATTGAGAAACAAAGGACAGTAATATGAGACTGTTGTATTATCTTGATCCGAAGTGAATGGATTAAACGCGCTCCTCTTTTTTTATTACCATAGTGAAAGACGTTACTGCATAGATCATAAACTATGTGACACTCTATATGCTTCTTTCGATTGTGCAATGAAATACCATCAAAATTGTTGAAAGTTTTTCCAAAAGACACGTGGCAGATAAAAACTGGCTCCATTTTTTAATTTGAATTTGATATTTCTTTTCGTTTCAAAATTTTTAATTTGATTGGGTGGTTCATATAGGCAGTCAGGCACCCTCTAAATTCAAAAAAACATTTGTGTGCCTCTTGCTTCTAGATTTTTCTGTTCGTTGGCCTCGTTTGGCTTGTTGGGCCTGGCCTAATATAAATGGTATAGTTGTTAGCCTGCTGAGCTCCACCGTCAGCAACTTGATGTCCACCGTCAGTAGGTTGAACTCAATCGACGATGCCGGCTTCGTCGCCTGGTTCGTCCTCATCATCAGATCTAGCTTCCTCAGTCTAAGGAATGTCTTCATCATCATCGGATCCAAAAATCACATCATTGTCTCCTCCATCTCCGGGAAACACCTCATCCTCGCTACTACTGTTTTAAGATCTTGATCCGACGTGTTTGGATTGAACGTGCTCCTCTTTTTTATTACCATAGTGAAAGATGTTACTGCATAGATCATAAACTATGTGACACTCTCTATGCTTCTTTCGATTGTGCAATGAAAGACCATAAAAATTGTCGCAAGTTTTTCCAAAACCATAAAAAAACACACACAACAACAACAAATAGAGACAGGAAAAGAGATTAAAGATTATACCTCAGGACGCTCTTCTTGTCAAGATCAAAGGCTTTGGAGTCAAGCCTCATAGCCTCCACACTCAAGTCCGTAGAATGCACCATCTAATAGTTCTTTTTAATCTCACGTTCTTCTGATCAAACAAAACAAACATTTCCAGATCTAGTCAACGAAACAAACAAAAACATTAATAGTAATGTGATAATTATCGAATCAATGTTAAATCTACAAAATGCATTCAATTTCACCTTGAGAATCCATTTCAGGCAGAACTCCGGCTTCGACAACTCCGGCATCCTCATCGTCGGATCCAGCTTCTGGAATGTCGTCATCAAACACCTTATCCTTGCTGCTACCGTTGTCCAACTATCCTGATTCCACTTGTTTGGGTTGAACATGTTTCTCCAGTTGATCGGCATAATGAAAAACGTTATGGCAGAGATTACAAACTATCTTACACTCTCTGTGTTTCTTTCTGTTGTGCAATGAAAAAACATCAAGATAGTCAAAAGTTTTTCCACACTTGTAGCAAATAAAAACTCCCTCCATCTCTTTAATTTGAGCCTGGTTTTTCTTTTTGGTTCAAAATTTCGAATATGATAAGCTAGTTTATATATGCTACCGGCACCCTCCAAATTCGCTTCTTGGTTCCAGATACTTCTCTCATTGGGTTGTTGGGCACGTTGGACCTGACCCAATATAAAGTCTTCACCTGAACTGGTTTATATTTTAGGGTCAAATTAGTAATTTCCTTCCCTAATTTATAAATTCTACGAGAGCTCTTTTGACGATCAAATGTTTTCTTTTTACACCTCTTTTCTCAAAACATTTCATTTTTAAAGTTTAAAATTAAAAAAAAATCTAAAGACACGGTATTCTTATTCTAAAGACACTCCATTTTATTTTAATAAAAGTTATGACGAACCACCGTAGTCTTTGTATTCATCCGATGAGTAATCTTTTTTTGAATTAAATTATTGAAAAAAGATATTATCTCTCTTGAATCATTAGATTAAATATTACATAGTAAACACTCTCTCCTAAATTTTAATTATCATATTAAACTCTCTCCCCACCAATACATATTTCTATTCTTTCTCAAGCAATACAAATAGTTAAGAAAACAAAACTCACGAATAAGTTTGATTTTTAGATACCGGATATATGTATATATTAAAAAAAAACTCAAAAAATAAGTACCTTGTTTTTCAACAAAAAAAAAAACAAACAAACGAAATATGAAAATGTATTTTGTTACTTTTGTAGGTATGTGATTGTCTAGAGAACTTTAATTCTTTCATTAGTCTTAAAAATTCTGAGTTTAATCGAATTTAGTTGTCAACGCTTAATTTTCCTATCATGTTGATGTTTTACACAGTTTTGAATTTAGTAAACATTATAAAAGCATCTAACTTCAGTTTTAAAAGAAATATCTATGTAAATCTTGTTGCGGAAATGGCCAGAAATTAAATAGAAAAATGCACACAACACAAAGACACAAATATTTACGTGGTTCGGCAATTGCCTACGTCCACGGGAGGCAGCAAACTAATATATTTCAGAATTACAGAAAACAAAGTTTTTTTTTCTAAAACTCTCAAGAACTCTCTCTGGAAGCTTTGCTTCTCTGCTGCTTGTTTTCTCTGATATTATTGCCTTACTGAGGGTTTTATTTATAGGGGAAAGACAGAGACAACCATCCCCCATTTTCAATATGGTGGTTTGGTTTTTTTCCCCATTGTCAACAATATACATTTCAAGGAGTTGGTGGGTGGTAGGTGAAGGGTGTGGTAGGTGGAAGTGAGCCAATTTGTCAACAATCTCCACCTTGGCGAGAATCCACCAATCGATGCTGCCTCCATTACGCCCTTTAGGCGCTACGAGCTCAAGAGATATTGATCAAGTCCATACAGTGTTGGAACTTGATCCATGTTACCACTTTTGTTAACATATTTGCAGGATTGTCTGCAGTTCCGATCTTCTGAAGTAGAATATTCCCTTCATCTACTATTTCACGAATAAAGTGGTAACAGACGTCTATATGCTTGGTGCGACTATGATGGACCTGGTTCTTTGCCAAACAAATGGCACTCTGGCTATCACAGAAAATCTCCATGTTTTCCTGAACAATACCCAAGTCTCTGATCAAACCACGAAACCAAATAGCTTCTTTGAAAGCTTCTGTTACAGCCATATACTCTGCCTCAGTAGTAGACAAAGCCACTGTTGACTGTAAAGTTGATCTCCAACTTACTGGTCCTCCTGCCATAGTGAACACATAACCAGCAGTAGATCGGCGTTTGTCAAGATCACCAGCATAATCAGAATCAACATATCCTACGATATGTTTGTCAATTGTCTGATCTCTCTCGAACTTCAAACCAATATCTACAGTACCTTGAATGTACCGTAGAATCCATTTCACTGCTTGCCAGTGGCCTTTACCAGGATTGTGCATGTAACGGCTTACCATACTTACGGCGTGTGAAATGTCGGGTCTCGTACACACCATCGCATACATCAAGGCACCAATAGCATTTGCATATGGAACATGATCCATTTGCCTCTTTGCATCATCAGTAGTTGGTGACATCAGTGCACTCAGTTTGAAATGTGGAGCTAACGGTGTACTTACAGGTTTAGACTTGCTATCAATGCCAAACCTCTGAAGTACAGTCTTCAAATACTGAGTCTGGGTCAAACAGATGGTACCTTTTGCTTGGTCTCTTTTGATCTCCATACCAAGTATCTTCTTTGCCTCTCCAAGATCCTTCATGTCGAACTCTGAGCTCAATTGAGCCTTCAGCCTGTCGATCTCCACCTTGCTCTTAGATGCTATCAGCATATCATCCACATATAAGAGCAAATAGACAAATGTACCATCTTGGAGTTTGTGAAAGTATACACAGTGATCAAAATGACTGCGTGTGTACTTCTGAGTCATCATGAAGCTATCAAACCGTTTGTACCACTGTCTCGGTGATTGCTTCAAACCATACAGAGACTTGCTCAGCTTGCAAACTAAATTCTCACGTCCTGGAACTTTGAACCCTTCTGGCTGAGACATATAGATTTCCTCGTTCAAAGTACCATGGAGGAATGCAGTCTTCACGTCGAGTTGAGCTAACTCCAGATCAAATTGTGCAACCAAAGCCAAAAGAATCCGAATAGACGAATGCTTGACAACAGGTGAGAATACCTCATTGTAGTCTATTCCTTCCTTCTGTGCGTAGCCTTTCGCTACTAATCTAGCTTTGTATCTGATGTTGTCTTTGCTAGGAGTATATTCCTTCTTAGCATAGACCCATTTGCACCCTATAGCTCTTTTTCCCTTTGGAAGTGGCGTCAACTTCCAAGTTTCATTCTGGTGAAGTGATTGCATCTCCTCATCCATCGCCTTCTTCCACCTGACACTGTCCGTACTGAGCACAACTTCTCTAAAGGTGTACGGAACATCATCATCAGTTACTAGAAGAGCGTATGCTACCATGTCTGTGTAACGGGCAGGCATCCGAATGTCTCGTTTCGGTCTGCTGGTGGCAATGGATTCTGGCTGTTGTCTGATCTCAGATAATGGTTCTGAATCCTCCACCTCAACTGATATCTCGTCCTCACTATCAGAATCATCATCAGGACGGTTTAATGTCAGAGAAGCCTTTTCTGACTTCTTAGGAGTCTCAAACTCCACCTGTCGTAGAGAATTTGGATTCTCATTCTCTGTGTTTGGAGGTATTTGTTTCAGCATTGTAGATTCATCAAAGGTAACGTCTCGGCTTAAGACGATCTTCTTTGACTAGGAATTCCATAGTCTGAATCCCTTAACTCCTTTACTAAAGCCCAAGAAAATAACTTTCTTGGCCCTAGGATCTAGTTTGGATTCTGTAACATGAAAGTATGTTGGACATCCGAATATATGCAATCGATCATAATCTGAAACAGGTTGTCCAGACCATACTTCCTTAGGAGTTTTCCCATCAAGTGCAGAAGCAGGTAGTCTATTGACTATATGAGAGGCATACACCAAAGCCTCTGCCCAGAATGTCTTGCTCAGGCCGGATTGAGAAAGCATACATCGAACTTTCTCCACCAAAGTACAGTTCATCCGTTCTGCTACACCGTTCTGTTGTGGCGTGCCGGGAACTGTAAAGTGTCTTATTATCCCTTCATCCTGACAAAATTTCATGAAAGGATCTGATTTGTATTCCCCGCCATTGTCTGATCTGAGCCTTTTAATCTTTCTGTCTGTCTGGTTTTCAATCATCTTCTTCCATTGAAGAAAGATATCCAGAACTTCATATTTATGCTTCATGGTGTATACCCAAACATACCTGGAGAAATCATCAATAAACGTCACAAAATAATGTTTACCTTCCAATGAAGCATTTTTGGAAGGCCCCCAAACATCAGTGTGAACGTAATCCAGTGTTACTTTTGTACGATGAATGGCGGTGCTGAACTTCACTCTTGTCTGCTTTCCCATGACACAATGCTCGCAGAAATCAAGTTTACCTGTCTTTGCACCTTTCAAGAGACCTTGCTTCACCAAGCCTTGCAAAGCCTTCTCACCGACATGCCCTAAGCGCATGTGCCAGAGTCGAGAAGTATCAGATGACTCATCTTCGGAACTGCTGGAGACGGCTACTCTCCATGTGACTGTGTACCCGTCCAGAAAGTATAGATTTCTCTGTCGAGTACCTTTCATTGCCAATAATGCACCTCGTACAACCTTCAGGACTCCATCTTCCATGGTCACCTTGTAACCGCTGGAGTCTAAAACCCCTAGTGAAATGAGGTTCTTCTTCAGATCAGGAACATACCTGACGTCTGTCAGTCGTCTGATTGTACCATCGTGCATCTTCAAGCGGATAGTTCCTATCCCTTTCGTCTGGCAAGTGTTGTCATTGCCCATAAGGACAACTCCTCCGTCAAGCTTCTAGAAGCTTGAAAACCATTGCCTGTTGGAACACATATGATAGGAACAGCCGGAATCCATAATCCATCTATCAGAATGGTTGTCTGATGATGAAACTGTAAAAGCTGAATCCTCTTCATCATCAGCTTTATCTTTCTTGTACTGGAAACGAAAGAGCTTCTTCTTCAAGTAGAGTCGGTTCTCTATGCTTTTCGTCATGTACTTGTCCTCCAACTTTTTCCAGAGACTTGATGCCATAATCTCCTTCATGACAAAGTACTTCTGGTCCTTAGTTAAACACAACCGAATTGTGCCGCAAGCTTGACGATTTACATACTTCCAATCTTCATCGAAAATATTCTCAGGTTTGGAACTCAAGGCAATATCGGATCCTTCCCGGAATAACAGATCTAGAACTTCGCATTGCCACATGCCGAAGTTGTTGGTGCCGTCAAACTTCTCGATATCAAACTTCGCATTTGATATCGAGCTTCTTTGCCAAGAACTGCTGGTTGATGCCGAGGTCTGAGGTTCAGTTGACTGTTCCAAGATTTCTCCAGCTTTTGGATCTTCCATCGTGCCCGGAAATAGAGTTAATAAAGCTTGGCTAAGTAAAACTAATACTTACAAGCGGAATTAGCTGAAACGGATGGCACGGTTGCGTCCGGAACGGTCAAAATTGCTGAAAACAAGTCTGACTTTGTCGAAAACGGGTGAAAATTGTATTGAGTTAGGCAAAAACACTTTTGGACCGAGTTGACTCAGAAATATTCCGTTAGTGTAACGGAATATTCTGCAGATAACGGAATATTCTCTGATGGTAACAGAATATTCTCCTAAGAGGCGACGTGGCGCTGACGTGGCGCTGACGTGGCTTATCGATGACGTGGCGCTGACTGGACGATGAGGTGGCGGCTGACTGGGCACTGACGTGGCTGATGATGTGGCGCTACAGTGTCGTCTTCTTCCTTGAAAAATTCTGTAGGAAATTTCTGGAAATTTTTCCAGAGTTGACCGAACTTTGACCGAAGCTAGAGAGTTTGTTTGAGCTCCGTTTGAGATGCGGTCACCGGCGTTGGAATCGTATTTCCGAGAGGAACACAACGGTACCCTCCGAACAGTGATTCGAGCATTTTGAAATTTCTGGACTTTACCAAAACCAAAGCTCTGATACCAATTTGTTGCGGAATTGGCCAGAAATTAAATAGAAAAATGCACACAACACAAAGACACAAATATTTACGTGGTTCGGCAATTGCCTACGTCCACGGGAGGCAGCAAACTAATATATTTCAGAATTACAGAAAACAGAGTTTTTTCTCTAAAACTCTCAAGAACTCTCTCTGGAAGCTTTGCTTCTCTGCTGCTTGTTTTCTCTGATATTATTGTCTTGCTGAGGGTTTTATTTATAGGGGAAAGACAGAGACAACCATCCCCCATTTTCAACATGGTGGTTTGATTTTTTTCCCCATTGTCAACAATATACATTTTAAGGAGTTGGTGGGTAGTAGGTGAAAGGTGTGGTAGGTGGAAGTGAGCCAATTTGTCAACAAATCTTGTGAATACATCTACAAAAACTATGTATTAGCGATAACCTTCGGTAGACAACATTGGAGTAGGCCCCCACACATCACTATACACATTCAAGAGGAGCTTTTGTTGTAATTTCCGACCTTTCAAAAGGCAATTTATGTAATTTTTCAAATTTACATGAATCACAAAAGGTAGCAGCAGTAACTTTGAAAGATAAACACAATGAGTTTAACATTTTTTTGAATAATCGAAGGTGCAGGATGCCCTAACTTTACACATGTCAAATAAATGAGTTAGTTCTGGCAGCAACACCCTTAATATATATATATATATATATATATATATATAAAAGTTGATTTAGCATGATAGATAAAGTACAAAGATAAGATTAAAAAAAAAAAAAAATTGGAAGAGTGAGTAGTTAGAAAACAGTGTTTAATAGTAATATTTAATCTAATAATTTAGAAGAGAGAATTATATTTTTTTAATAATTTAATTAGAATTTTGTTTAGTTGGATTTTTAAAAAACCTTTATTAGTAAAAAATCTACTTATAGTACTTTTATTAAGAATAGAGTTTTTGAAAAAAATAATTATTATTATTTGATTGGCAGACTTTTTAAAAAAAATATCTATTTAAAGAGGTACTTCCCTATAAGTTTTATCTAGAGGATTAAAGTCTACTGACATTTATTCGATTTAAAATAAACAATCTCAAAATACAACCAAACATCTTTAAATGGTTTGAGACCGTAAAAAACTCAATCAAATCATCAATTAGTTTGGAATGTCTTTATAAATTGTTATTGATAAAAAAATTAAATTGGTTGTAATCAGATGAATCTTTCAAATTCTAAGAGAGAGGGTCGAGTATCTGTATCATCGAATCGCTTCATGGAGGTGTTTTCACTTTCGATGCATGGTTTGAGTTCAACCAATTTAAACATGTTTAACTTTGAGTTGTTTCTGTTTGACAGAACAAGAAAGAAAGGAAGAAGGTGCGGGACGTGGGGATTTTGAAGAAGGATCCAGAGACAATCAAGGAGCAGATTGATAAGTTGGAAATGATGAGTAAGTAATGATCTTTTTGAACTTTTCTAATTAGGTGATTGGTAATTATTTTTTATCTACTTCAAAACATAATACTCCTGTTGTTTTAATTAATTAAAAAAAATGTTATTCATAAATTAGAAACTCGATTTGCAAATGGAATTGTTCTTCTAATGAATATTGGGAACACAAGAGGGTGTTTAGAAATCGCATAAATAGCTTAGAGATCGTATTTTGAACAGATTGGAGTTTTTCCAGACACTGATTGCATTCCGTTATCTCTTTTTTTCCCCCTTTGTTCTGCCTTACTTTTCTTCTTGGATTCTATCAGGTTCCCATTTTGGTTTAACAGCTCAGTTAATCAATGGTTATAAGAGATGTACCTGTAATACGCTTCTACTAGTTGATTGTTATTAGAAATTAGATATATGTTCTGGCGCACAAAGCAATCTATGGGATCACTCTTAGTGTCATATTAATATACAGTGTGGATAAGTTCCACTAGAAAAAAAGGTTTAGATCTTATATTTGTTCATATAATTTGAAAAGGTTTGCTGCTTATGCATTGTAATGTTCTTGAAAGGCAGTTTGTGGATCATAGATTGATCTTTGAAACAATCAGAAACATCTCCTCTACCAGAGCTCTTTGATATGTTGCCTTTCTCTTTAATATTTCAATTGTCACTGTTTGTTTGTTGACATTCATTTGGTGGGAATATGTAATTATCCTTGCTAATGTTAGTTTAAATACTGTTCAGACTATTAACTTTTTCTCTTTCAATTTACCATTTTTTGTGATGGATTGTTTCAGAGGCTGACAGCGCTCTGCGCTCTGGATAAAGCAACAAAACATAAGTAGAGACAACTCGAGGACACACTTTATCTTGCTCTGGAGAAAAGGATGGTAATGATCTCAAACACTTGATCTTTTACAATAGGCGATTCTGAGTTACATAAAATTTTTCTTGCAAGTACTGTAGGTAGAAGCTGATAGAAATTAATCTACATTATTTTATTTTAGTTTTCTGCTGCTGTATATTAACTTCATTGAGTAATTTATTTGCTTCATATCTTTTTCCGTATTTTATTAGCATTTTTTCTATTGGTTTGTTACCTATAAATGAATAATCATTGGCCTTTTTACTATATCCTATCGACAGGAACTCCAAGAGAAAACGAAGGAGAAGGGTGAGACCCCAGTTATGTTCAGGTAAATTAGCCTATCTTCCTGGTCCATTTTGTTCGTGCGATTGAACTTTTTAGATTTAACATTTCTCTGTTTTCATTTACAATCTGTAGTTTCTCTTCTGCTGCAGTCACCTGGGGCCTCCTCGATGAAGGACAAGTGCTGAAGAAGAAGATAGGGTGAAGCATCCAAAGCCAGAAGTAATATCTGACTGACTTTTGAATGCCATTTTAATTATTTTGTGCTTACTTATGAGCCAGGATTTACCTTTTATGTATTTATTTATTACGTTGGTTTGCCAGGACTCTGCTTACTCTCACCCTACATTGAATCCTACTGGGGCCCCACCACCTGGAAAGCCTCCCATGTATCTATCCTCAATAGGTCTGCTTCTTCTCCTTCCTTTCAATTGTAAATCATGTTGTAGTTTTATTTACTTAGAAGTTAGATCTTTTCATGCCTCTCTCTCTCGGTCTCTCTCACTTTGAGTTTGCTTTGATTTTGGTTTGCAGGACCCAGAATTCCCTTATCGTCAAGTGATGCAGCATCGATGTTGCTTTAGCCGTACCACCTCCACCTCCTTGTCAGATACTGCTACAGTGGTTTCTGGGGATGGCTCTGTAATACTTGCATCTTTGCCTCTACCTCCTCCACCTGCCCCCAAACCCTCAAGCAACAAACTTTGCAATGTACTTGCCACTTCCACCTTTACAACCACCTCCTCCTGGCATTGGTGAAGGTGATAATGAGAAAAATCAGTCTGCATGGCAGGATAACTCAACCTCCAAGGTGTCAGCTCAAGTAAGCTCATTCTTGTTAACTTATTTTGATTTGCGTCTTAAGAGGCATACAAGTTTAACAAATAGGTATGACATTAGTCTGGAAGTTAATGCATGGTGTAACTGCTTGTTTTTCTGGGCTCAAAGGGGTATCTTGGTCCTTATCTCTAAACAAAAAGAAATTTAACTTATTTCAGTAAATGTGAAGAAAATGCTAATGCCTCCATTTCTTTCTCATTTAGGTATCTCCTATGCTCCCACCACCTCCTCCCCCACCTGGGATGCCACAAAAACCAGCAAGTAATGAGTCCGAAAGTGTTCCATCTGAAGCTGATGGCAATAATTTTCCAGCAACTATGGATCTTTCTAAAATGGTGCCACCGCCACCACCTCCAAGGCAACAGCCTTCAGTGGCTGGTCCTCCCCCTATCCCAACTTTACAGCCTGATGTATTACTACCAGGCATATCACGTTTTCTTCCACCACCACCTCCACCTCCGCTAGATATGCGTCCACCCTTATCTGCTCCTGGACTTCCTGGTGGAGCCCCCCATCCTGGAATGATGGTTCCGCTAGTTCCAAGGCCACCATTTGGTCCCCCACCTAGACCTCCCCCAATGATGAGACCACCACTTCCTCCTGGCCCTCCTCCTTCCTTACAGGAAGGTGAGTATGCAAACAGGCAGTCTCAGAAACCACCTTACGTGAATCTGCTGCTTCAACTGTTGTTAAGAGGCCACTAGCTCAACACACTCCTGAACTTACTTCTATGGTTAGTAATTTCCCTCGATTTGTGTTTGTTATATACTAATATGTAAATCTTCGGTTTTTAGGTTATCATTAATTTTTCTTTATTGATATGTGTAGTACATTAGAGGTGCTGTGATGGTGTTTTTGTTTTGCATTTTTTTTTCCTTCACTATTTTGATTCATATGAGGGACCACAGTGATTGGGGCAGACAAGCTGTTGAATTAACAGATAGTAGTGTCTAATAAGTATTACACCAATTGCAAACATGAGAAAAATGTTCATATTGTAATATTTTTGGGAAATTTGAATAATATCAATAATTGTGAAGCTTTTAGAATTTCTGGTTACTGGAGTTGAAACTGTTTAGTTGGGTTTGTAATACAAATTTTTTAGTTGGGTTTGTAATACAAATTTCGTTATGGTTACGGTATTGCATGTTGCATCTGTGATGGAAGTTTTGCATTCATAAATTTGAGGGACCTGGTTCATGAAAGTTGGAAACTTGCTACATCCACCCCATTTATCTATCCCAGTTTTATAGTTCAACAAGAGCAGCTTTTGTATGATAATAATTGTTATTGATAAGAGCTGGTTGTATGTTTTTTGTACTCTACTTGGATGCTTAAATTCCGTATTTCTTGCCTAATATTTGTATGGATATAGGTTCCTGCATCTGTACGTGCCAGGAGAGAAAATGCTCTCCCAAAGCAAAACCCAAACCATCATTGTCGACCACAGTGACAACAGTTCAACCTGCAGCTCCAACCGTCGTGAAGCCAGAATCAGTTAACACTTCATCAGCACCAAAGCCAACAAGCATCGATGACTCATACATGGCATTTTTGGAAGACATGAAAGCACTTGGTGCACTTGATAGTTGAGATTTATTAGAGCTGGTGAGTGGTGACCATTGAAGGGAACAAAATCATGTATGGGCACTAATCCTTGAGTAGAGATATTAATAATTTGTCATGTTGCTGGCCTTCAATTTTGGGAACCTCTCTTTGCATCAGTTATTCGTAACATTTTCATTGCTCGAGGTCTTCAATGAATTCTTGAGATTGGGTGTAACTTTGGTTAATATGCCTTTGATGGGCAGATTGAAAAGTGTACTAGATTTAATTGCTTAGAAAATTTATATATTTTACCCCAAATCTTCCTCATTTGTGGACGTCATTATGTTGAAGATGTATGTATTAACTTTAATTGTTCAAGCTACAAGTGGTAACATGTTATAACACAAGTTGTGAGTAATGTGGATGGATGAAATTGTTTTTTAAGATAAATAAGATCACATTCCGGCAAAAGCCGAGAAGAGCACGTTCATCAAGAGGTCACATTCTCTCTCACACGATATCAAGTTGTCTATGGAAACTCTGGCTTCAAAATCCTAGGTATCTGCTTCACTAAAATATGCCCCTTTTTTGTCACCACTCTTATTGCCCTTGATGTATGTGGCTGCATATTGCATTACATCAGTCCTCGGTTTGATGTTTGTGAAACTCCATAAAATAAATTAATCTTACTTCGAATATCCAAAACTTGGTTTCATGGAAATCAGTGGACAGAGGTAAGAGAATTCAAGTGGGTGTCTCTCTTCTCTCTTCCTCTCTGCATATATGTGATTTATGTGTTTATATTCGCTGCTCTAATGGAACAGAAGTACCCTTAAAAGTGGAGAGCCCTCTGAAAATCTGTTCTCACTATGGAAGTGCCTGCTGTGACTCTGCTAAAGACATGCTCTTGCAACAGCAATTTCAAGCATTGAACATCTCCAATCCAGCATGTTCTTCTCTCCTGAAGTCACTTTTATGTGCAGTAAGACTCCTTGACCCTACAATGACTATTCTCTGATTATGCATTTTTGAACATTAGATTGTTGACAACTTTTATTATCTTACTAAAACTTAAAATAATCCATATGCTAAATGCAACTTCCTGTAAATGTTTGAAAGTTTTCTACTTCAAGTATTATGTCGATGCAACGATAGCCGATAAATTTGAAAATAATCTCCGGAATAGGCATATCTTAAAACTTTTTGTAGATAATGAAATTTTCTTCTCAATCCTGTTTGATTAGAATCTAAGTTCTTATGAGTGCAATGATTGGGTTTCATTTGTCTACATTTGTGCTAATCTTTGTACATTGACATGCAGATATGTGATCGATTTTCTGCTGAGCTACTTAAAGAGAGCCCGGCCTTACAAACATGTTTTCTCTGTGCAGCTTCATATTTTGGTTTACATCAATTCTGTCCCAGGGTAACGCCTTGACTGAATTTTGCACAAAGGTTTCGGAAACATGTGGAAATATATCCATAAAAAACTCCTCTCCTTCAGAGCTGGATCAGTGGCAGTCAAGAAGAGGCTTCGCTGAAGCACTTGGTAGATCCTTAGATGATGAAGCTTTGCGTTTTAATTGTGAAAATATTTCATATTCTGAGATGGAAACTGCTCATCTTCCAGATGGTCTGTGCCTTGAGAAAATTGGAAATGGGGCATATATTACTATGGTTCCTCACCCTGATGGCTCCAACCGTGTTTTCGTGTCTAACCAGCAAGGTATGATATGGTTGGCAACTGTTCCTGATGAGAAATCTAATGGAATTTTGGGGATTGTTGAGTCCAAACCGTTTCTAGACTTGACTGATAAAGTAGCATATAATACGGGCCTAGGTTTACTAGGCATGGCATTTCATCCACATTTTATACAGAATGGTCGCTTCTTTTTGTCATTCAACTGCGATAAGATGAAACAGCCAGGATGTATTGGAAGATGCTTATGTAACACAGATGTTGATTGTGATCCCTCAAAGTTGGGTAATGATAATGGCATCGCACCCTGTCAGTACAATACGATCATTGCAGAGTACACTGCGAATGGCACAGCGTCAAAACCTTCCTTGGTAAACTTTCACAATTTCTTGTAGTTTTTTATTTTTTATGAACATTCTTGTTAGATTCTTATAGAATCAGTTCATGATTTTGCCCCAGTCAAAAAGTGCAAATGCAGCAGAAGTGAGAAGGATACTCACTATAGGCCTTCCCTACAGCGGAGGTCATGCGGGTCAAATTCTTTTTGGACCTGCAGATGGGTATCTGTACCTTATGATAAGAGATGGTACAGAAAGAGATGATCCTTACAATTTTGCACAAAACAAGAAATCCTTTCTTGGAAAGATCCTCAGAGTTGATATAGATCACATACCAAGTAAGTTCTCTGACCTTCATTGTCCAAAGATACTTAGAGTTGACATGCTACCTCAAGGGAATTTTTTTGTATTAAGATGCTATAAACAATGACATTATGTCAAGGCACTGTCCTGTACGCTGTTAGCTTTAAATATGAAGCAATCATCAGACTCATCAGAAATTATTTATCTTTTACTAGGTGCAATGGAAATAAATGAGCTTGGTCTATGGGGAAATTATTCTATACCGAAAGATAATCCGTATGTAGATGACAAGGAACTGGAGCCAGAGATCTGGGCCTTGGGTTTTAAAAATCCCTGGCGATGCAGCTTTGATTCAGAAAGACCATCCTACTTCATCTGTGGAGACTCTGGACAGGTTTGGAGGTTCTCTAGTCTTTTCTTTAATTGTCTCTGTCATGGCTTGCATTCTCCTTATTATTTTTGCTATCTATTCTTGTAACAACATCAGACTTCCAATTTGATTTTCTACACAATTCTCCTTCATTATAATTTATTAACATAATTGTGCAGCTTTTTTTTTCCTTGGTTTTTCTATTATCATTCTCATATGTCATTGAACATGTCATGCAGGCTATTCCAACATTTCTGATAGACAGGTTTGATTTTTTTTTTTAGTTATTTTCTTGTTCCAATTCTGTTGAAAAGTCTTTCAAATCACTTTCACATGACAAAAGGATCCCCTCTCACTTTGAACATATATTTTTTTAAAGATTATTTAACAATACAACTAACTAAAATATGGACCAAAGTCACCAAACTTCTCAAACCTTGCTGTGAATGGAATTTCGTCCCAAGGCTTACATAATTGTAAGAGATTTCATCGAGTTAGTTGATATCTACAATTTAAATAGAAAACCAAGTCAGGTTCTTTCTTTGAACAAAAATATTACATTTCTCTATCATTTTTTTTCCTTTATTTTCCTTGCAACGTCATTCTTGAGTCTTGTGTCGTATTTAACTTATTAAGGATGGCACAGCCAGCCAACTTACTGACATATTGATGGTCTTCATTGTGTAGCATATGCATTCAGTTCAGAGTCTAATGCATCAAGAATGCACATGTTTCTTTAGACCTAGTATATTTTTATGTTCTGAAAAATATAACAAGTTAACTTACTTTGTGTTCTATTTTACAGTTTTAACTTCTTTTTTCTTGAAAAAGATGTTTATACCTCCTGATTTCATATCTTGTGAGGTAGGATCAATATGAAGAGGTCGACATTATCACAAAAGGTGGAAACTATGGATGGAGAGTTTATGAGGGTCCCTTAGTTTTCCATCCAGGAAAATCTCCAGGAGGAAATACTTCTGCTACTTCAATGAATTCCATTTTTCCTGTAATGGGTTATTACCACTCTGAGATAGATACCAATGTTGGATCAGCCTCAATAGTAGGTGGTTATTTCTATCGGTCTATGACTGACCCCTGCATGTATGGTAGGTTAGTATGCTAATAAAATCCCCCATTATCATTAAAGCTCAATCGAAAATTTTCTTGTACATCCTTTTTAACATAGAAATCAAGCTTTCGTTGTAACGATTTTACTTGCCAATGATATCCCAGGTACTTGTACATGGACTTGTATGCAGGAGCGATATGGGCAGGCAGTGAAAATCCTGAAAACAGTGGGAACTTCACAACTGCCGGAATTCCATTCAGATGTGCTCATAACTCTCCAATTCAATGCACTTTTCGGGCTCCAAGCCCACTCCCTGATCTTGGTTTTGTCTTCTCATTTGCAGAAGACAATAAAAAGGATGTTCATATTCTAACAAGCACGGGTGTGTATCGAATAACACGGCCAAGCCGCTGTAACTTTACATGTCCTGAAGAAAAGTATGCAAATGTCACCCCAACACAACATTCTTCTTCCGCCTCCTCCATATCTAAAAAATTACAAAGTGGGTTTAGAAGTAGAACTATTTGTTCTCTTCTCTTCCCTCCCTTTATGTTGCTTGTCCTGGAAATTTCCTTGTAAAATACTACTGATCATATTGTCTTGGTAGACCTAATATAATGTTATATTATTCTATCGCTTCAGTGGTTTGTGAATTGTGTCTTCTCTTCATGTTGTAAAAGTTATTGTTGAGCAAGCAATCATCATGTAGTAGAAAGTCAAAATAGTTAAAAAATTATTCTGTTGTCATCAACGATTTATGTTTCTTAACTTGCAAACTATATGAAAACACCGATTTCATTTAATTTAGGTCTTTTATTTGGTCAATCTATAGTTTAAAGATGTCAATGGCTTGATGAATAGGCAAAAGACCAATCAAGAAAACATGTCAATTGCATGAAATATTTAACAAAAGGAGAGAACAATTTTAGAACCATAAAAACAGATAGAGATTGAGATGACCGATTGATTCGATCGATAGAAAAACAGAAGAGATAAGACGATCGCTCAATTCAACTGAAAAAAAGAAAAGATGATCGATTATTCGACTGAAAAACAGAAGACATAAGACGACCGATCGGTTCGACTGAAAAACAGAAGAGATGAGACGACCGGGCGATTCGACTAAAAATCAGAGAGATACTAGATTGATCAACTGTAAAACAGAAGAGATTAGATATAGTACTAAAACATAAGATATGAGATCAACTGAAAAACAGAGCACAAGTATCGACGTGCGACGACTAGGCACCGACGGCTCTGTCAAGCTCCACCGTCAACAGGCTGAGCTACATCAAATGGTCCGTCTCCTCTGCCAATATGTATGGCTAGGACGAGCACCTCCAGATCGTTGCAAATATCACAAACTATGTGATTCTCCAAGCCGGCTCCTCCAACTGGTCCATCAGCCTGAGCTCTACTGTCGGCCTGCTGAGCAACACCATTAGCAGGCTGAACTCCATCGACGACGCCAGTTTCGACGCCTGGTCCATCCTCATAGTCGAATCCAGCTTCCTCAGCCTTCGGAAAGTCTTCATCATCATTGGATCCAAATATCAAAGCACCTCATCCTCGATGCTACTATTGTATGATCTTGATCCGACGTGTATGGATTAAACGCGCTCCTCTTTTTTATTACCATAGTGAAAGATGTTACTGTATAGATCATAAACTATGTGACACTATGTGCTTCTTCGATTGTGCAATGAAAAACCATCAAAATTGTTGAAAGTTTTTTAAAAAAACACGTGGCAGATAAAAACTGGCTCCATTTTTTAATTTGAATTTGATATTTCTTTTTGTTTCAAAAATTTCAATTTGATTGGGTGGTTTATATAGGCAGTCAGGCACTCTCCAAATTAAAAAAAAAAAACATTTGTGTGCCTCTTGGTTCTAGATTTTTCTGTTCATTGGCCTCATTTTGCTCGTTGGGCCTAACCCAATATAAACAGTATAGTTGTCAGCCTGCTGAGCTCCACAGTCAGCAACTTGATGTCCACCGTCAGTAGGTTGAACTCAATCGACGATGCCAGCTTCGACGCCTGGTTCATCCTTATCGTCAGATCTAGCTTCCTCAGTCTAAGGAATGTCTTCGTCATCATCGGATCCAAAAATCACATCACTGTCTCCTCCATCTCCGGGAAACACCTCATCCTCGCTGCTACTGTTTTAAGATCTTGAGCCGACGTGTTTGGATTGAACGCGCTCCTCTTTTTTATTACCATAGTGAAAGACGTTACTGCATAGATCATAAACTATGTGACACTCTCTATGCTTCTTTCGATTGTGCAATGAAAAACCATAAAAATTGTCGCAAGTTTTTCCAAAACCATAAAAAAAACACACACAACAACAACAAGGTGAGAGATTAAAGATTATACCCCAGGACGCTCTTCTTGTCAATATCAGAGGCTTTGGAGTCAAGCCTCATAGCCTCCACACTCAAGTCCGTAGAGTGCACCCTTCAATAGTTCTTTTTAATCTCACGTTCTTCTGATCAAACAAAACAAACATTTCTAGATCCAGTCAACGAAACAGACAAAACATTAATAGTAATGTTATAATTATCGAATGAATGTTAAATCAACAAAATGCATTCAATTTCACCTTGAGAATCCATTTCAGGCAGAACTCCGTCTTCGACGACACCGGCTTCCTCATCGTCTGATCCAGCTTCCGGAATGCCTTCGTCAAACATCTCATCCTCGCTGCTACAGTTGTCCAACTATCCTGATTCCACGTGTTTGGATTAAACATGTTTCTCCAGTTGATCGGCATAATGAAAAACGTTATGGCAGATATTGCAAACTATCTTGCACTCTCTGTGTTTCTTTCTGTTGTGCAATGAAAAAACATCAAGATGGTCAAAAGTTTTTCCACACTTGTAGCAAATAAAAACTCCCTCCATCTCTTTAATTTGAGTCTGGTTTTTCTTTTTGGTTCAAAATTTGGAATATGATAAGCTAGTTTATATAGGCTACCGGCACCCTCTAAATTCGCTTCTTGGTTGCAGATACTTCTCTCATTGGGTTGTTGGGCTCGTTGGACCTGACCCAATATAAAGTCTTCACCTGAACTGGTTTATATTTTAGGGTCAAACTAGTAATTTCCTTCCCTAATTTATAAATTCTACGAGAGCTCTTTTGACAATCCAATGTTTTCTTTTTACACTTCTTTTCTCAAGACATTTCATTCTCAAAATTTAAATTTAAAAAAAAATATATATAAAGACACAGTATTCTTATTCTAAAGACACTCAATTTTTAAAAATAATTTTCTAAAGACACTCCATTTTATTTTAATAAAAGTTAGGACGAACCATCGTAGTCTTTGTATTCATCCGATGAGTAATCTTTTTTGAATTAAATTACCGAAAAAAAGATATTATCTCTTAAATCATTAGATTAAATATTATATAATAAACAGTCTCTCCTAAATTTTAATTATCATATTAAACTCTCTCCCTACCTATACATATCTCTAATTTTCTATCTACATTCTTTCTCAAGCAATACTAATAGTGTAGAAAACAAAACTTACGAATAAGCTTGATTTTTTAGATACCGGATATATGCATATATTAAAAAAAACTAAAAAAATAAGTACCTTGTTTTTCAAAAAAAAAACAAAAAAACGAAATATAAAAATGTTTTTTTGTTACTTTTGTAGATATGTGATTGTCTAGAGAACTTTAATTCTTTTATTAGTCTTAAAAATTCTGAGTTTAATCGAATTTAATTGCAAGCGCTTAATTTTCCTATCATGTTGAAGTTTTACCATAGTTTTGAATTTGATAAACATTATAAATGCATCTAACTTAGTTTTAAAGGAAAAATCTACGTAAATCTTGTGAATGCTAGCGATAACCTTCGGTAGACAACATTGGAGCAGGCCCCCACACATAACTATATGCAAGTTCAAGAGGAGCTTTTGTTGTAATTTCCGACCTTTGAAAAGGCAATTTAGACAACTTTCCAAATTCACATGAATCACAAAAGGTAGCAGCAGTAACATTGAAAGAAAAACACAATGAGTTTAACACTTTTTGAATAATCGAAGGTGCAGGATGCCCTAACTTTACATGCCAAATAACTGAGTTAGTTCTGGCTGCAACATCCTTAATATATATATATATATATATATATATATATATATATATATATATATATATACACAAATTGATTTAGCTTGATCGATAAAATATGAAGATAAGATTTTTTTAAAAAAAAATTGAGAAAGTAAGTAATTAGTAAAGAGTGTTTAATACAGTAATAACATATTTATGAGAGAGAGTTTAACAATAATATTTAATCTAATAATTTAAGAGAGAGAATTATATTTTTTTAATAATTTAATTAGAACTTGTTTGATTGGACTTTTGAAAAACCTCTAGATAAAAAATCAGTTGTAATAGATTTATTAGAAACAGATTTTTTGAAGAAAAAAAATTATAATTATTTGGTTGGTAGATTTTAAAAAAAATGTCTATTTGAAGAAGTATCTCCATATGAGTTTTTTGTCTGGTAGAGGTTTAAACTCTACTAGCCTCTACTCAATTTAAAATAGACAATCTCAAAAACCTAACCAACTATATCTTTTGAGACAGTAGAAAGCTCAACCAAACGAACACTTCATTTGGAATGTCTTTAGAAATTTTTTTAAGGGGTAATTACCCTGGTGGCCATCTACTTTTGCCACCACTCTCAAAATGGCCACCAGTTGGGGATTTGGTTTAGAAATGGCCATTTTTGGCAAACAAAGTTACACCGGTGGCCATTCCGTTATAACACCGTTAACTTTTTCAAAGAATGTTACACTAATGGCCATTAATTTGTTCACTTGGTATCAAAATGGCCATTACAATAATTTTACTCCAAAATTACTCTAGTGGTCATCCATTTGGTCAATTGGTATCAAAATGACCATTATAATTGTCCCATTTTTTCTAAAACATGTGTATTGACCATCCATTGGTTAATTGGTATCAAAATAATCATTATATGTACAACTATATTCTATTAGAAAAATAAAGTAAGCAATCATTAAAAATAAAATTTCATTTCAATAGAGAAAATAAATAATTCATTTGATTCAATATAATTTTAGCTAGTCATACACATTTTGGTATACTTGTGCAGTTTGACAAGTAGTATTTGATGTACCTGTAATACGCTTCTACTAGTTGATTGTTATTAGAAATTAGATATATGTTCTGGCGCACAAAGCAATCTATGGGATCACTCTTAGTGTCATATTAATATACAGTGTGGATAAGTTCCACTAGAAAAAAAGGTTTAGATCTTATATTTGTTCATATAATTTGAAAAGGTTTGCTGCTTATGCATTTTAATGTTCTTGAAAGGCAGTTTGTGGATCATAGATTGATCTTTGAAACAATCAGAAACATCTCCTCTACCAGAGCTCTTTGATATGTTGCCTTTCTCTTTAGTATTTCAATTGTCACTGTTTGTTTGTTGACATTCATTTGGTGAGAATATGTAATTATCCTTGCAAATGTTAGTTTAAATACTGTTCAGACTATTAACTTTTTCTCGTTCAATTTACCATTTTTTGTGATGGATTGTTTCAGAGGCTGACAGCGCTCTGCGCTCTGGATAAAGTTCTCAAACACTTGATCTTTTACAATAGGCGATTCTGAGTTACATAAAATTTTTCTTGCAAGTACTGTAGGTAGAAGCTGATAGAAATTAATCTACATTATTTTATTTTAGTTTTCTGCTGCTGTATATTAACTTCATTGAGTAATTTATTTGCTTCATATCTTTTTCCGTATTTTATTAGCATTTTTTCTATTGGTTTGTTACCTATAAATGAATAATCATTGGCCTTTTTACTATATCCTATCGACAGGAACTCCAAGAGAAAACGAAGGAGAAGGGTGAGACCCCAGTTATGTTCAGGTAAATTAGCCTATCTTCCTGGTCCATTTTGTTCGTGCGATTGAACTTTTTAGATTTAACATTTCTCTGTTTTCATTTACAATCTGTAGTTTCTCTTCTGCTGCAGTCACCTGGGGCCTCCTCGATGAAGGACAAGTGCTGAAGAAGAAGATAGGGTGAAGCATCCAAAGCCAGAAGTAATATCTGACTGACTTTTGAATGCCATTTTAATTATTTTGTGCTTACTTATGAGCCAGGATTTACCTTTTATGTATTTATTTATTACGTTGGTTTGCCAGGACTCTGCTTACTCTCACCCTACATTGAATCCTACTGGGGCCCCACCACCTGGAAAGCCTCCCATGTATCTATCCTCAATAGGTCTGCTTCTTCTCCTTCCTTTCAATTGTAAATCATGTTGTAGTTTTATTTACTTAGAAGTTAGATCTTTTCATGCCTCTCTCTCTCGGTCTCTCTCACTTTGAGTTTGCTTTGATTTTGGTTTGCAGGACCCAGAATTCCCTTATCGTCAAGTGATGCAGCATCGATGTTGCTTTAGCCGTACCACCTCCACCTCCTTGTCAGATACTGCTACAGTGGTTTCTGGGGATGGCTCTGTAATACTTGCATCTTTGCCTCTACCTCCTCCACCTGCCCCCAAACCCTCAAGCAACAAACTTTGCAATGTACTTGCCACTTCCACCTTTACAACCACCTCCTCCTGGCATTGGTGAAGGTGATAATGAGAAAAATCAGTCTGCATGGCAGGATAACTCAACCTCCAAGGTGTCAGCTCAAGTAAGCTCATTCTTGTTAACTTATTTTGATTTGCGTCTTAAGAGGCATACAAGTTTAACAAATAGGTATGACATTAGTCTGGAAGTTAATGCATGGTGTAACTGCTTGTTTTTCTGGGCTCAAAGGGGTATCTTGGTCCTTATCTCTAAACAAAAAGAAATTTAACTTATTTCAGTAAATGTGAAGAAAATGCTAATGCCTCCATTTCTTTCTCATTTAGGTATCTCCTATGCTCCCACCACCTCCTCCCCCACCTGGGATGCCACAAAAACCAGCAAGTAATGAGTCCGAAAGTGTTCCATCTGAAGCTGATGGCAATAATTTTCCAGCAACTATGGATCTTTCTAAAATGGTGCCACCGCCACCACCTCCAAGGCAACAGCCTTCAGTGGCTGGTCCTCCCCCTATCCCAACTTTACAGCCTGATGTATTACTACCAGGCATATCACGTTTTCTTCCACCACCACCTCCACCTCCGCTAGATATGCGTCCACCCTTATCTGCTCCTGGACTTCCTGGTGGAGCCCCCCATCCTGGAATGATGGTTCCGCTAGTTCCAAGGCCACCATTTGGTCCCCCACCTAGACCTCCCCCAATGATGAGACCACCACTTCCTCCTGGCCCTCCTCCTTCCTTACAGGAAGGTGAGTATGCAAACAGGCAGTCTCAGAAACCACCTTACGTGAATCTGCTGCTTCAACTGTTGTTAAGAGGCCACTAGCTCAACACACTCCTGAACTTACTTCTATGGTTAGTAATTTCCCTCGATTTGTGTTTGTTATATACTAATATGTAAATCTTCGGTTTTTAGGTTATCATTAATTTTTCTTTATTGATATGTGTAGTACATTAGAGGTGCTGTGATGGTGTTTTTGTTTTGCATTTTTTTTTCCTTCACTATTTTGATTCATATGAGGGACCACAGTGATTGGGGCAGACAAGCTGTTGAATTAACAGATAGTAGTGTCTAATAAGTATTACACCAATTGCAAACATGAGAAAAATGTTCATATTGTAATATTTTTGGGAAATTTGAATAATATCAATAATTGTGAAGCTTTTAGAATTTCTGGTTACTGGAGTTGAAACTGTTTAGTTGGGTTTGTAATACAAATTTTTTAGTTGGGTTTGTAATACAAATTTCGTTATGGTTACGGTATTGCATGTTGCATCTGTGATGGAAGTTTTGCATTCATAAATTTGAGGGACCTGGTTCATGAAAGTTGGAAACTTGCTACATCCACCCCATTTATCTATCCCAGTTTTATAGTTCAACAAGAGCAGCTTTTGTATGATAATAATTGTTATTGATAAGAGCTGGTTGTATGTTTTTTGTACTCTACTTGGATGCTTAAATTCCGTATTTCTTGCCTAATATTTGTATGGATATAGGTTCCTGCATCTGTACGTGCCAGGAGAGAAAATGCTCTCCCAAAGCAAAACCCAAACCATCATTGTCGACCACAGTGACAACAGTTCAACCTGCAGCTCCAACCGTCGTGAAGCCAGAATCAGTTAACACTTCATCAGCACCAAAGCCAACAAGCATCGATGACTCATACATGGCATTTTTGGAAGACATGAAAGCACTTGGTGCACTTGATAGTTGAGATTTATTAGAGCTGGTGAGTGGTGACCATTGAAGGGAACAAAATCATGTATGGGCACTAATCCTTGAGTAGAGATATTAATAATTTGTCATGTTGCTGGCCTTCAATTTTGGGAACCTCTCTTTGCATCAGTTATTCGTAACATTTTCATTGCTCGAGGTCTTCAATGAATTCTTGAGATTGGGTGTAACTTTGGTTAATATGCCTTTGATGGGCAGATTGAAAAGTGTACTAGATTTAATTGCTTAGAAAATTTATATATTTTACCCCAAATCTTCCTCATTTGTGGACGTCATTATGTTGAAGATGTATGTATTAACTTTAATTGTTCAAGCTACAAGTGGTAACATGTTATAACACAAGTTGTGAGTAATGTGGATGGATGAAATTGTTTTTTAAGATAAATAAGATCACATTCCGGCAAAAGCCGAGAAGAGCACGTTCATCAAGAGGTCACATTCTCTCACACGATATCAAGTTGTCTATGGAAACTCTGGCTTCAAAATCCTAGGTATCTGCTTCACTAAAATATGCCCCTTTTTTGTCACCACTCTTATTGCCCTTGATGTATGTGGCTGCATATTCCATTACATTAGTCCTCGGTTTGATGTTTGTGAAACTCCATAAAATAAATTAATCTTACTTCGAATATCCAAAACTTGGTTTCATGGAAATCAGTGGACAGAGGTAAGAGAATTCAAGTGGGTGTCTCTCTTCTCTCTCCCTCTCTGCATATATGTGATTTATGTGTTTATATTCGCTGCTCTAATGGAACAGAAGTACCCTTAAAAGTGGAGAGCTCTCTGAAAATCTGTTCTCACTATGGAAGTGCCTGCTGTGACTCTGCTAAAGACATGCTCTTGCAACAGCAATTTCAAGCATTGAACATCTCCAATCCAGCATGTTCTTCTCTCCTGAAGTCACTTTTATGTGCAGTAAGACTCCTTGACCCTACAATGACTATTCTCTGATTATGCATTTTTGAACATTAGATTGTTGACAACTTTTATTATCTTACTAAAACTTAAAATAATCCATATGCTAAATGCAACTTCCTGTAAATGTTTGAAAGTTTTCTACTTCAAGTATTATATCGATACAACGATAGCCGATAAATTTGAAAATAATCTCCGGAATAGGCATATCTTAAAACTTTTGTAGATAATGAAATTTTCTTCTCAATCCTATTTGATTAGAATCTAAGTTCTTATGAGTGCAATGATTGGGTTTCATTTGTCTACATTTGTGCTAATCTTTGTACATTGACATGCAGATATGTGATCGATTTTCTGCTGAGCTACTTAAAGAGAGCCTGGTCTTACAAACATGTTTTCTCTGTGCAGCTTCATATTTTGGTTTACATCAATTCTATCCCAGGGTAACGCCTTGACTGAATTTTGCACAAAGGTTTCGGAAACATGTGGAAATATATCCATAAAAAACTCCTCTCCTTCAGAGCTGGATCAGTGGCAGTCAAGAAGAGGCTTCGCTGAAGCACTTGGTAGATCCTTAGATGATGAAGCTTTGCGTTTTAATTGTGAAAATATTTCATATTCTGAGATGGAAACTGCTCATCTTCCAGATGGTCTGTGCCTTGAGAAAATTGGAAATGGGGCATATATTACTATGGTTCCTCACCCTGATGGCTCCAACCGTGTTTTCGTGTCTAACCAGCGAGGTATGATATGGTTGGCAACTGTTCCTGATGAGAAATCTAATGGAATTTTGGGGATTGTTGAGTCCAAACCGTTTCTAGACTTGACTGATAAAGTAGCATATAATACGGGCCTAGGTTTACTAGGCATGGCATTTCATCCACATTTTATGCAGAATGGTCGCTTCTTTTTGTCATTCAACTGCGATAAGATGAAACAGCCAGGATGTATTGGAAGATGCTTATGTAACACAGATGTTGATTGTGATCCCTCAAAGTTGGGTAATGATAATGGCATCGCACCCTGTCAGTACAATACGATCATTGCAGAGTACACTGCGAATGGCACAGCGTCAAAACCTTCCTTGGTAAACTTTCACAATTTCTTGTAGTTTTTTATTTTTTATGAACATTCTTGTTAGATTCTTATAGAACCAGTTCATGATTTTTCCCCAGTCAAAAAGTGCAAATGCAGCAGAAGTGAGAAGGATACTCACTATAGGCCTTCCCTACAGCGGAGGTCATGCGGGTCAAATTCTTTTTGGACCTGCAGATGGGTATCTATACCTTATGATAAGAGATGGTACAGAAAGAGATGATCCTTACAATTTTGCACAAAACAAGAAATCCTTTCTTGGAAAGATCCTCAGAGTTGATATAGATCACATACCAAGTAAGTTCTCTGACCCTCATTGTCCAAAGATACTTAGAGTTGACATGCTACCTCAAGGGAATTTTTTTGTATTAAGATGCTATAACAATGACATTATGTCAAGGCACTGTCCTGTACGCTGTTAGCTTTAAATATGAAGCAATCATCAGACTCATCAGAAATTATTTATCTTTTACTAGGTGCAATGGAAATAAATGAGCTTGGTCTATGGGGAAATTATTCTATACCGAAAGATAATCCGTATGTAGATGACAAGGAACTGGAGCCAGAGATCTGGGCCTTGGGTTTTAAAAATCCCTGGCGATGCAGCTTTGATTCAGAAAGACCATCCTACTTCATCTGTGGAGACTCTGGACAGGTTTGGAGGTTCTCTAGTCTTTTCTTTAATTGTCTCTGTCATGGCTTGCATTCTCCTTATTATTTTTGCTATCTATTCTTGTAACAACATCAGACTTCCAATTTGATTTTCTACACAATTCTCCTTCATTATAATTTATTAACATAATTGTGCAGCTTTTTTTTTCCTTGGTTTTTCTATTATCATTCTCATATGTCATTGAACATGTCATGCAGGCTATTCCAACATTTCTGATAGACAGGTTTGATTTTTTTTTTTAGTTATTTTCTTGTTCCAATTCTGTTGAAAAGTCTTTCAAATCACTTTCACATGACAAAAGGATCCCCTCTCACTTTGAACATATATTTTTTTAAAGATTATTTAACAATACAACTAACTAAAATATGGACCAAAGTCACCAAACTTCTCAAACCTTGCTGTGAATGGAATTTCGTCCCAAGGCTTACATAATTGTAAGAGATTTCATCGAGTTAGTTGATATCTACAATTTAAATAGAAAACCAAGTTAGGTTCTTTCTTTGAACAAAAATATTACATTTCTCTATCATTTTTTTTCCTTTATTTTCCTTGCAACGTCATTCTTGAGTCTTGTGTCGTATTTAACTTATTAAGGATGGCACAGCCAGCCAACTTACTGACATATTGATGGTCTTCATTGTGTAGCATATGCATTCAGTTCAGAGTCTAATGCATCAAGAATGCACATGTTTCTTTAGACCTAGTATATTTTTATGTTCTGAAAAATATAACAAGTTAACTTACTTTGTGTTCTATTTTACAGTTTTAACTTCTTTTTTCTTGAAAAAGATGTTTATACCTCCTGATTTCATATCTTGTGAGGTAGGATCAATATGAAGAGGTCGACATTATCACAAAAGGTGGAAACTATGGATGGAGAGTTTATGAGGGTCCCTTAGTTTTCCATCCAGGAAAATCTCCAGGAGGAAATACTTCTGCTACTTCAATGAATTCCATTTTTCCTGTAATGGGTTATTACCACTCTGAGATAGATACCAATGTTGGATCAGCCTCAATAGTAGGTGGTTATTTCTATCGGTCTATGACTGACCCCTGCATGTATGGTAGGTTAGTATGCTAATAAAATCCCCCATTATCATTAAAGCTCAATCGAAAATTTTCTTGTACATCCTTTTTAACATAGAAATCAAGCTTTCGTTGTAACGATTTTACTTGCCAATGATATCCCAGGTACTTGTACATGGACTTGTATGCAGGAGCGATATGGGCAGGCAGTGAAAATCCTGAAAACAGTGGGAACTTCACAACTGCCGGAATTCCATTCAGATGTGCTCATAACTCTCCAATTCAATGCACTTTTCGGGCTCCAAGCCCACTCCCTGATCTTGGTTTTGTCTTCTCATTTGCAGAAGACAATAAAAAGGATGTTCATATTCTAACAAGCACGGGTGTGTATCGAATAACACGGCCAAGCCGCTGTAACTTTACATGTCCTGAAGAAAAGTATGCAAATGTCACCCCAACACAACATTCTTCTTCCGCCTCCTCCATATCTAAAAAATTACAAAGTGGGTTTAGAAGTAGAACTATTTGTTCTCTTCTCTTCCCTCCCTTTATGTTGCTTGTCCTGGAAATTTCCTTGTAAAATACTACTGATCATATTGTCTTGGTAGACCTAATATAATGTTATATTATTCTATCGCTTCAGTGGTTTGTGAATTGTGTCTTCTCTTCATGTTGTAAAAGTTATTGTTGAGCAAGCAATCATCATGTAGTAGAAAGTCAAAATAGTTAAAAAATTATTCTGTTGTCATCAACGATTTATGTTTCTTAACTTGCAAACTATATGAAAACACCGATTTCATTTAATTTAGGTCTTTTATTTGGTCAATCTATAGTTTAAAGATGTCAATGGCTTGATGAATAGGCAAAAGACCAATCAAGAAAACATGTCAATTGCATGAAATATTTAACAAAAGGAGAGAACAATTTTAGAACCATTTTTCACATTTCTTCAAGAATATTTCATCAGTTACTAGGGACACTACTATGAGAATATGAGCTATAGATAATCTCTACTGCTATTGAAAAACAAAGGACAGTAATATGAGATAGAGATTAAGACGACCGATTGATTCGATCGACAGAAAAACAGAAGAGATAAGACGATCGCTCAATTCAACTGAAAAACAGAAGACATAAGACGACCAATCGGTTCGACTGAAAAACAGAAGAGATGAGACGACCGGGCGATTCGACTAAAAATCAGAGAGATACTAGATTGATCAACTGTAAAACAGAAGAGATGAGCTATAGTACTAAAACATAAGATATGAGATCAACTGAAAAACAGAGCACAAGTATTGACGTGCGACGATTAGGCACATGTGGCTCCGTAAACCTGAGCTCCACCGTCAACAACCTGAGCTCTATCAAATGGTCTGTCTCCTCTTCCAATATGTAGGGCTGGGACGAGCACCTCCAGATCGTTTCAAATATCACAAACTATGTGTTTCTTGAATCGCTCCAAATGAGCGCTCGCAAGTATACGAGGCCGGAGTGTAGTACAATAATAAGTAAAGTTCGTTCCTACGAAAATTGAGGAGTTGATTACTGAAATTGATTGATTCAATTACTATTTGAACAATGATTAAATAGGGATATTGTATTGAAACTACAATTAATCTAAATTGACTACAAAGTAAAAGATGAACTTGAAAGTTATAACGAATGTAAATATATGATGAGAAATGCTAAGACAAAGAATCCACCTCACCTCTAACTAATTAAGTTCTAGACTCACTCAATTACTCAATTCCTCAATTAGTGCACTTGTGTATTATAGACCCGTGTACCCAACAATAACCTCTATTTTCCCTCGAGTAATAGAAATAACACCCAAGCACACCCAAAGCCTATCTCTCGATGACCCTAGAATACTGAGCTTTGGCACACATACAAGGATCCTATACTCTAGCCTCGTGTATATCTACCTTACTAGACATATATAGTGGACATTTCATCAAACATGTGGCGTGCATCACCCCTCGGTCCATAACACACCACTAAAAACCATTCACAATGTGATCAATCTAGTGAAAGCATTAAGTATTCAAAAACATTCATACATAACACAAGGCATAAATGAATAAAGGGGTAGTCTTTATAGATAAAATCAAGAGTTTGGTTTCATCAAGTCTTAGCAAGAGAAGATTTAGTTCATGTTACAAACTAGAGTCATCCATAACATATATGAAAATAAATACATGGCTCTACAACAAAATGTAAAGGAGAAAGAGTTTAGAGAAAACTAGATGGCAAGTCTCCTCCTTTGCTTGATTCTTCTTCTCATTCTTGTTGTCTTCAGCTCCCTTTTGCCCAAAAAGATGAAGAGAAGATGGATTTGGTGGATGTAAGTGATGAAGGCTTTGGATTGTAGGGAAATGTGGTGTCTTGGTAGTTTTCTTGGAAGATGTGTGGGTTGTGTTTAAGAAAGATGAAAGGGTGGAGGTTGAGAGAATTTTTGGGTAGAGAGAGTGCTGTTAGGTCTGAAAATGGAAAGGAAATTTATAGAAAAGTGAATTAGGGTAGGGGCAAAAATGTCATTTTTCTAATTTTGTACCTTTTCTGGGCAAAGGGGCGACCTGGACGAGAAACAATTTTAGGTCGCTATGCTCTTAGGCTGAATGAGAAATCTTGAACCTAGGAAATTGCGACCTTAGGGCGACCTGATTGAGGTCGCCCTGAGGTCGCTTTCTTCTCTGTTGGCGAAGCTGCAACCCGAAGCAATTGCGACCTTGTGGCGATCTTGGTTGAGGTCGCCCTGAGGTCGCTTTCTTCTCTGGTGGAGGGGTTCTTGAGCCGATTGAATAGCGATCTTGAGGCGACCTGGTTGAGGTCGCCCTGAGGTCGTTTTTTTCTCTGATATTGCTTCTTAGGCTGATTTTTGCTCCATGTCGACTCCACCCACAACATTAAGCTCCAAAACTAATCTTTGACCTACACAACTTGATTTAAGGGTTAAAACCCGGTTTTACCCAAAAGACGCGCCCAAATTTACAAGGATATGGGGCTACATTTACATGTAGAAATAGAGCAGTCAATTCTCCAAGCCTGCTCCTCCAACTGGTCCATCAGCCTGAGCTCCATCGTCAGCCTACTAAGATCCACCATCAGCAGGTTGAACTCCATCGAAGACACCGGCTTCGACCCCTGGTTAATCAGCCTGAGCTACACTATCAGCAACCTGATATCCACCGACAGCAGGCTAAACTCCATCAATGACGCCAGTTTCGATGCCTGGTCCATCCTCATCGTCGGATCTCAGCCTCCGGAATGTCTTCATCATCATCGAATCCAAAAACCACATCATTGTTTCCTCTGTCTCTGGAAAGCACTTCATCCTCGCTGCTACTGTTGTATGATCTTGATCTGACGTGTATGGATTAAACACACTTCTCTTTTTTATTACCATAGTGAAAGACGTTACTGCATAGATCATAAACTATGTGACACTCTATGTGCTTCTTTTGATTGTGCAATGAAAAACCATCAAAATTGTTGAAAGTTTTTCCAAAAAACATGTGGTAGATAAAAAATGGCTCCATTTTTTTAATTTGAATTTGATATTTCTTTTCGTTTCAAAATTTTTAATTTGATTAGGTGGTTTATATAGGCAGTCAAGCACCCTTCAAATTCAAAAAAAAAAACATTGGTATGCCTCTTGGTTACAGATTTTTCTGTTCATTGGCCTCGTTTGGCTTGTTCGGCCTGGCCAAATATAAACGGAATAGCCGTCGGCCTGCTGAGCTCCACCGTCAGTAACTTGATGTCCACCGTCAGTAGGTTAAAACTCAATCGACAACGCCAACTTTGACGCCTGGTTCATCCTCATCGGCGGATCCTGCTTCCTCAGTCATAGGAATGTCTTCATCATCATCAGATCCAAAAATCACATCATTGTCTCCTCCATCTCCAGGAAACACCTCATCCTCGCTGCTACTGTTGTAAGATCTTGATCCAACGTGTTTGGATTGAACGGCTCCTCTTTTTTATTACCATAGTGAAAGACGTGCATAGATCATAAACTATGTGACATTTTCTATGCTTCTTTCGATTATGCAATGAAAAACCATAAAAATTGTCGCAAGTTTTTCCAAAACCATAAAAAAACACACACATAACAACAACAAATAGATACAAGAAGAGATATTAGAGATTATACCTCAGGACGCCCTTCTTGTCAAGATCAGAGGCTTTGGAGTCAAGCCTCATAGCCTCCACACTCAAGTCTGTAGAGTGCACCATCCAATATTTCTTTTTAATCTCACGTTCTTCTGATCAAACAAAACAAACATTTCCAAATCCAGTCAACGAAACAAACAAAACATTAATAGTAATGTGATAATTATTGAATCAATGTTAAATCTACAAAATGCATTCAATTTCACCTAGAAAATCCATTTCAAGCAAAACTCCGACTTCGACGACACCGGCTTCCTCATCGTCGGATCCAGCTTCCAAAATGTCTTCGTCAGACACCTCATCCTCGCTTCTACCGTTGTCCGACTATCCTGTTTCCACGTGTTTGGATTGAACATGTTTCTCTAGTTGATCGGCATAATGAAAAACGTTATGGCAAAGATTACAAATTATCTTACACTCTATGTGTCTCTTTCTGTTGTGCAATGAAAAAACATCAAGATGGTCAAAAGTTTTTCCACACTTGTAGCAAATAAAAACTCCCTCCATCTCTTTAATTTGAATCTGGTTTTTCTTTTCGGTTCAAAATTTGGAATATGATAAGCTAGTTTATATAGGCTACCGGCACCCTCCAAATTCGCATCTTGGTTCCAGATACTTCTCTCATTGGGTTGTAAGGCTTGTTGGACCTGGCCCAATATAAAGTCTTCACCTGAACCAGTTTATATTTTAGGGTCAAATTAGTAATTTTCTTCCCTAATTTATAAATTCTACGAGAGCTTCTTTTGACAATCCAATGTTTTCTTTTTTACACTTTTTTCCTCAAGACACTTCATTCTCAAAATTTAAATTTAAAAAAACTCTAAAGTCACGGTACTCCTATTTTAAAGACACTCAATTTAAAAAATAATTTTCTAAAAACACTCTATTTGATTTTAATAAAAGTTAGGACAAACCATCGTAGCCTTTGGATTCATCCAATAAGAAATCTTTTTTGAATTAAATTATTAAAAAAAGATATTATGTCTCCTTAATCATTAGATTAAATATTACATAATAAAACACTCTCTCTTAAATTTTAATTACCATATTAAATTTTCAAGTGCGGGAATCCCGTATAGAATCGTTGATAGCTACTGCTAGCTATTGGATTGTTAATCCAATAAGTACTAGTAGCAATCCAATAGCTATCGACGATTCCGTACAAGATTTTCCTATTCTATTCTATAACTTTACATCTTAATTTTAGTTGCAGCTGAAAATCATCTTTACATAGTAAGGATGAAATTATTTTGGGCAAATTACACTGAACCACTTGAGGTTTGGACAAGTTACATTTAGATGGATAAGTTTCTTTATTATACACTAACACCCCAAAAATTTAAATTTGACTTTAAAAATACCTAAAATGCCCTTAGTTATATTATTTTATACTTTATTTTTTTTACCTTTTAATCAAACACTTTATAAACTTTAATAAAATAAAAAAATTAAATAAAAGATATGATTCATTAAATAAATAAATAGTTTAAATAAATAAATAATTTTTTTAATTAAATAAATAAATATTTTGAATAAACAAACAATTTTAAAATAAATAAATAAATAAATAGTTTTTTTTTAAAAAATAAATAAATAGTTTTAAAAAATAAAATAAATAATTAGTTTTAAAAAAATAAATAAATAAATTTAAAATATAAATAAATAAGTGAAAAACTTAAAAACATTAAATTTTTTAAGATATTCATTAATAGGGACAAGAAAAACTCTAAATATCTAAACTTTTACTGTAAAGATGATGGTGATAGAAGCTTCAAGGTTCCCAATACTCCTTAGATATTTAAAGCTTATATTGTCCCTATTAATAGATATTCTTAAAAAAAAAATTAATTTTTTCACTCATTTTTTAAACTATTTATTTATTTAAAACTATTTATTTATTTGATTTTTTTTAAAACTTTTGTTATTTAATGTTTTAAATTATTTATTTACTTAATTTTTTTAAAAAATATTTATATATTTAATTTTTTTAACTATTTATTTATTTAATTTTTAAGACTATTTATTTTTTTAACTATTTATTTATTTAATGAATCATATCTTTTATTTAATTTTTTTTTATTTTATTAAAGTTTATAAAGTGTTTGATCAAAAGGTAAAAAAAAATAAAGTGTAAAAAAATATAACTAGGGGCATTTTAGGTATTTTTAAAGTCAAATTTAAATTTTGGGGGTGTTAGTGCATAATAAAGAAACTTATCCATCTAAGTGTAACTTGTCCAAACCTCAAGGGGTTCAGTGTAATTTGCCCTTACTAATATATAATATATATTATAAATTATATATAATAGAATTTATATTTTATAGAGGAAATATGTTTTTTAGTCAAAAAATTAGGATGTTTATTGTTTTTACCCAGGATTAGTAAATTTATTGTTTCTACCCAATAAATGACTGTGAAGACTGAAATATCCTTCATTATCCCTTTAGAAATATTTGTTTCTTCTCTCTCTTCCTCTTTATCTCTATTCAATCTCTTTTTTCTCTCTCTCGTATCTCTCTTCAATCCTAGCAAAACTAACAAAAAAACCCACCACACCCATCACCGCCGCCGCCTCCCTCCGTACCGCCGACACCACCTTTAATCCATCTCCCGCGAAACCCGGGCGTCGAAAACACCGGCCACCACGAAACCCACATTCTCGCTGCCTTCTTTCTCTCCCATTTCATGTGATTTCGTGTTTGGGTTTTGTGGTGGTTGACTGATTCGATTTCGGGTTTGGTGGTGGTGCTATTTCCTCGATTTCATATTTGGATTTTGGTGGTGGTTGACTGGTTCCATTTCGGGTTTGGTGGTGGTGGTTGACTGGTTCCATTGATGAAGATCTGAAGATCCATCAAGAACGATGTTCTTTTTTAATTTCTTTTTTGTTTTTTCAATTTTTTTAATTGGATTTCGTTTATGGGTTTGTGAAATGGGTTTTTGTTTTGTTTGGTTACTGATAAAATGAAGGAAAGAGAAGGGAAATCCTTGTTTTTTTTTTAATAAAAAAAAAATTGGTTTTTGGGTGTTGATAAATCTGGGATTGTAAAGATTGATGATCTTCTTAGTTTTTTTTTTATATTTTTTTCCAGATTTCTTTAAATACACCAGGCCATCAATTAAACACACTACGACAACCCAATGAAACACATTACATGTAAACCAATTAAACACACCAGGGAAGACCAATTAAACACATCAGACCACCAATTAAACACACAACGGCAACCAAATTAAACACATCACGGCATACCAATTAAACACACCATGACACCAATTAAACACACAAAGACAGACCAATTAAACACACCAAGACAGACCAATTAAACTCAATTAAATACACTTGGACAACTCAATTAAACACATCATGGCAAGACCAAATGTAAATCAATTAAACACACCATAGAAAATCAATTAAACACACCAAGTCTAACACAATTAAACACATAAGGGAAAAAATAAAAAGAAGAGCAATTTTGTCCAAAAAATGGAATTTTTTGGTAAAAACAATAAAAATACTAATCTTGGGTAAAAACAATAAACCTTTTAATTTTTTGGTTACTTATAAAGTTTACCCTATATTATATATATTATTATGTAATATATTTATATTATATATATTATATTTATATATAATAGTATTAATATTCCTAACATATAATATATATATATATATAATATTTTATATGTTATAATAATATATATAATATTATATATACTTTCATATTTTATTATTATTATTATTATTCATAATATATTATGTTATTATAAATGTTTTGTAATTAGGGGTATTTAGGTCAAAATACAGTTAATTTTATTCCATTCAGTTGTTAATCAAATAAAATAATACTGATTCTAAAGTCCCAAACAAAGAAATCAGCTTTCCATTCCTTTTAATTCTAATTCCCATTCTCAGTTTTATTCTCATTATCATTCCATCACAGTAACCAAACACCACCTAAAGATGCAGGATGCCCTAACTTTACATGTCAAAAAACTAAGTTAGTTCTAACTGCAGCTAAAGCATTAAAGGGGGCTAATGTAGCCTTGCTAGACACTGAGTATGTGCTAGCTTTATTTACAAATTTATCACATTTATTTCTATATACATTAGGTGACACTAAATTTTCATATATATTTTTTTTGAAAAACAAAGTATTTGTATTGACTTTTTAATAAATATATATATATTATTATTATTGTTAGTAAAAAAACCAAAATATTTATAAGTTTTTTTTCTTTAACTATTAATTAAAGATTGATCGAGAAAGTACAAAATAAAATTTAAAAAAAATGGAGAAAGTGAGTAATTAGGAAAGAGTGTTTAATATAATAATAACAGATTTATGAGAGAAAGTTTAATACGTAATATTTAATCTAATTATTTATATGAGAAAATTTTATTTTTTTAATAATTTAATTAGTTTGGAGTGTTTTTAGAATATTTTTTTAATTTTTTTAATAATTTTAATTTATATTGAAATTGCCATTGATAAAAAAAATTAAATTAAAATTAAATTGTGGTGTAAATAGATAATCACTGGATTGCCCGAGGAGAGCTTTCAAATTCTATGGAGAGAGGGTCGAGTATCTGCATCATCGAATCGCTTCGAAGAATCGAAGCCTCAGTTTCTTACACCTGCGATTGAATTTCAAATCAAAATCAAAACAAGAAGACGACGACGTAAAGGATTTTCTTTTTTTCTTTGAAAGAGAAGAGAAGAGAAGATGAAGACAACAAAAGGAGGCAAAGTCCTGAACCCTATATTGAAGGTAGTGAATTAGCTAAAATTAATAAGTATAAAACAGAAAGAAAATGAATAATTGTAGCATTCATTAGAAACTTATGTGGGTTTTGATAAGTAACTGGGTAACTGTTAAGTGTAAGACATCTCATAATGTTGGTGGGTGATTTTGTTGGTACTGGTTGTGGTGAATTCTGATGAGGTTCCGTTTTATAGCTTTCATGAGTGAAGTGGTATTCACTGGTTGGTTTTGATGTTATTTGTGGTAAATAGTGTCGTGTTATCGAAATTGGCCTTGCATGGAGGTGTTTGGCCTTTTGATGCATGGTTTGAATTCAACTAATTTAAACATGTTTAACTTTGAGTTGTTTCTGTTTGACAGAACAAGGAAAGAAAGGAGGAAGGTGCTGGACATGGGGATTTTGAAGAAGGATCCAGAGACAATCAAGGAGCAGATTGATATGTTGGAAATGATCTTTTTGAACTTTTCTAATTATTTTGATGCCTATGACTATATGAAGGACCACAGTGAATAGTAGTGTCTAATAAGTATTACACCAATTGCAAACATGGGAAAAATGTTATTTTTTTGGTAAATTTGAATAAATATCAATAACTGTGAAGCTTTTAGCATTTCTGGTTACTGGAATTGGAACTGTTAAGTAGGGTTTGTAATACAAATTAGGGGTCATAGTTATGGTATGGCATGTTGCATGTGTGATGGAAATTTTGCATTCATAAATTTGTGTGACCTAGTTCATATAAGTTGGAAACTTGCTACTTCATATCCACCCCATTTATCTATCCCTGAGAGCAGCTTTTGTATGCTAATAATTGTTATTTAGAAGAGCTGGTGGTATGTTCTTTGTACTATACTTGGATGCTTAAATTCTGTATTTGCTAGCCTAATATTTTTTTTATGGATTTAGGTTCCTGCTTCTGTTGTGAAGCCAGAATCAGTTAACACTTCATCAGCACCAAAGCCACCGAGGAGGATCAATGACTCATACATGGCATTTTTGGAAGATATATACGAAAGCACTTGGTGTTAATATTAGATCTGGTGAGTGGTGACCATTGAATGCACTTGGTGACTTTCTACATGAAACCACCAACCATGTAGAAAGTCAAAATAGTTAAAATCATTCTGTAATCAATTTGGAAATGCCCTGATAACAACGATTTATGTTTCTTAACTTGCAAATGATATGAAAACACTGATTTCATTTAGGTGTTTTGGTGTCCAAATCTTTTATTTTATTTGGTCAATCTATAGTTTAAAAGATGTCAATGGCTTGATGAATAGGCAAAAAACCAATCAAGAAAACATGTCAAATGTCAATTGCACGAAATATACAACAAAAGGAGAGAGGACAAGTCAAACTCAAGAACATGGAGACAAGTCAGTGGTAGTTCCAAGGTCTCCAGGGAAAACAACATCTTATAAAGTTGATGTTTTTGTGACATACTTTTTGTCGTGCACTCGTGCCATGGTGATAATATAAAGAATTTTTTTTTGTAAAGGATGCTCTCATCAGCCATGACTTCACAATGCATGCATCACACACAATCATTTCCCAATAAAAAAAGTGCATTTCTAAATCAATATTAAATTATTAATAGGTTATTATTATTTTCTTGAACCTAAAAAAAGCAGGTGGAGGTGGGTTTCAGGTCAATAATGGCAACGGTTAAATAAAAAAAACTTGTAGAAAGGGAGGCTAAAGCTTGTAACTTTGTTGAAATTAGACAAAAATAAACATGGGACTTTTCACTAAAGTCCCTGGAATCACTTTCATCTACAGATTTCATTCATACAGTTTAAAGAACACATCAGTAGAAACAGCAAGTCAACTCAGATTCATAAGTCTTCCACCCAAAAACTATCTCACCAGGTAACTCTACTTCTTCTTTTACTGGGTTTTTAGAGTAGGTTTTACAGGCACCAAAAATGGGTTATAAATCTATAAAGGCCCGTAAAAAGGCACAGTTTTTATTACAATTTTTTTTTAAAGAATTGTTGCAGTCAAGCATGTAAAGCCAAAGAAGCTTCTCCCTCCATTTATTGTTCTGTCTCCATTTTCAACACTGTAACAGCTACTTGCCCACTAAATAAATGTGGAGGCAGAATTTGACCCATTTTATATTTGTTTATATGTAATTATGTATATATTTTTTTACAAACAGATAATGTTGTTGTCTACATTGATGATGAGCCATGTGATGTTCGCTTTTGTTTATCTAGAAGCTCTATATTTAGATACAACTATCTCATGTTACATGTCATATCTTTGTCTGTTTCTTCTCGTTTTGATGTTATCACAATTCACAACCATTAAAGTTCTTTATTTTAAGCACTTTTTATTTTTTATGATAAAGCCAAGTGGGAAAGGAAAACCATGGCTTTTGAGTTTTGACTTGTCTTTTTGTGCTGGGTTTGGAAACACCGAACCTAAGTTGCTATCATGGTAAGCACAAGATACATTAAAACTCACCAAGGTCTGCTCATCCAAGTTGGTTGATTTTGTGAGCATTCAAGTGGGTGGATTTCATCTCAACCTACCGCCTATTTATTTTACATGAACAATTCCTTTTAAAGTCAACTGTGTCAGACTGCCCAATTGTTTGTCAGTCTTTTGTTCAAAGCCATTGAAGGCCTTTTTCTGTGTCTCAAAAGAAAATGTCAAAAGCTTGTGAGAAAGTCAAGTTTTTGGGAGGGAAATAGAGAGTTGACAATTGAGTTATAGAGACACGGATGTGAACGTGGAGAATTGAAAATAAAAGTTGAAGTTTAGTGGATTAATATTCAGAGAGAAAAAAGTGATGGATATGAAAATGGTTTCTCTTCTGGAAGCTGAGTTGAATAATTTTTATTAAACCAACAATAGAGAGAGAGAGAGAGAGAGAGAGAGAGAGAGAGAGATTGGAGATACTGAAAGATTTAGCAGTTGGGTAGTGGGAAGAATGTTTGAAAGCCGGTAAAGAGTTTTGTCTGTAAATTTTTTTTTTTTTTTTTGTATTTTTGTATTTTTGAGTCAACTCAATACCTGCTTCTTTTAAGATGATCCTTTATAGATAGATAAAAAGGAAGGAGTATTGTAGTGTATTATCTGGTTTTCTTTGCTCATTTGGTAAGATGGGAGGTGTTCTTGCTATTATCTTTCTTTTTGGCAACTTAGCTGTTGCTTCCTGAATCTTCATTTTCCCTCCCTTTATGCACTGATTCAAGTGAGTTTTTTTCTTAAACTAACTTTTAATTTGATTTATGTTTAGTTTGTAGTTTGTTAAAGTGAATATTATGTTTTCATAGCTGAATTCACATTTGATCTCCTCATTTCCTTGAATGAATTTGTATAGGGGCTCCATTTACTCTGAACACAACACTGAGTTTCTGCCCTTATGATGGAAAGACATGCTGCAACTCCACAGAAGATATGCAATTGCAGAATCAATTAAAAGATATGAATATCTCTAATTCTGGCTGTGCTTCTCTTCTGAAGGCGATCCTTTGTGCAGTAAGACTTCGTTTCTCCCGTAATAATGAATTCACCTATTCCAATCTTTAGTCTTTTATCGGTTTAGTGCTTCATACCCTGAGAGCATGATGTTTATGGATTTGTATCTATTGAGATATATGTATGCAATTGCTTAACTTTATTGCTGAGTTCTTTAACTATTGTTGAACATAGTTGTGGAATCTATGCTGATATTTGTTTCACCTGATGATGTTCTGGAAAAGGATTACAATATGAAGCTCTAGTGCTTTTCTCCTTGCAAGTGTTACCTTGGCTTTAGTCTTCAGTTGTATGCATGTACCATTATTTATTCGATCATTCACGCATCAGACTTGAAAAATTCACTCGATACCTTTTTTGTTGAATTACTAGATTGGTTGCACAGTTTATCACTTCATGTAGGACTTCATTGGCCTTGATAATTTTTAATTTGTATTGCTATGTGATTTCCTGCAAGGGTACTGAATCTAGTAATATATATAGAAATAACCTGTATTGGAAAAAGAAAGGTGGAATTTATCGTTTCTCACATCATAACCAAACATTGAATCAAAATCTACTGATAGATTTATGTTTAAATGTTTTGCGATTAGCAATCAATAATCTCTTCTGCAGAATTTTTTTTTTTCATTTGTCTTTATGTAGCTAAAAGTTCTGGGTTTTGATTAGCAAGAGAATCCTTTTCATTTCTACGTGCCTATTTGAAGCTTCTTTTAAATTAGGACCGACTTGATCTAACATGATAGCATAAACAATAAGAACTAAAGCATTAAGTTTTATCATGTGATTTATTTCTTCATTATCGTTGTTACAGAAATGCGATCAGTTTTCAGCAGAGCTATTTACACTTAAGTCTGTACCTCGGCCAGTTCCGCTACTCTGCAACTCCACTGCTTCAGATTCATCTCAGTCTAGAGTAGCAATTACTGACTTTTGCACTGAAGTATGGGATACATGTCAAAATGTATCTATCCAAAATTCCCCTTTCTCCCCTTCATTACAAGGTCAAGCTGGAGCAAAGGTCAATTCCAATTTCACCAAACTGACTGACTTCTGGCAGTCAAAAGCTGATTTCTGCAATGCATTTGGTGGAAAACCTACAAATGAATCGGTGTGCTTTGATGGTGAACCTGTCACACTAAACGACACCGGAACACCTAGTCCCCCCAAAGGACTATGCCTTGAGAAAATTGCTAATGGTTCTTACCTCAATATGGTTGCCCACCCCGATGGGATCCAACCGTGCATTCTTCTCTAACCAAGCAGGCAAGGTTTGGTTGGCAACTATTCCTGAACAGGGATCAGGAGGAACAATGGGGCTTGATGAATCCAATCCCTTTGTTGATCTGACTGACGAAGTTCACTTGGATACGGAATTTGGGATGATGGGAATGGCATTTCATCCAAACTTTGCAAAAAATGGCCGATTCTTCGCTTCATTTAATTGTGATAAGGTTAAGTGGCCAGGATGTGCTGGAAGATGTTCGTGTAATTCAGATGTGAATTGTGATCCTTCTAAACTGGGAGTTGATAATGGTGCCCAGCCATGCCAATACCAAACTGTTGTTGCAGAGTATACTGCCAATGGTACTGCATCCGAGCCTTCCTTGGTATGCATCTATATAAACATAAAGTTTCTAACCAATTCTCCTATTACTTTTCTAACTTAATGATAACTGAATCTCGATCTCTTTTCAGGCAAAAAGTGCCAAACCATCAGAGGTAAGAAGAATTTTTACGATGGGCCTCCCATTTACTGGTCATCATGGTGGACAAATACTCTTTGGACCAAATGATGGGTATTTGTACTTTATGATGGGAGATGGTGGGGGTACCGGTGATCCCTACAACTTCTCCCAGAATAAGAAATCCTTGCTCGGAAAGATCATGAGGCTCGATGTTGATAATATACCAAGTAAGTACCAGCATGAAATAATAATTACATGATTTTATTTTTTGGTGTGTGTAATTTTCTTTGTACTATCTGCTGGCTATTGTATAATTTTCTTTCTGTGGAAGTGGTTTCCAGTCAGGTCTTTCCATCTCTATTCATATAACCTTTGATGTTCCATGCTCTGTGTTCATTAACTTCTCTATGAGAAACAAAGAGGACGTAAGAAATCAATGAAACACTTTCAAAATTGATCCACTGATTTGATTTAGAGCCTTGAGAACTCTTATGTGTTTATTGGATCTTGTGAATATAAAAAATTGTAGACGGGGAAAGATACTTGGTGTGTCATAAAGCAGTATACGTGTAGTGTGATCATAAGCATTAGACATTTTTTTTTTTCCATTTTTGGTTGAGCATTGTGATGATCAGGCTAATTATTCTCACAGTTCAGCTAGTTAGTTACCAATAATTTCTCACCGGTTACTTATCTATCATGTTATATCCAGGCACTTCAGAAATTGAGAAATTTGGTTTCTGGGGAAACTACTCTATCCCCAAAGACAATCCTTTCAGCGAAGATGGAGAATTGCAACCTGAAATATGGGCTCTAGGATTAAGAAATCCTTGGCGCAGCAGTTTTGATTCAGAGAGGCCTTCCTACTTTATGTGTGCAGATACTGGGCAGGTTTGATTTTTAAATAACTTTTGAACGATAGTTAATATAAAATTATTATTCAACCAAAATAGATTTTGGGGTGCCTCACTATGAATACCAAAAGAAGAAATTGAAATTTTACAACCAACATCAGACCATGAAGATGTTATTGCTGAGTTTTTTTGTATTACATTTGAAACTACAACATATTTTGAGCCTAAGGTTGGATATGGTGATTTAAGGAATAAAGAAATTATTAATTCTAACTTGGACCTCGTCTTGAAGAATCCTTTTGACTGATTTCAGTAACCGTGGAGTATGTCATTTATCTTTCTTTAATTTTCACAATATTTCATGCATCCTCTTGACATCAGTTAACATGCATGACCACTATGGACAGTATAGTTCACTCTAGTTCCTGTAAGCATTCAAATGATTTTCATGTCTGTATTAAGTCTCCAACTTAAGTATTTGAAGCTGATGCAATTTGAAGCCTGAATACGTACCATTAGTTTTTGAACCAAGAGCATGTCTTGACACCTTTTGTTATTAATATCATATGACAGGATCTATATGAAGAGGTAAATATCATCACCAGAGGTGGAAATTACGGGTGGCGTCTTTATGAGGGACCCTATACTTATACTTCTCCAGCCACCCCCGGAGGAACAACTCCTTTAAATTCTGTTATCCCTATACCCCCAGTTCTGGGATACAACCACTCAGAAGTAAACAAAGTTGAAGGATCAGCATCCATCACAGGTGGTTACTTCTATCGATCCACAACTGATCCATGCATGTATGGAAGGTGAGTGTTTTCTGCATTGGTCATATTCATGCCATTGTATTACATAATTTGTACACACCCACACACGTGATATCCAAAAGGAACACGGTTCAATATGAGGCTTTTTCTCCTTGGGACTACCGGCGCTTTTTTTGAACATTGTTACCATTCATTTCTGATGTTTTCATGGGATTTTCAGGTACTTGTATGCAGATTTGTATGCTACTGCTTTATGGGCAGCCAACGAAAACCCAGAAAATAGCGGCAACTTTACCACTAATAAAATCCCCTTCAGCTGTGCACATGACTCACCTACACGATGCAACTCCTTGCAAGGAAGCGATCTTCCATCGTTGGGTTACATTTTCTCGTTTGGGGAGGACAACCGCAAGGATATCTTTATCCTTGCCAGTGAAGGAGTTTACAGAGTTGTTCGACCCAGTCGCTGCAATTACACTTGCACAAAAGAAACTGCCATGCCTGCAAGCCCAACTCCTTCGACCACCCCCAGTTCATCAAACCATTTGAGTGACACATATAACAATCTGGCGGTCTTATTCTCTTCTTTGTTGTTTCTTCTGGTGAGTCTTCTCTAGTATCTCATGATACCACGAAGTTAGACTAGAGACAGCTAGTGTTTTTATTCAGTTGATGAAATTGTTGTACCTATATATATAAATCATATTTTCCTCATCTTGTATATCAGGACTAAAAAAGAAAGATGGGAGATGTATCTATTGCTTTACTATATCTTTTATGATTGTCTTATCTGTTTAGTCTGTAGACAGCAACTTATAAAATCTTTCTAAAAGTACGATGATGTCTCTCTGTTGCACCTTGAACATAACACAATCTCTTTAAACTAATAACATGAAAAAACAAGTGCTCATTAGCATGGCCAGGGTGACAAAAAAAGTGAGATACTGCAATCTGCATCAACGTTCAAGATTCATATGTATATAAAACTATGACAGCAAAGTATCTTTAAAGGATTATATATGTAGTTCTGCAGATTATTACAAGAAATAAAAACCAAACCCACTTTATCATGGATTTTTAATATATTAATAAGAGATCTTAATCCAGCATAATTGATTATGTTTAGAGAGGGGTATAGAAAGATCCTTAGAGAAATAATAATTCTTGGTCAAAATGCGGTAATTATTGCTGGAAATTGCAGAAAGCAAAAAAGACTTGAAGTGGGGTTCAAGGAAAACGTGGAAGTCAGATTCGAGTGCATAATATCAAGAGCTAGCTACTAGCCTACTAGTCACCCCATGCAATTAAGTGGGGTTGAAAGTTTGACCATAACATAAAATTAACAATTTGCTTCTCTTTTTTTTTGAATAAAATTAATTTACATTTGTGATGATATGATTATTTATTTCTTTGGTATATACAACTACAAGGTATGTAACAATAAATATATAGATCATCAGAAGACCATAAATAAACATACTCAACATTTGAAGATATTTTATAAGATAAAATCTATAATATATCTTTAATTTTCATTCAATTTATGTCATTTAACATAATTAATTAATCACATTTATTCACACCCCACATGATTTAAAATTTATGCGACTAATAATTAGTTCAAGATTCTAATCTTTAAAATCGTAATAGAACTGAAAAAGAATATATACCCTTTTAAAAAAAATTATGCATTAGCACATACATGAACATGAAAACATGAAGGAAATGAGTTATTTGATCACAAAACCAAATTTTGAATAATAATCAATTTTACTTTTTTATAACAATGCATTTTTGTTTTCTGTTCTCAACGTATATACATACATCGTGTAACTAGTATTTATACGTTTGTTTCATATAAAGATACTCGTACCATATAAGGTATTCAATCAAACTTGCTTTTCTCGGATACAAAACCATGAATTGCAACTTTATACGGGAGATGATGATGGTTGATTTCAAGAGTTGTTCCAACAATGATTTTTAGACCAAATATTTCATGTTTACTACATAAAATTATTTTGTTCCATCATTTATTTTACATTAACAAGTCCTTTTATAGTCAACTGCGTAGGCTGCCCAATTGTTTGTCAGTCTTTGGTTCAAAGCCACTGTATGCCCATTTATTTCTGTTGAGTCTCAAAAGGAAATGTCAAAAGCTTGTGAAGTCTTTGGGAGGGAAATAGAGAGTTAACAACTAACTTATAGAGACACTGATGTGAAGGGGGAGAATTGAAAATAAAAGTTGAAGTTTAGTGGATTAATATTCAAAGAGAAAAAAGTGGGATACGAAATTGGTCTCTTCTGGAAGCTGAGTTGAATAATTTTTATTAAACCAACAATAGAGAGAGAGAGAGAGAGAGAGAGAGATTGGAGATACTGAAGATTTAGCAGTTGGTTGTGGGAAGAATCTTTCAAAGCCAGTAAAGAGTTTTGTCTATATATATATATATATATATATTTTTTGTATTTTTGAGTCAAATCAATACCTGCTTCTTTTAAGATGATCCTTTATAGATAGATAAAAAGGAAGGAGTATTGTAGTGTAATATCTGGTTTTCTTTGCTCATTTGGTAAGATGGGAGGTGTTCTTGCTATTATCTTTCTTTTTGGCAACTTGCTGTTGCTTCCTGAATCTACATTTTCCCTCCCTTTATGCACTGATTCAAGTGAGTCTTTCTCTTATACTAACTTTTAATTTGATTTGTGCTATAGTTTGTAGTTTTTGTTAAAGTGAATATTATGTTATGTTTTTATAGCTGAATTCACATTTGATCCCTTCATTTCCTTGAATGAATTTGTATAGGGGCTCCATTTACTCTGAACACAACACTGAGTTTCTGCCCTTATGATGGAAAGACATGCTGCAACTCCACAGAAGATATGCAATTGCAGAATCAATTAAAAGATATGAATATCTCTAATTCTGTCTGTGCTTCTCTTCTGAAGTCGATCCTTTGTGCAGTAAGACTTCGTTTCTCCCGTAATAGTGAATTCACCTATTCCAATCTTTAGTCTTTTATCGGTTAAGTGCTTCATACCCTGAGAGCATGATGTATAATTGTATATGATCTATTGTGATATATGTATGCAATTGCTTAACTTCATTGACCGAGTTCTTTAACTATTGTTGAACATAGTTGTGGAATCTATGCTGATATTTGTTTCACCTGATGCTGTTCTGGCAAAGGATTAAAATATGAAGCTCTAGTGCTTTTCTCCTTGCAAGTGTTACCTTGGCTTTAGGCATCAGTTGTATGCCTGTGCCATTATTTATTCGATCATTTGTGCATCAGACTTGAAAAATTCACACGATACCTTTTTTGTTGAATACTAGATTGATTGCACAGTTTATCACTTCATCAAGGACTTCATTGGCTTGATAATTTTTAATTTGTATTGCTATGTGATTTCCTGCAAGGGTACTGAATCTAGTAATATATATAGAAATAACCTGTATTGGAAAAAGAACGGTGGAATTTATCGTTTCTCACATCATAACCAAACATTGAATCAAAATCTACTGATAGATTTATGTTTACATTTAAATGTTTTGCGATTAGCAATCAATAATCTCTTCCGCAGATTTTTTGTTTTTCATTTGTCTTTATGTGGCTGGCTTTTGATTAGCAAGAGAATCCTTTTCATTTCTACGTGCCTATTTGAAGCTTCTTTTAAAGTAGGACCGACTTGATCTAACATGTTAGCATAAACAATAAGCATTAAAGCATTCTGATTGTGGTGTTAGTTAATATATTACATTTATTTTGAGACAAGTTTTATCATGTGATTTATTTCTTCATTATTATTGTTACAGAAATGCGATCAGTTTTCAGCAGAGCTATTTACTCTTAAGTCTGTACCTCGACCAGTTCCGCTACTCTGCAACTCCACTGCTTCAGATTCATCTCAGTCTAGAGAAGCAATTACTGACTTCTGCACTGAAGTATGGGGTACATGTCAAAATGTATCTATCCTAAATTCCCCTTTCTCCCCTTCATTACAAGGTCAAGCTGGAACAACGGTCAATTCCAATTTCACCAGACTGACTGACTTCTGGCAGTCAAAAGCTGATTTCTGCAATGCATTTGGTGGAAAACCTACAAATGAATCGGTGTGCTTTGATGGTGAACCTGTCACATTAAATGACACCGGAACACCTAGTCCCCCCAAAGGACTATGCCTTGAGAAAATTGCTAATGGTTCTTACCTCAATATGGTTGCCCACCCCGATGGGTCCAACCGTGCATTCTTCTCTAACCAAGCAGGCAAGATTTGGTTGGCAACTATTCCTGAACAGGGATCAGGAGGAACAATGGGGCTTGATGAATCCAATCCCTTTGTTGATCTGACTGACGAAGTTCACTTGGATTCGCAATATGGGATGATGGGAATGGCATTTCATCCAAACTTTGCAAAAAATGGCCGATTCTTCGCTTCATTCAATTGTGATAAGTTTAAGTGGCCAGGATGTGCTGGAAGATGTTCGTGTAATTCAGATGTGAATTGTGATCCTTCTAAACTGGGAGTTGATAATGGTGCCCAGCCATGCCAATACCACAATGTTGTTGCAGAGTATACTGCCAATGGTACTGCATCCGAGCCTTCCTTGGTATGCATCTATATAGACAAAGTTTCTAACCAATTCTCCTATTACTTTTCTAACTTAATGATAACTGAATCTCGATCTCTTTTCAGGCAAAAAGTGCCAAACCATCAGAGGTAAGAAGAATTTTTACGATGGGCCTCCCAAGTACTGGTCAACATGGTGGACAAATACTCTTTGGACCAAATGATGGGTATTTGTACTTTATGATGGGACATGGTGGGGTTACCGGTGATCCCTACAACTTCTCCCAGAATAAGAAATCCTTGCTCGGAAAGATCTTGAGGCTTGATGTTGATATTATACCAAGTAAGTACCAGCATGAAATAATAATTACATGATTTTATTTTTTGGTGTGTGTTATTTTCTTTGTACTATCTGCTGGCATTGTATAATTTTCTAGGTGTGAAAGTGGTTTCCAGTCAGGTCTTTCCATCTCTATTTCATATACCTTTGATGTTCCGTGCTCTGTGCTCATTAACTTCTCTATGAGAAACAAAGAGGGTGGATAAATCAATGGAAAGTGTAAACACTTTCAAAATTGATCCACTGGCTTGATTTAGAACCTTGAAAACTCTTATGTGTTTATTGGATCATGTGAATATAAAAAATTGAAGACAGAGGGGATAGATACTTGGTGTGTAGTAAAGCAGTATACATGAAGTGTGATCATAAGCATTAGACATATCTTTTTCCATTTTTGGTTGAGCATTGTGATTATCAAGCAGTAATTTCTCACTGATTACTTGTCTATCATATTATATCCAGGCACTTCAGAAATTGAGAAACTTGGTTTTTGGGGAAACTACTCTATCCCAAAAGACAATCCTTTCAGAGAAGACGGAGAATCGCAACCGGAAATATGGGCTCTAGGATTAAGAAATCCTTGGCGCAGCAGTTTTGATTCAGAGAGGCCTTCATACTTTATGTGTGCAGATGTTGGGCAGGTTTGATTTTCAAATAACTTTTGACAGATAGTTAATATATAATTATTATTCAACCAAAATAGATTTTGAGGGTGCCTCACTATGAGTACCAAAAGAAGAAATTGAAATTTGACAACCAACTTCAGACCATGAAGATGTTATTGCTGAGTTTTTTGTATTATATTTGAAACTACAACATATTTTGAGCCCAAAGTTGATATGGTGATTTAAAGAATGAAGAAATTATTAATTCTAACTTGGACCTTGCCTTGAAGAATTCTTATGACTGATTTCAGTAACCGTGAAGTATGTCATTTTTCTTTCACTATTTTGCTCAGTATTTGATTTTCATGTATCCTCTTGACATCAATTAACATGCATAACCGCTAGTTGGACATAATAGTTCGCTCTAGTTCCTGTACGCATTCAAATGAACTTAGTTTTCTGTAATTTCAAGCGAGTTTTTTGTTCTGCTACGGTGGTTGTTTCTGTATTAACTCACCAACTCAAGTATTCATAGCTGATGCAATTTGAAGCCTGAACATGTGCCATTAGTTTTAAACTAAGAGGGTGTCTGACACCTTTTTTTTTTCAATATCATATGACAGGATCTATATGAAGAGGTAAATATCATCACCAGAGGTGGAAATTACGGGTGGCGTCTTTATGAGGGACCCTATACTTATACTCCTCCAGCCACCCCCGGAGGAACTACACCTTTAAATTCTGTTATCCCTATACCCCCAGTTCTGGGATACAACCACTCAGAAGTAAACAAAATTGAAGGATCGGCATCCATCACAGGGGGTTACTTCTATCGATCCACAACTGATCCATGCATGTATGGAAGGTGAGTGTTTTCTGCATTGGTCATATTCATGCCATTGTATTACATAATTGGTACACACCCACACACACGATATCCAAAAGGAACAAGGTTCAATAAGAGGCTTTTCGCCTTGGGATTACCGACGCTTTTTTTGAACATTGTTACCATTCATTTCTGATGTTTTCACGGGATTTTCAGGTACTTGTATGCAGATTTGTATGCTACTGCTTTATGGGCAGCCAACGAAAACCCAGAAAATAGCGGCAACTTTACCACTAACAGAATCCCCTTCAGCTGTGCACATGACTCACCTACACGATGCAACTCCTTGCAAGGAAGCGATCTTCCATCTTTGGGTTACATTTTCTCGTTTGGGGAGGACAACCGCAAGGATATCTTTATCCTTGCCAGTGAAGGAGTTTACAGAGTTGTTCGTCCCAGTCGCTGCAATTACACTTGCTCAAAAGAAACTGCCACGCCTACAAGCCCAACTCCTTCGACCACTCCCAGTTTCGCAAACCATCTGAGTGACACATATAACAATCTGGCTGTCTTATTCTCTTCTTTGTTGTTTCTTCTGGTTAGTCTTCTCTAGTATCTCATGATGCCGCGAAGTTAGACTAGAGAGAGATAGTGTTTTTATTCAGTTGATGAAATTGTTGTACCATATATATAAATCATGTTTTCCTCTTCTTGTATATCAATCAGGACTAAAAAAGAAAGATGGGAGATGGATCTATTGCTTTACTATATCTTTTAGGATTGTCTTATCAGTTTAGTTTGTAGACAGCAACTTATAAAATCTTTCTAAAAGTACGATGATGTCTCTCTGTTGCACCTTGAACGTAACACAATCTCTTTAAACTAATAACATGAAAAAACAAGTACTCATTAGCATGACCAGGGTGACAAAAGAAGTGAGATACTGCAATCTGCATCATCGTTCAAGATTCACATGTATATAAAACTATGACAACAAAGTATCTTTAAAGGATTATATATGTAGTTCTGCAGATTATTACAAGAAATATAAATCAAACCCACTTTATCTTAGATTTTTATTATATTAATAAGAGATCTTAATCCAGCATAATTAATAAGAGATCTTAATCCAGTATAATTGATTATGTTTAGAGAGGGGTATAGAAAGATTAGAGAGGGGTGTAGAAAGATCCTTTGAGAAATAATAATTCTTGGTCAAAATGTGGTAATTATAGCTGGAAATTGCAGAAAGCAAAAAAGGCTTGAAGTGGGGTTCAAAGAAAACATGGAAGTCAGATTCAGAGTCAATAGTATCAAGAGCTTACTAGTCACCTCATGCAATTAAGTGGGGTTGAAAGTTTGACCATAACGTAATATTAACAATTTGCTTCTCTCTCTGTTTTTTTTTGAATAAAATTAATTTACATTTGTGATGATATGATTATTTAATTCTTTGGTATACAACTACCAGGTATGTAACAATCAATATATAGATCATCAGAAGACAATAAATAAACATACTCAATATTTGATGATATGTGATTAACTCATTGAGTGAGATTATTACTTTAAAGGATAAAATCTATAATGTACCTTCATTTTTCGAATTTATGTAATTTAATATGATTAATCAATCACATTTATTCACACGTCATATTATGTAAAATTTACGTGCTCACTTCAATATAGGAACAAATTCTGTATTATGACTCGGCTATTAGAATTTGGAAATTGAATGAAAATGGTATTGTAGAAGTTTAATCCCCAACGTTATCCTTATATGATTATATGATGGATAATATTTGTTTATCCTTTTGTACATGACTTGTTCTATACAAAACAAACAAGAAAACACAAACAAATTACATTACCCGTTTTTAACGACTAATAATTAATTCAAGGTTATAATCTTTAAAATCGTAATAGTATTAATTAAATAAGAATGCATACCCTTTAAAAAAAATTATGCATCAGTACATACATGAACATGAAAACATGAAGGAAATGAATTATTAGATCAGAAAACCAAATTTTGAATAATAATCAATTTTGCTTTTTTATAACAATGCATTTTTGTTTTCTGTTCTCAATATACATATATATATATATATACATATCGTGTAACTCGTATTTATATGTTTGTATAATATAAAGGTACTCGTATCATATAAGGTATTCAATCAAATTTGCTTTTCTCGGATACAAAACCATGAAGTGCAACTTTATACGGGAGATTAAGATAATGATTTTCTCCGATTTCAAGAATTGCTCCAACAATGATTTTTAGACCAAATATTTCATGTTTACTACATAAGATTATTTTGTTCGATCATGAATTCCGTCATAAGTCATAACACATTTCAAATTACATAATGTCTTGTTTGTACTAAAATTCTATTTAAATTACATAAACATTTGATTTGTATTGAAAGGAAAATTTAAACTTTGGTTGTTAACATTAATCGAGAAATATAGTTACCACCACACTACCATAATTCTACTGTGTTTTGATATATAATATTGAAAAAAAGTACTATGCGATTTTTTGTAATACATATGGAATAAAATTAGAATGAAATACAGGTCATATATGCTCAAAGTTTTATTTCTGTTATATTTGGATCATTCATGTTGTTTAATCATAGCAAATCCTAACCTTTTCGATATCAATTTTTTTTAAAAAAAATAAAAAAGTACGCAAACATTGAAGGTAGGGCAAACTTAAATTAATAGGAAACCAAAATATTAAAGTAAAATGTTGAAAAGCTTTCTAAAGTTTTCATCCAACTCTTTTTGGGCAAAACATACTTTCCGTTTACACTTCTAAGTTCTCCACCACACCTTGAACAATTAAATGTGTTTTCAGAATGATTTTTTTTTTTATATATATATCATTAATGAAGATTCGAACATGATATATATATATATATATATATATACCAAACAATAGAGAAAACTTTTTTAAAAATACATGATCCCGAAAAGGGACTCACTATATATTATACTTGAACGAGGGGATTTAATTTTTCGCTCTAATCGTTCGAGTTAAGATATCAATTTCTTTATATCGACTATTAATTAATGATTTTATTTTAGAGTTGACATTAATTAATAATAGTAAATACCTAAAAAAACTCAAGTTAAAATCAACAAAAGTACAAAACAAAAAACCTTTTTTTTCTACAAAAACCCATTAAAGACATGAGAAGATCATTAAAAAAATAAAATAAAGAAAAGTAACCCAAAATAACCCAAAGTAAGAATATATATATATATATATATATAACTTATATTAGTATTTTTTTTTAAATATTACAATGACACTGAACATTTGGGTTACATGTATGTGGCGATTTATCAAAATCAAATAGACAAAATATAGTTAGGAGACGACTCAAATTTATAATCTCAAATCTCAACATAGCCTTAATGTATATTTCATAATATCATGGAGAATATTAATTAATAGTATTTTTTTTTAAATGAATAGATATTATTAATACTGTATTAATAGTATTAATAAATTTTTTTTTGATGGATTTGTCTCTCTTCTCCTTCCTTCCAAGTTCCAATACCTTTCTCTCTGCCTCTTTTTCCCCTCTCTCTCTGTCTCCTATTTTCACTCACACAAACCCTTCAAAAAAAAAAAACAACAACAACAACAACATAGTATTATAGATAGTCGTGAATGATGGTTTTGGACCTTTGGTCCTAAATCCATCTTCTGCTCTCTCTCTCTCTCTTTCGCTCTCTCTCTTATATTTTTATTAACTGTTTGTTTACACAACAACAACAGCAGCAGAAGACATATATTGAAACAACATTTAATCTGCTTTACTTTTGATTTCTATTTTCTCTATAATGTCAAAACCCATGATCCTCTACATGTAATCCCACCTTAACTACCCTAAACCCTCTCGATCTCTTCCACTATGTCTCGTGAATCTTCTCCGATCCCTTCTCACCCCGCCTCCGATACCCTAAACGACACCCAATCCCCACGAAACGACACCGCTACGGCCAACAACAACACCACCACTTACTTCCGCAACCCCCACTCCCCCAATTCACAGAAGCAACCGCCCTTCCCGCGCGTGCACCTTACGTACCGCCCAGCGGCTCTACGCTGCGGCCCAGGCTCAGGCGCAGGCCGTGAACGACCGCAAGCCCAAGAAGAAGGAGCAGCGAGAGCGATTGGACGAGTCGCCGCAGCATCAGCAGCAATGTAGCGCCACTAGTAAGATAGTCACCCCTTTAGTTGGGGACCCACCTCCGTCGCAGCTGCCGCGGTGGAGTCTCCGGGCCATGTGGGAATTGGCTTCTATACTCAATTTCTTGCATGTGGGTGCTTTTTGTTTTGCAAAGTTTTGATTTATTATTTTTTATTTTTTTGCATTTTGTTTCTCTAAAGTTAGTGAAGTTTTGTGCTTTTGTTTGTGTGTTGTGTAGGTATTTAGGCCATTGTTGAATATATCGGCAGAGTTTTCAGTGGAGGAATTCGAAACCGCTTTGATCACTCCTAATGATACTTTGAGTGATATACATATACCTATATTAAAGGTTGGTATATTAGCTCTGTTTTTGAAGCTTAGAGTTTGTGTTTCTAGTTTCAGTTCTTTTGAGTTTGTACTTGTAATTGAGCTCATTCCTTCAGTAGTTTAGTTGCAAGTGTGGCAATGTGTGTACTTTCTAAACCAAGGTTTTAACTTTTCTCTTTTCTGCCTGTTTTCGGAGTAAATGTGAATGATATTACATGCAAAGATTAGTGCTTTAGGTCAGAAGGAAGCAATTGTTGTTTTCTTCTGCTGATGTAGATTGGGATCGTATGTTATTTTTTAGGTTTTAAAGTCTTTTAGATAGTGAAAAGTGACTGTAATGTACTTAGGAAATTGGCATTAGGGAATTTTCTGAGTCAGACAATTTGCTGTTGATGCAATGTTAGGACATTAAATGTGCTAAAGGGGATGCAATTATTATATGGTGAAACTAGAAACTGTCTGTTGGAATGTTAAGTTTTGCAAACCGAGTATTTTTCTTTCAAGTATGAAGAATCCAAATGATAATTTTCTTACATTTAAATTAAGAAGTTAGGACTGGTGCACTTATAACATATGTTTTTATATTGTATTGGGAGTTATGAATCATCATGTGGAAAGAAGATAGTATTTTTGCAGAATAAGAAGGGGGTTGATATTGGTTTTGGACTGGATGTGTGGCTGGATTGTGGAAGATGGTATTTTTGCAGAATAAGAAGGGGGTTGTTATTGGTTTTGGACTGGATGTGTGGCTGGATTGTGGTTTAATTGCTTCTAAAATAAATGTTAAAAGTAGTTAGCTATCATAGCTTTATGCAAGCAAGCATGACTGTATGGCAGAACTGCTAATATAATATGTGATGGTTATCTATGGTGATTGGTTAGTATAATTGATATGAAACTTCCATCGAGCGTCACCTAAGTAATATTACTTGATCCTCTTTTTTTAAGTTCTCTCAAAGAGCTCTGAATTAATGTATTAATGTATATAGCTGACTAGCTGTTTTCAATACTTAAAAGATGGTTTCTTGTGAAAAATAAATTCTTTAGCCAAAACGTACTAACTAGTTTTAGCCTCTAGGCTCATTGAATTGGATAAAATGTATAGAAGATTGTTGGTTTTTGAAAATCAAAATGATAATACCTAATCGTACATCCTGTTTCTTTTTTCCCATTCAAGTTGGATTTTTATTTTGCGACTTGCATCTGAAAACAAGTTAGGACTTAGATTGGAGATGTTGTGGAACTATAAGCATCACCACATGTTATATGAAAGGTACTGCAGGGAGCTGAAGTTATTTATTTTCTTCTTTGTACTTGTCATGTATCCCCCAACCTCCCCCCTCTCTCTCTCTCTCTCTCTCTTTCAAAAGGTGTCTTTATAGCTGTTGTAGAGTTGTGATACAACGTAGAATTTCTGTCTCCTGCGTAGTGTTTACTCCAGAATACCAACCTTCCATTCACTGCTCATGCAAGGTGGTTTACTTTCTTCTTTTCTTTAAAAGGATTTATTTCAGAATGGAAATAGCTGGTTTGTTTAACCGACATCGAGTGATATGAATTTATCTCAAGTGGTTCTATCAATAGTTGGGATAATATATGTCTGGTTATTATCTTTTTTCTTCACATGTATGATGTATCAGCATTCCATTACTGTTTGGTTGGGGATGATTTCAAATGATTTAGTGATCCCATGGTCCTCTTTACCTTGGGGATACTGGCTGTTTGCATATAGATCAAATCATTAAAAATTGTCAGTTCGAAGCATGGATTTGGATGGTTTAGTGCTATCTGACTTGTTCATAGAATGCTGTAGGATTACTAATATATTGTTAAGATTATTTTCATATGCTAATGTGATCCATTGCTTTTTAATTTTAGTTTTCATCTGTTGTTATAGGCAATCCCTCCTATTACACGAATGGCCCTTACACGCGATACCTGGATTACCGTTTTATGCAGAAAATTAAGAGACTGGTGGCATTGGGTAACTTTATTACTGCACCCCTTTAAGCTGATGTTGGACAATAGCATCATTCATATTTGTGTAATACTAACATGCACTCTGTATCTTATTGCAGGTTGCAGAAGGGGAACTTCCAATTGTTGCTTCTCATGGGTGAGTAACCATCCATCTATGGAATGCTATGATATATTTTGCTAGTTGGGTTGCTAATGTGTTGTGTCATGCCAACATGTTAGGACTGAGATTGAAGTATATAAAACACTTGATCCTGGGGTTCGCGTGGTGATCTTGAAAGCACTGTGTGATATTCGTGTTGAGGTATTCCTATCATCAATAATGAATGCCTTATAGCTCTTGCTTTAAATTCTTATTGCTTGGACCATGATGACATTGACTCTTTTACGTCCCTTTCAGTTGTGAAAAGATTGATGTTGCCTCAAGTAAAAGCATAAATAATGCTTCTCAATAACTAGCAGCACAAACAATCACAAACAATACAGCAAGAAGGGCCTATTTCATTCAAGCTGAAAAAATCAAAAAGCAAATGAAAGGCCGCTACACATTTAAACCATTGACAAGATAACATTGCCAGTAATTAAGACAAGATAAGGTCCTAGATAGCGTAAATTGTCTCAAAAAGGTTACTATACACCGTTAAGCAGTCATTCGCCAGGCATCATTGGATGAGCAGGGCTTTACACCAATCCCATAAAATCATGATTAACCGCCACTGATGATGGTTTTGAGCTCATTCATGCACCATCAGTTGCAGTTAATCATGATTTTATGGGATTGGTGTAAAGCTCTGCTCATCCAATGATGCCTGACTGCTTAACGTTGTATAGTAACTTATTTGAGACAATTTACTCTATCTCGGACCTTATCTTGTCTTAATTACTGGCAATGCTATCTTTTCCATAGTTTAAATGTGTAGTGGCCTTTCATTTGCTTTTTGATTTTTTCGGCTCGAATGAAATAGGCCCTTCTTGCTGTATTGTTTTTGCTGCTCATTATTGAGAAGCATTATTTATGCTTTTACTTGAGGCAACATCAATCTTTTCACAACTGAAATTTATTCTCCATATTGCCATTGTTCAATTCTATTAAGGGACTAAGGGCTGCCCTTTTAGTGGACTGTGGTTCACTTCTTTTTGTTAATGATTTCTTTGTTTCTGATTAAAAGAAAATTGTTCTTCCATTGTAATACACAACTCTAATCTTTGTTGCATTCATATGTCAAAGATTATACTTTCTTCTACTGATTAACATATTTTATTTATATGCACAGTTAACCTTATTTGCACCCGTATTGATATGCACACAAGTTTCCTTATTTGTAACACTTCAAAAGCAGTTATTTACAGGAAATCATCACACCACTTCCAAAGCAGTTCTCAGATTCATTTTATGTTTGTTGAATGTCAAATTAGATGTGTTTGTTGAATACTAATTAATGTTACATGTTCAAGGCTCATTGATAAAAGCCTGTTCTAAAATCTGTTGTTATTTCCTTGTACATGGTCAATAAATTCCATATTGATTTGCGTTTCTTCATCTAAAACATTTATGTTGATTACCTAAGGAAATAACACTCTTCTGGATCATCTTTGCCGTTATTTTAATTGGTTTACTTTTTTGACATGTGGAAGACTTTTTTGCTGAGATATTCTCGTTGTTGGATAAATGGTGCATTGATCAATTTCTCATCTTTCATGTCAGTTCATTGTGATTTTGAACATCTATATATCTATACCATTTTAATTGTTGTTGGATAAATGGTGTATTGATCTATTTCTCAGCTTTCATGTCGGTTCATTGTGATTTTGAACATCTATATCTATACCATTTTAATTCTATATGAACGTAAAATGATTTCTTTTTTCTTTTCTTATGTTTAGAGCTGTTGAATAGATGTAGCATATGTTATTTTATTGTTGTTCACATTGTGAGAGGCACTGAATCTAAGTGATATTCCGCAGCAAGAAGATATTCGGAACTACATTGACAACTCGGTGAAACACGGTGTTCAACTTTCAGCATTTCGTAAAGAACGTGTTGGGGGTGATTCTTATGGGATTAATTATTGGTAATGCAGTTAAGCTTCTCATAAAATTATCTTATTCTTTCCATGTGATAATTTGAACTCAATTTCTGTCTTTCTTTTAATATGATTTTTATGTTGTATTCTTATATAGGCTATCTATATGTTGCTGCAGGTACGAAGATGATCCGGTAATTGGTCATCGGTTGTATAGGGAAATAAGAAAAGCTGACGTGAAGGTTGAAGGGAAGAAAACGAAAATGAAGGGTTCCAATGTCCTTCCCAATACATCATATCAGTGGGAGACAGTTGCTACTAATTTAGAAGAATTTCAAGATGTTTCTGTAAGTTTCTAAACAGTCTTTTCATCTGCATGCACCCTTTTCTAGTTTCCATCAGAAATGCTGATTGGTTTATAGTGTTTTCCATTTTCAATTATGCACTGTGATACAGTTTATTAAAAGAGCTGAATTGTTCCTACATGAGAGCACCTTTTGGATGCCGTAAATTGAAGTTCAGATGTTTTTGCTTATACCCTAACATGTTAAGACAAGCCTCCAGTTTGATATCTGCCTGTTAATTAAAAATTTCCCTTGAAATGATCTTGAGGTTAACATATTAGGAACTCAATAACATGGTGTGCATTTGTGAACATTTAAGATTTGCTCAATTCATCCATTTACCTTTGGATAAACCTTATACTTTCATCACCTAAGACTAAGAGATTCATAATTGTTTTTCACTTGTGTAAAATTAAGTCAAACAAAAAATTGAAAGTGTGCCTATAGAACAAGTGCCATGCATCTAATAACTGTTATTTGAATGGGGAATTATAACCTGAGTTTTCCTTTTGTTATTTGAAATGACCCCTAAGGATCTATCTTGTGGTTTAAGGGCAAGATATCTTTTTATTCTCTCAATGGAAGTACAAAATTTATATGTATGGCCGTATGGGTGTATTGAAGTACTTTGAGATAAGCATTACTATTGATGATCTTAAAATCTTAAGGGTAGGCCTAATGTTAAATATCAAAGGGATTGCTTTTGACTCATAGGTTGTTTGCCATGCATGGCCACAGCTGAGTCATATTGTGGGAATGTTACGACTTTGCCTCAGCTATGTGTCCACATGTATGTCCATTTACATGGTTCTTTCCATTTGGAAGATGTTAGCAATTTATGGATGTTAGAAATGTGCTATACTGCAACCTAGCTGTTTTTGTTGACAAATCTCATTTCATTGTGGACAAGACTTTGTACTTTTGAGCATACATGGGGTCCAATGCAATTTCTGTAACAGTATTGAACAGTAATCTGTGCTGTGAAAATTCAAAGAATGTAAAATTTTAACCGGTTACAAAATATTCAGATGGGACATGAATGGTGCTTTCCCTTGTGATTTTTATTTATATCTTTTCGTTGTGTTTGCAGGAGAAGCTTTTTTCAAGTAAAAATAGAACTGAGGCTTCTCTTGGGAAGAAATTAAAGATTGACATGCTTCCTGAAATTGAGAAGGAACATAAGGTACCTGAAAACTGCCTGTCGATGAAAACCTATGTTTATGTTTTATTTGCTGCTTGGAAAATAACTTTTTCAGCATATAAAATTTTCTCAATTATACTGGTTCTTTCATTTATTTTGGCTTTATTGAAATAATTCTATATTACTGTGCTGTTTTTGTGTTTGCTTAGAGGAAGGAGAAATTGCTGAAAAAACAACACAGACAAGCTTTGCTTCTTGATAACTTCTTGAATGTGGACGGGCTTGCTCCAGGACGTTCCCTCCGTGATAGAAAACCAGTCACTTACACATTTGGTGAGAGCAACAAAAACTATCCTTTTCTTGATATCCGGAAATGTTTTGACTGTACCTAGTACTGATCTCATGTGATATTGGATTTGAAGCAGTCTTATATTTCAAATGTTTTTGCAGATGATTATGATCGTTCGATCAATGAGGCTATCAAGATCACCAAGTATGGAGACTAGCTGAATGCACTTATTTTTGGGTTTACATTACATATAGCCATACAGGAACTTATATAATATTATTATCATTGTACAATATGTTATCTACTTTCTCTTACTGTTGTTTCAGGCGGAAACCACCATCCCCAGAGCCAAATCAAAGAAGAGAAGTTGATTTCAAACCGGAAGCTTCTATGAATGGTAAATGGAGTGATCCTTTACATGCCTCTGAGCACAATTTCAATGCTGTGTCTCCTGATTCACAAGATTACGATGAGTATGAAGAAGAGCATGAACCGGAACAATTAGACCGGAGGTATGTTTATTTCTCCTTAAATTTTGTTCCCTTAAAAGTTATAAATGAATTAATTATTGCATAAATGATATGCAGTAACCGGCGAAGACAGAGGCCTCAGAGATATTCAGTAAAAGATTTCGTTGAGGCGGTTTCAGATAATGAGGCAGATTTTGACAGTGATGATGATATAGTTGGAGAAGTTGTTTATGATGATGAATATCTGAGGAAACGTAAACAGAGGAGAAAGCTTTCCAGTAGCTCTGAAGGAGACGAGGAGTACCATTGGGATGAAGAAAATGTTGAAGATGAGGAGGAAGAAGAAGATTCCTTGAGTATCAGTGAGGATAGTGATGAACCCCCAAAACTTAAGAAATTGCCAGGCCGAACTAGGAGAGAAACTAAATTAAGGTCAGTTGGTGAGCTCCAGTCAGGACTGAGACGCAGTAAGAGGGCCACCAGAAACCGAATTAATTATCGACAGTATGATGCCTCAGAATCAGATACGGAGTCAATGAAACCCGAGAAATCAAATGCATCAGATCAGCACTCTGGTCCAAGCGAGAATGGGGATTTTTCATCGGGTACTCAAGATTCCGATGGCAATGATAATAATGACCAAGAAGAAAAAGTTGATCAACCCGTTGAAGGCTATGCTGAGACGGTTGAGAAAGAGCAAAGTCAACCACCTGAGAAATCCAGTAGTAGTCCAGGCCAAGCTGAAATAGAGGGCGGAAAAAAGAGACGATTCCTTGACCTAAACGAGCTTGCTCCAGTTTCTGGCTTCGATGATGGTCCAAACTCCATTAAAGATGAAGATAGAGATGGTTTTTAAAGCTTCCCTCTCTGCTGGCAAGCAAGAATTGTAGTTTTTCTCTCAGGGAAGCTCAGTGTACGATAGTAAGAAGGATGATAAATTTTGTGTTAAGCTCACGGAGGAGGAAGTAGAGCCCTTCCGCGGCTTAACTGAAGCAACTACCTTGATGCAATTCATTATAAAAGTGCAGCAGGTAGGGAGCAACATATGATATTATGTTGAGAGCTATGTAGAATAGGTAGTCATTTTTTAGTATGTCTACATTCAAAGAAACCTCTACAACAAGTGGATGAGAATTCGTTGAGAGTACTCTCTTATCCAAATTAATGTACAATAACCATCAACTAATATTGTAACTGAAATATTTGGCTTTTTAGATGTGCAAGTTCTGTAGTTTATATTTTCAGTATCTGGGTTAGTTGGCTACGTTGATATTATGTTCAAGTTAGCTGTACTCTATTGTAATGGAACCATCCTCCCTCGGATGGCAACTTAGCGAAGTTAAGACAAGTGAAAGAGATTGGTTCTGAAGAAGGAAAATTTATGAGTCCTGCTGCTTATGTGATTACTGAAACGATGTGTTATTTCCAAAATTATAATGATCCTGATTATCAATTCATAAAAACCTGTTTATTGGTTGCGATAAACAATTACAAACCTTTTTGTAACGATATATATAAAAAAAAAAAAAAAAAAAAACTCAATTCCAACAGACTATTAAAGACTCTGCAACCCACATAGGTAGAGTAATGGGGTCATATAAATTGCACTTGCTCCTACCTTCAAAATTCGGTGAAATATAAACAATTCGGTTTGATGTTAGAAATATCTAATACTTCAACCGATTAAGATGAATTATCACTCAAAAACAGTGATCTGTTACCCAAATTCTTGACTTCCGAGAATTTATTACTGCTCAAATCTACTTCAAGAACAAGAAATGCACTGGTTCCATATGTCTCATATGTGTGAGAGTGACCTTCTTCCCCAACAGGTCTTAACTTCATCTTGAAGACCCCATCACCAACAATTTTCCAGCTGATTCTACTAAATATAATTTCTATATGAACAAGCTTTTTCTGCAAATTGGCTACTTGCTTAGCCACAATCGTATCATCACTCTTGATACCGAAGAGCTGTTATTCCACCACGGAAATCTATGACATAAAACTGCTCTTGGTAATAAATAACATCAAAATAACAAAGTCGGCGTGGATCTATTGTGATCCAAGTCTTAAAAAACGTGGTCTAAAATATGCCAATCGTGGTCTACCTCCATGAATAACAACCATCAAGGTATAATCCGATATTAACGAAGGACTGGTTGATAAAACACTCCATCAGATTATCAGAAAGACGTTCCCAATTATGAAAAGTCTTGATGTGTGGGAGCTCAATACGAAGACTCGAAAAAGGATGTAAAAGAAACATGCTCCAATCAGAAGCCAACCTTTTGAAGAGTAACACTTATTGCCATTGGCATCTGGTAAATTAATCTAACGACACATACCTTTTGAAAGGCTACAGAAACTTCGAAGATCGCTGCTTTCTTGTTTTGGTGGTAGAATCAGCATGGAACCAGACTAGATCTGAATCTAAAATTTCTCTTGGAGGCAGCAGCAAATCGGAAAATCGGAAACTTAAAAAAAAAAAACACAAAACCTAGGATACTGAGAAAGGTCGGGTCAGTGTGTTAAAGTGCTTTGATCCCTGCATTCTAATTCCGTTAGGGTTTTTAAAGATTTCGTTAATGTTACGAGGGTAAAATGGTAACTTACATAATTATACCCTTTTATATCTTTAAAAAAAAATTGAAAAAAAACACGAGATCTTTCCAGATCTCTTACAAAAACAAATCCAAATCATCATCATCACTCATCCAGTCATCCCCACCCAAATCCAAATAGCCTTTATCTCCCTCAATCTCATCTCTCTCGATCCACCATCCACCATCATCACCAAATCACCATTATCATCTCTCTCTCTCTCTCTCTCTCTCTCTCTCTCTCTCCAGCTGCCGATCTCGGTTATGAGGTTTCTGATTTGGATTTGGTTTGTTTCTAGGGTTTGGTTCGGTTGAAGTTTCGATTCGAATCGACTCTGGTGGCTAAGAACGAGGCTTGATTATGAGGTGTTTGATTGATGCGTTTTGGTTGATGGGTTACTGGGTTGGTTGATAGCTTGATTGGTGGGTTTATGGGTTTAGGTGTGTTGGGAATGGCGTTCGGTGGTGGGTTTGGGAGTTCGGTGGTTTGGATTAGGGTTTTGGATTTGGGGGTGGTGGCTATGGTTGCTCCGGTTTAGGTTTGGATTTGGTGTGGGTCGTTGTGTGGTGGTGGCAGGATTTTGGGGATGGAGATTGAGTCTTTGAGTTTTTTTTTTTTAAAAAAAAATTTGGATGTAAAATCTGGAAATTTTTCCAGATTCCACCTATTCTAGATTTTCTGTGTTTGATTGATTGGGATGGTTCTGGGGTTGGCTCAAGCGATTTTTTGTTTTTGTTTTGGGTTTAGGGAAACAGATTGAAGATGATTTTGTTTTAGGAAACGGATTGAAAAAGATTTTGATTGATGAATGTGTGTTTGGATCAAAAAACAAATTTCCAGATTTTTTTTTGCCTGTTATTGGAGTTGATTGGAGAAGAAGATATGAATTGTTGGGGACAGTATTAATGAATAATGAATAATTTTCCAGCTATGTTGATGATATCTGGGTTTAATTTTAATTAATTTATTTAAAATTAAAAAATAGAGATGAAATTCATCTCTCATGTTTAAAACAAAAATCAGGGGCAGCAGGGTCATTTGACCCTCTGCCCTTGTCTGTTTCACATTTTTAACGAAAATTGTGACAGAATGACCAAACTAGACAATTTTGAAAACCAAAGGACCAATTTGGTTATTAGGTGGAACTAGAGGGATGATAATGAATTTCACCCTTAAAACTTTGAAAGCCTTTCAACAGAAGTACAAGGACTTGTAACTTGTAAGTATAACTCTATAAGCTTATAGCAACAATAGAAATCCACCACGCGTAAGGATTTGATTTCGTAAATTGTTGGAAGGGCTAATTATAATCTAATCCCTAACTTTTGACGAAATATTATTGTTTTAACCAGGTTTCGGTGTTTGCTTTATGATACGATTGGTATAATGGTATCCATGATCCTAACTTTTTAAAAATTCATCAAATAGGTCTCACTATGTTAGAGATGGACATTTTCCCCCAAAACCCTAAACCTTCATCCCCATTTGGAGGGAAAAAATCATCCACAAATGAGGAAATTAGGAGAGATAGGGATGGTCCCATATCCCCATTTCTCTATTTTCCCCAAAACCTTTATATAAGATTAGTTTGGTATTACTTTTGAAAAGTTAAAATAAAATTATTTCATAATTTTGGTATGAAAAAAAATGTTTGGTAAAACTTTTTGAAGTGATTAGCTAATAATACATGTTGATTTGGCGGTAGTTTTGAGAAATATGTGAAGGGTTGCTTCTCGAAAGTGATTATGAAATAATCTGCTATGAGATTTAATGAATCTTTTAAAAGTTTTAATTATTTTTATTTATTTAACATAAAGACGTTTTTATCCCAATCTTTATTTCATATAAATCTATTATTATTAATTACTATTATAATTGAAGTTTTTTAATAATTATTTTTAAATGGTCATTTTCATTTATTGTTTATAATTTTTAATCAATTATTTTAATAATTAGCGAACTTATTTTTTTTTATCTACTCCATGAATACATAAAATAGAAGTACATGTATAACTATAGAAAACACTACAACTAATAGAAGATCTAATACTTTTACTTTTTTTTGAAACATGTACTTGTTTGTTAATACTAATACATGTATTTATTTTTTAAACATTTGAATTAAATGTTATATAAATTTTTTGACATTTGAATTAAATAATCATTTCAATTTCCATACATTTCTTTTGGAAAAAAAATCATGTCTTTTTTAGTCATTATATAAATTCACAGTAACTAACAATATAATTTATCAAACGAATATATACTGCTTTTGAGTCTAACAGTAATATTAACCAAATAGTTGTCCGATTAACTCCACATCAAATTATTTCTTCAGCACAACCAACAATGATTATTTTAAAAGTTACAGCAATATCAAATTGGTATTAATATTTATTATTGGAGTGATTTTATTTGAATTTATAATGGATTTTATTTTGTAGTTGTAGTTGAAACTTTTTTTTAGCATATTTATAACTATATGTGGATTTTTTTTAATATAAATTTTTTTAATCAAACGGGAAAACAGAGAAATTGGAAAAAAAATGAAAGAAATGGAAAAAAGCAAAGAACTGTGGATGGGGATAGGGGACCTCTCCAACCCAAACTCACTCATTCCCTTTTACCCCAAATGGAAAAATGAGGGGATGGGAGAAGGGGTTGGGAAATAGAGATGGGGATTGGGGGACCATATACATCCTCATTTCTCCAATGCATATTCCTACTCTTTATTCGTCAATTTTTTTAGGGGTAATTACTCTGATGGCCATCGACTTTTGTCACTACTCTCAAAATGGCCACCAGTTGGGGATTTAGTTTAGAAATGACCATTTTTGGCAAAAAAAAGTTACACCGGTAGCCATTCCGTTATAACACCGTTAACTTTTTTAAAGAATGTTACACTAATGATCATTAATTTGTTCACTTGATATCAAAATGACCATTATAATAATTTTTCTCCAAAATTACTCTAGTGGTCATCCATTTGGTCAATTGGTATCAAAATGACCATTATAATTGTCCCATTTTTTCTAAAACATATGTATTGACCATCCATTTGGTTAATTGGTATCAAAATAATCATTATATGTACAACTATATTCTATTAGAAAAATAAAGTAAGCAATCATTAAAAATAAAATTTCATTTCAATAGAGAAAATAAATAATTCATTTGATTCAATATAATTTTAGCTAGTCATACACATTTTGGTATACTTGTGCAGTTTGACAAGTAGTATTTGATATGTATGACCATATATACATCAAATACATCCTCATTTCTCCGATGCCTATTCCTACTCTTTATTCGTCAATTTTTTTAAGAGTCATGTTCAATAAACGTTGGTAAAATGTTTTACATATATTTTTATCTTTAAATAAGGAATATGTTAATAAAAAATATTAAAAAAATTTACATAACAAAATAAAATTAATATAAAATGATAAACTAAAAAAGAAAAAAGAAAAAACAAACTAGGATATCACATACTCTCACTATCCTTTTGATAAAAAAAAAAACATTTTTTTACTCAATCATCCATGTTTCTTTGTTGACTCAGAGTTCCACTCCTCATTTCATCAACAACCTACTACTGTCTACCTTTTCCCTGCTGAAGATCTCTACTGAAACTGACTCATCTTCCCCCTTAAAATTGAAACCTAGAGCTATCCCCGTTTCGATGACTTTGGCTACTTTTTCATTGGGGTACCATGACTCTGAAATACTTCTTGACTCTGAAGAAATATTCTTTCCTTCACTTTCAAGCGCTTTCCTACCATTGCCAACCTTGCTAGACTTGATTCGACCCAATTCAATACCCTTCTCGATCACCTTGGTCACCACCACCTCAAGGTTCCACAATTCCTTCATCATCTCTTCTCTTGAACTCTCCTTCTCGATAATCCCTAGCATCTGCCCATCTCTACTTTTTATCGTTTCTCGTTTTCATCTCATGCCTTTTAGACAACTCCCTAGCTTTCTTTCTTAAGGTTTTACATGGCTGGACTTTAGGGGTAATAAGCTCACCTTCCTCAAGATGTATAGAGATCGACTCAATCGCCGTCTGAGAACAATCTCTGGAACCTAACTTTTCACCACATAAACCAGAAGGATCATCTCCTTCCATACACAGGGCCGAGGTTGATAATGCCATAACATCACTGTCTTGGGCCACCTCCATTACCTTAGGAAATTTTTGATATGGGCTTGTAATGCAATCAAGGTCCCCTATATACCCATTTTCACAGCATTTAACTGAGCCAACCGGCCCACAGCTCAAGTCCACGACAATCTGACCCCCTATCAGGAGGTTTTGACTTCATATTTGAGGACTCGCCCCTAAAGTTAGGATAATATGATATTGGCCCCTACTCACTCTCATCCTCTATTGAAGACCAATTGTCAGAACCTAGATGCTCGAGTTTTCCATTCTGTCCCTTTCTCTTTTCCAAGACTAACCTAGCATTAGGGACATGAAAGAAAATCAGTTTGGATTTCGGTTGCCTAATAAGTATCCATTTTCCTTTGTTTGAGACTTTCTTGGTTTGGTCTCCACTTGCTAATCTAACCGGGTTGTGCTCCCTATTATCAAAGTTGAAATGGCCTAACGAGACCACTGCCTTTACTTTGCCAGACTTTTTCGAAAACAGAACCCTTTCGTGATCAACTGCCACCTTGTCTTAAGAGCTGTGATTATAAAATAACCTTTTTCCTGTCACTTTTCCTACCATGTATTTTTTTTCCATTTTGCGAATCCAACAGTTTGTCTTCTTTTGACAAAGTTTGAATCATTTCCAAATCCGGAATGAGATTCAAATAATCTGATGGGACATATTTGGTTAACCCCAAACACCTTGATAACCAAACAACGCAGATCGGAGATTGAACCTCCAACATTGATAACGAGCTGATACGATTTCCGGTGACTAGCTTGATTCTTCCAGGGCAGCTATGGCCGAATGGGATAAGGACTAAGATTCTTCCTCTGTCCAGTCTTCTCTTTCTCAAGGTGTCTTCTTCAACCAAAAGATGTTCACCTACAACCCAACCCAATCGCATTAAGAAGACTTCGCTCTAACATTGCAAAGGGATTCCCCAGAAATCCAACCAAAATAACCTTGCTTGGTGAGTGACTACTGGATACCAGTTACAAAATATTCAGAGGGGACATGAATGGTGCTTTCCCTTATGATTTTTATTTATATCTTTACAGGAGAAGCTTTTTTCAAGTAAAAATAAAACTGATGCTTCTCTTGGGAAGAAATTAAAGATTTACATGCTTCTGAAATTGAGAAGGAACGTAAGGCACCTAAAAACTGGTTATCGATGAAAACCTATGTTTATGTTTTATTTGCTGCTTGGAAAATAACTTTTTCCGGTATAGAAAATTTTCTCAATTATACCTGTTCTTTCATTTATTTTGGCTTTATTGAAATAATTCTATATCACTGTCTACTATTTTTGTGTTTGCTTAGAGGAAGGAGAAATTGCTGAAAAAACAACATAGACAAGCTTTGCTTCTTGATAACTTCTTGAATGTGGACGGGCTTGCTCCAGGATGTTCCCTCCGTGATAGAAAACCAATCACTTACACATTTGATGAGAGCAACAAAAACTATCTATTTATTGATAGAAAACCAGCCACTTACACATTTGGTGAGAACAATTAAGGTTAAAAAAAAACATAATGTTTTTCAATACCATGACGAACTGGACAAGCATACACAAAATTTCATAGTGACAGAGGAGTTATTGGAGCCGAGAGCGACAAAGAAGCGGATGGAGGTAATGTTGATAATGTTGGATCTGACGGTGAAACTGAGGGCGTGGAAGAAGCCAGCATCATAGAAGCGGACAGATTTGACGTCATCGTAGATGATGTTGGATCTGACGGTAATAGCGGTAGAGCTCAGGGCGAGGAAGAAGCCTGCGTCATAGAAGGTGAAGTCATCGTTGATGATGCTGGATCTCATGGAATTGACAGTGGAACCACATCAGCTTAGTAGTAGTCTCTGGTCTTCGGTCGGCATATTTGTTTTTGCTCTGTTTGTTGTTGATTTTTACTATCATAGTTCTTATTCCAAAAAATAGTTGTTGATTTTTACTATTTTTTTTTAATTTTCCTTTCACCAATTTTCTGATACCTTCATATTGAACAAAATTGGGATAAATAGTTGTGATGCTTGAAAAATTCTTAAATTTTATTGATAAGTAGATTTCATTGAATTTATCATCTATAAAAAAAATTCATAGAAATCGATCTGATTTCATCCAGGTCCTTACCGAAATTAAAATGAGGGATCCCTTAAGAGAGAACCACTCATATATATATATATATATATATATATATATACAATTTTTTTATTGTCAGTTGGAACTGATATAAAATATACCAGTTCCTTACATGTGGGCTATTGGATTTAAATGCTTTGACTTGACTACATGCACTTATCAAAATATCTTTTAAATCCAATGACCCACATTGGTAGTGGTGGTGGTTTGAGCTAAGAACGGGGCTCCGTTTGCTGCGAGAAGCTACTATAGATGGGTAGGTTTTAGTGATTGTGTTCCGAATCTGGGTTTGGTGGTGGTCCAAATATGGGTCGGGGTTATATTGGTGTTGATGATGGTGGTTTGGGTGATGATGTTGATGGTGATGATTTGGTGTTGGAAATTAACTCTCTCTCCCCCAGATTTCTTCTTCTCTTCTCCTTCCCAAATAAAAATCCAAACTAAACGAACTCAAATCAATTTTATTTGAGATTCTAAAAAAAATAATGGGTTGGTGCCGATCTCTCTCGTTTTTATTTCTTCTTCTGAAATTATTGTGATTGCAGTTCGGTGGTGGTGGTGATCCCATTCTGGGCTTTGAGTTTGGTGGTGATGATAGTCCGAATCTGGGTTTTGGGTTTGGTAGTGATGATAGTTAATTTTTTTCTATTAATCTGATGAATCTAGATCTCTTGAGATTAAAATTTTCGAACCATCATCACTACCAAACCCAAAACCTAGATTAATCCAAAAAATTTCAAACCATCATCATTGGGTTTTGGGTTTGGTAATGATGATTGCAGTTTGGTGGTGGTGAAGATTTGTTTTGGATTTAATTTTTTTTTCAAACTTTTTTTTTGATCCAGATATTATTTTGTTTTTCAAAATTTTATTTATTTTTGTTTTGTTTTAAATTCTTTTTTAATTTTTAGTTTTTGTTTTTAAATTTAAATAAAAAATAAAAAAGAGATATATCTTCACCGTTTATCTTTGAGATGAATGGTTGAGATCTATTTTTTTTTGTTTTTAAATTATTTTTTATTTTTGTTTTTTTTAATATATTTTTCATTTAATAAATAACTAGAGGGTTAAATGGTCATTTTCTGATTATTTTGAAGAATAAAACGGTCATTTGACCGACAAGATTGACGGTCAAACCTTTTTTTGGATGGAAAAGGTAACCGAAGGGGGAGATTTTATATTAATTTCATTTTAGGGGGGGAGACAGGCCAATATGGACAAACTCTGTCCTCACCTTTCTAATAGGGTAAAGATCGGGGATAAAACAATTTTTTCCCATATATGAAATGAATAGTGTCAAGGAAAAATATAAATAAAAGAAAGAATCACCAGATGATCGTTAACAGCATTAACAATACATCTGCCCCAAAGATCTCCTAAATTAACTTATCCCTAATTATAACAAGAGTACTATAGAAGTTGAAATAATAAATTTTAATTAAAAATTTTAATAGATATAATCTAACCATGTTAATAATTATTCATTATATAGTTGATAAATGAACACGTCATTGATACTTAATAATATTTGAGTCAATAAGTTTACATAATCGTGATGTGATCCCGTATGAAAAACTCACGAAATATAAGCCCTTCTCATTCAAATATCTTTGAAAAGAATAATTTATTTTATAAAGTTTATATTAAGGCCTATTAAAAAACGATTTATCAAAAATTCCCTACAATTTTTGTTATTCTCCACAAGTCCTCTCTAATTTCATTGATGACCAAAATTTCGTCATAATTTTTTTTTCTCCAAATGCCTGTCTTAAAAAAACTTCCTCTTGCCGGAGGAGCTGGAAACAATTCAGATCGCCAGATGATGGCTCAAATCAAATAATAATGATCTCAGGTTTTTTTCAACCCAAAATTATAATGATTCTGATTATCATTTCATACAAGAACAAATTATTTAAGATTTTTAAATATATTTTTGAGCAAAAGAGTAGTATAACGTGTGATAAAACACAAATGTGAAGCAATTTTAGGATATTAAGGTCATGGTGGATTTTAATTAAATAAATCGAATGAGTTGTATTTTAATTTATCCAAAAACTAATGCCAGAAATTAACAAGCTCTTACACATGCCCAACAGCACAACATTACAACAACTAATGTATCAAGAAAAGGTATTATGAAATTGAGGCCCATATCTAAAACGGATTTGGATCTTCCACTTACCTCATCTTGCCATCACCTTAACTTAACCTAAATCAATGGACTTGATTAATTTTATTTTGAGTGGTGCTATTGGCACACCCCCTACTGATCCATTCATATTTTACTTTTTAAAATTTTGATTTAATTAAATAAAATAAAATTTTTTGGTTTATTTCCAAAACTACCTATTTTACTTATTTTTCAAACTTAATACATACCATACATGATTTCTCTATCTCTGATCTCTGTATATGTATATATTTCTCTCACCTCTATTGATTGATTTATTTATTTTTCTTCTTATTTCTTTTTTTTTTTAAATTTTTTTTTCTTTTTATTTCATGATGGAGAAGAGAAAATAAAAAATAACAGGGTACTTCAACACAACGACAGCTTGATATCATTCTAAAGAAAAAATAAGCTTCAAACTTATTTCCAGAGAATGAATTGTTTACAGATGCTTACTATCATTGTCAGACAATTCTTGTTTTATGTCATTCTCAGACAATTCTTGCTTTATATTTGATATCTTTCTTAGATAATTCTTCCATATTCTTGATATCGTTCTCAAACTCTTCCATAATATTCCATAATATTTTATATGTATGTTAGAAGCAGATTTTAGGGTTTAAGTGTTAATTTTTTTTTTTGAAGAAACAGCTTATTGGGTTTTTTTTTTTGGAAAATGAATGTGGGATCTTAATAGATTTACTTTGTATAAGATTTTTTTCTTAAATTGTATGTCTCTTTAAGTAATTTTGATAAAGGAAAAAAAAAGAATATTATAGAATTAAAAAAGTGGGGCATGAATAGATCAGTAGGGATATGCCAATAACACCACTATTTTATTTTTAGTAGGGTGAAAACATAAAAATTAATATAATTAATTCAAACCATTGACTTGCTATATTAGACACATGGATGTAGATTAAGGAAGTGAGGACAATTAAGGTGAGAGAGGATCAAGATCCGTTTACAACATCTTAATGTTGAGTTCTCCACGGATCTTGATTTTTTTTTTTTATCATTATAAAACTGTTTATTAGATGCCATAAACAATTACTAACGGAAAAAAAAAAATACAAGATCTTGAACCAAATAAGTCACCATCAATGCAAATGCATAAAGAGTTGACAATTATACAAAAGTGATCTTAGTGTTTTAAAAAGCAAATTAACAATGATCAATAGTTTTATTTTATTTATCAAATTGTGAAAGTAGTATTTCAATTAGGAAAAAAAATAAGGGCAGCAATTGAGATCACTTAATAATTAAAATATGACAAATATGAGAAACCAAATCCTTTCAAATTCAAAACAAATCGAAAACAAAAATAACTCTACTGTAATTCAATTCTAACAGACTATTAAAGACTCTCTTCAACCCACATAGGTGGAGTAATGGGGTCATATAAATTGCACTTGCTCCTAAGTCCTACCCTTAAAATATGGCTCAATAAGTTCTAGCTACATTATTTGGTTCCCAATTATGAAAAGTCTTGATGTGTGGACTTTATTAATGACCATTAGCCAACCTTTTGAAGAATAACACTTATTGCCATTAGTCTGGACGAGACATACCTTTTGAAGATCGCTGTTTTCTTCTTTCGGTGGTAGCATCAGCCATGGAACCAGACTATATCTGAATCTGAATCTGAAATTTTTAGTGGAGGTAGCAGATCGCCATAACCTACCAACACCCCTAAATACAACGAAGTCTTCCGATAATTTTACTTGCATAGCAATTTCCTCCAAGATATCGATTCTATCACAGATTGCCATGGCTTTGAAAATCGGAAACTGAAAGTATACAAAACCTACTTTGAAACTTTGAAAGTCTTCTGATAGAAGCACAAGTAGTTATAGACTTATAAACCGACAGAAATCCACCACGTATAAGAACATCTCCAATGGTATAAGCAAATTTGGATCATCAAAAGTTGTCACCTCAGCATTTGATAATTGTTTTCAAGGATTGTTAAATTTGATGATGATGTAGTCCACAATGGTACACTTTATCTAAATCAAAAATCTATTTTATCTAAATCAATAATCTAATCCCGCCACATTTTTATTTCAAAGGTAAAAAAAGAAAAAAGAAATAAAAAAAACTATAAAAGACAAGAGAATGTATATGATATAGGTATTAATTCATTCGTAATGAAGAGACGAATTTTACCTGACTGAAATTTTTGGGGTCGAGACAATTATGAGATGCATAGTTGATCAGAGAAAAAAAAAGCCACATATGTGAGAGAACGGATAAAATTACTACAACAGTTATTTTGGATAAATTTTGTATTTGATGTCAATCATCAAATTTGATTATTGAAGAGACAATTTGATTATTGATAACTACAAATGCTAAATTTTAGTGACTATGTTGTAGAGTGTTTTTTTGGATAAATAATCAAATTTTGATTACTCTTTTATTTTTGATGATACCATTGAAGATGCTCTAAGGATTAAAAAGTAATAATCACAATTTAGTCCTATCAATTGTAATTTTATTTGCCTAGCAATTTCCTCAAGAACATTGTAATGCCACGGTTAATTTGGAACTTGTAATTGAAAATTTAACTCGTTAAATTGCTGTGTACATGTGAGAATTAGGGAAAGGCAGTGGATAAGATAGTTGCCAGAAGCATAAGGAAGAATTGTTAGAGATGAGAGAAAGAGGGAGAGATTGAGAGAGAGAGAGTTTGAGAAATTAAACTTTCATATTCAATCCAGACCCAAACAACTGAATATATGCGTGAAAGAGTTTTCTAACAAACTTGGGAATAATCCCCTACAATGCTCTCAGTCAAGAGTCCTACTAATCGTAAAACTAATGGGTAGTAATATTCTACTTCGTTTCCCACAGATCCTTTGCTACACCCATATTTCCAAAGATTGAAACGGTGTGCACTAACCTATATTTCTAAGTGTGAAACGATGCGTTTCACTTAGGGAATTCAAATAGAAACAACGGCTACTGTAGCAACTTCAATTCCATTTCTTCAACATCTTCAATTCGTGACAAACATCTACATTGACGTTGGCCATTGCTTTAGAAATCTCAAGACTGAAAACTGCTGAAAATCCAGATGGCTAACACCAACAGAAGTCCAAGTAAGGATTTGATTTCCTAAATGGAAAAGAATCCTTTATAAATTATAATTGTGATACGTTTACCGATTAGGAATCCTCTAATAAAAAAGAAATTAAAGTTCATGATTTGTTAGTTTTCCTTTCCCTTTCCCGATTGAAAAGGGAATTCATGTTTTTATCATTATCCGTTCCCTTTCCCGATTAAAAAGGGAATTCATGTTTTTTTAAGTGATAAAAAAATTGTTTGCTTTGGTTTCAATTTTTTTATTTCTTTTTTCTTTACAAAAGAACTTATTTTTTATTTTTTTTACATTTATTTGTTAAACAGTTATATTCATACATCTCTCATATGGATATGTACGGCTATATATTTTTTAGGTACATAAATGTATTTTTGTAATCAACTTTGTATAGATTTGATTAATTTCTAATTCTTAAGAAGTTAGTAAACACATTAATGAGAGTTTGTAATTTAATTCTAATGAGAATTCGTAACTTAATTCCGATTCCTATCAATTCCCTTTCAAATAGAACTTGTTTCTAATTTCTTTTATCCCTAGTTAGTAAAGGCGCTCTATAAAATTTTCACTTGGGTTGGAAGTAAACATACCTCACATTACTCATCTAGATGAAAGTGATCAAGTGTGAGATCTTGTATTTTTTTAATATAATTATTGGATTGCAACTCTATAAGGTTACATAATTTCAATCCAGAAAAGTACAGTAGAGAAGCACCCATTGTTCAAATGTGTTTGAAAATACAATTTGTTGTACCAATATATTAATAGGAGACTAATCTAAGGCCCAATTTGGTATTGCTTCCCCAGCTGCTTTTGGGGCCAAAAGTGATTCCTGACCAATGATATGGTGTTTGGTAAAATTATGGGGAAGTGCTTTTGGCCACTTTTAGCTTCTCCCAGTTGAGTTTTTGAGAAGCTACAAATACATGCTTTTGGAAATCAGCTTCTACTTTTGAAAATGCGCTACAGTGTTTTTTAATGAATTTTTACCCAACTTTCCTATTTTGCCCTTAGCGTTTCATGACATTTAACAAAATCATTTACCAATCAGATTGATTCGTTCAAGCTTCGATTTCTCCTCTCTCTCTCGCAACAATCATTATCATAATCAAACTTTATTTTTCCATAAATCATTATCATCAACAACAATCAACAACCACCCAGAAATCATTATCATCAACCCTAATATTTTTTTTTAGAAATCATTATCAAACACAAAAATTCATCCTCAGTTCATCATTATCATTATCAGTCAAACCTACCAGAGAATGATTTTTTTTCTTAAATTGACAATATGGAGATAATAAATAAATTGTTTAAAAAAAATTATGCCATCGTCATCCATTATCATCATCACTTCTTTCTCTTTCAAACCACAAAAAACTCAACAACAACAACAAAATTTTAAAAAGGAAAGCTGGGTATTTCTACCCCGAATTGTTTTTTTCTTTGCATTTATTTTTATTTTTCATTAAATACCATAAAAAATCTCACAACCATAAAAATCCCACAACCATCAAATACCATCCAAGTATCCAACCATCATCAAATTTTTTTTTAAAAAAAATTATGATGGAGATGAAGAACAGCCCAGAAGTTGAATCACAAAAAAAAAATTACTTTTTATTTTATTTTGGTGGATATGATGAAGATGATGTTGGGTGATGATTGTGATTTTGTATTGTGTTGGATTTAAAATTGAAGATGAAGATGAGGTTGAATCTTAGTTGTGAATGAAAGAAGATGGAGAGAGAGAGAGAGAAAGAGGGAGAGAGAGGCGGTGAGAGTGAGGTGAGACTTGAGAGTGAGGGAGAGAGAAAGAGATTAGAGTTAGGGTTTGTTTTTATTAATTTTGTTTTTTTAGTTGTTTTTATTATTTAATTTAATTAAATATACTAATTTAAATGCATTTAATATATATATAATATTATTTCATTTAAAGTTTAATTTAAAAATGTTTTTATTTTTTATTTATTTGTAATTACAATGGTGTCCTTTTAGTAATTTTACACAATCACAGCACTTTTTACTTCTAGTTTACCAAACATATTGAAATTGCTTTTGGTTCTCACAGCACTTTTGAAAATCAGTTTACCAAACACTCAGCTAATTCCCCCCACAGCAGATCCAAAAGCAATTCCCCCCACAGTACAGCAATGCCAAACTGGGCCTAACTTATCCAAAGCAAAGCTTTTATAAAAAGACTACAATCTATATGCCCCTCTCTCTCTCTCTTTTTAGTATTATAAATTTAGGAGTTGACCTATGAGGAGTACATGAGTCGCTGTCAATCATAATTTTATTGACCTGGGTGTGAGAGACTTACCGGTTACTACCGAACCAAATCAACTTCATCTTCTTAGATTTGATCTTACTGAAGCTAATACTATACATAAGTGTGGCATGGCAACAATTGCAATTTTGCACCTCAAATTTGGCCACTTTTATAGGGGTGTCACTTGGGCCTTATTTTCATTTTACAGTTATTGCTGAGTATGAATGAGACCCAATCAGTGATTGATTATGTTTGTTCCAGTGAAAAAAATGACTGAAAATGATACTAAAATCACTTTGGTTTCTTTTCTTTTCTTGTCAATTTATTAGACTGCTCTGAGATACATTACTCATATAGCGTTTCTCATGGCTTAATATGCGTTCACGAATTACAAGAGATGATAACTCCATTAGCACACACACATGCTTGTAAAAAATTATAGAAAAATTATTCCTAAGAGACTGTGACACAGTGCACTTCTACTTCACTATTTCTTTCTCTGTTTCTTTTGGATCAGCAGCAGCATTTTCCTTGATCAGCTCATCATCCTCTTTTGATTCCTCAGCTTTTTTCTTTTCTGCTTCATCCTTCGTTTCCTGAAGAGCTTGAATCAAGCTTGAAAGGCATTTGTCTACGTCATCGGACGGAGACTTAGGCATGAGATTCTCAGCAACATCAGCAGGAGTCATATTGGTCTCCTCCATAAGTCTCTGAATTGTATCAAACATTGGATGATTTTCCACATTCAAGTAATTATTTGCAAGCACTTTGAACCCCATGAAACTGCAATAAGAAAGCTCTATATGTTTGTCCATCCTACCTCTTCTTATCAAAGCTGGATCAAGTTTCTCAACATAATTTGTAGTGAATACAATCAACCTCTCACCACCACAAGCAGACCACAACCCATCAATAAAATTCAACAATCCTGACAGTGTGACTTTGCTGCTGTTGTTGCTCTCTTCCTTTGGTTCTTTTCTTGAAATCTCTTTGTCCAACTTTTCTTTCCCATCATCTGAAGTTTTTTCAGACTTTTTCTTCCTCTGCCCTGTTAGATCAAGTGAGCAATCTATATCTTCAATCACAATAATTGATTTACTTGTTGTCTCAATCAAAAGTTTCCTTAGCTCTGTGTTGTCCTTCACTGCAGTGAGTTCAAGATCATAAACATCATAATTCAATAAATTGGCCATTGCAGCAATCATAGTAGATTTACCAGTTCCTGGAGGACCATAAAGAAGATACCCTCTTTTCCAAGCTTTGCCAATCCTTGCATAGAAATCTTTACTCTTGCTGAAAGTCACAAGATCTTCAATGATCTCTTGCTTCTTCTCCGGCTCCAACGCCATCGTTTCGAACCTTGCAGGATGCTCAAACACAATGTGACTCCACATAGTCTGCTTGTAACTTGGCCACTTGTAACCAGGACTATTAGTGTAAAGCTTCCTCTGCCTATTCTTCACTCTGATTTCCTTCCCTTCACTCACCACATGCTCCAAATAAGCCTTGGTTATCATCTCCCTGTACCGCTTATGAAATGTAAGCCTGTAGTATCTCTTCTCCTGCTCCGGATAATACGACATGGACCGTGTAGGTGACACAACCTTGCTTGATACCCACCAAATTTTAGCTCCTTGAAATTCATCAGTCACCCTCTCATAGTCATCCATGCTAAGCACCAAATTGTTGCTATCTTTTCCCATCTCAGCTTTGAGTCTTTTAGCACTTTTCGATGAATTGATACTGAGGTAGGCCTCAACGGCAGCATAAGCTTCGCTGCGCTTGAGGCGATCCCCAGTGAATTCATGGATTGAAATCTTGATGTATGGATAGAAGAATCCCATGAACCTGTGTGTGTACTTCTCAAAGTATCGCCGGACTTCATACGGGCAATACTGGCGAATTATAGCCCAAACAAACATGAAACTAGCAAGTGTTGATCCCATAGTTGTCCACATCTCTATCATTGTTGGTGGCACCGTCATGGTTGCTTTGCTTCTTCTATCTGGGTTTGTGAGTCTTTTGCTTCCTTCTTCAAATCAAGGCTCATATGCAAAGCTGCTTTTGGTTTGGATGACACTGCAAGTCACTAAATAAAGTTGAGGAAAAGAGTGGTTAGAGAATGACAAATGACAAATGACCATGTTTATCAAGAAACAAAAATATAAGTTATTTTATTTTACTTTTTTCCTCGAAGCTTTGATTATATACAGTATTGGATTGGTGGGTCTGAGTGGACGGTGAATCATAAAAGACAAAATATGCAGACTACTAAGTCCACAGATTGCAAGGTCGATGCGCATGAAAATGGCCAAGTGGGGTCTCTAGACTTGTTGAAATCGATTGTCCTTTAACACAAAATGACGAATTTTTCGATAGGTCGTGGGGTCATTTTAATGGCTGTTTCCTTCGTTTATTTCTATATAATAATATGCCTTGTCATTCTCCATGAACTCAGTTCAAAAACTCAAAAAGCTTTACCACCAAGTCCTGTAATGCATTCACTTTTTCACATAACAGTTGGACTCAATTGTTTACACTCATGCTTCCCTAAAGCTATTTGGAGATTAGGATGGGTTAAACATCACAATAGTTGCAACTCATAAGACATTTATTAATATAAATATATAATCATCTTCACTTACATCAAATTGGGTACTTATCCATAACCAAAACAAAAAAAAAAAAAAAAATTCAGGATCGAATATACAAAATGTTATAGATACAGAACTAGACCTCTAGTTTTGTTTTCAGAACCGATTAAAGAATTATTGCATACACAGATGTAGAATCAAGATGTTGTGTTATGGTGGTCCAGTCACTCAGTGACTTGAGCTCTAATTTCTACATTGCTACAAGCAAAACAGTGAAATGGGTTGGCAATTAGATGGCTACTACCGTACTACCTAACACAAGCCATCAGACATGGGGACCAGACCAGTTGAAGTAGTCATATTTGGTCACTTTTCATCTTGTAAAAGAAGACAAATGGTCTAGTCATGTCACTTCACATGGCTCCAAGGGTACTTGGGCAATTATTGATTCTTTCTTTTGGAAGTTTACTCACTTTTTTTTCTTTTTTTTTCAAATTCATCCCTGTCCATTCTTTCTTTCTTTTTTATCAGGGAATCTCAACAGAAATTTACTCACATAAAGTACACAAGATACCAACCACACAAGTTATTCAAAACGTTCACAAAATCACTTTATAATTTATAAAGTTTAATATCAGTTTAGGTTCTCTTTATTTTGTTGCTTAAAACATATAATAATGATTGCAAACTATATACAAATTAGACCCACATTTATCTTGTTAATAATCTCAAGTTAAAGTTTCCTTTTGCTTTGCTACCCCTTTCACAATATTTTATGCAAGCGACAAGAATAGAATAGATAGTAGACACCCACTTCCCTAATTGAAAAATGTCAACTTTTCCCGTTATAAGATTAGACACAAAGTGATTGAACCAAGTGAGTATTACTACCATTCATCTATTCAATTTAAATCAACCGAAGATAAAATGACTCCAATTATGTGTGGTCCAGCTTATAATTAAAATAGATTAAAAAAAAAGGTACCCTTTGGAGGCCTTTGCAACCAAGCTGAGCTAGCTACTGTTTTCGGTAAGACAGAAGGCCAAAAGGGTGGAATAAAAGCCTATTTTATTTACACAGGGGTTAAGAGCAGTGCAAGCACTTGAAACTCTCATGTGAAATGAAGAACCAAGCATCATCAAGCTAACTATCACCTTTGAGCATTTTCAGATCCGCAGACTCTTGATATCTTCCTCGTTGGCAAACCAGTCAGGTATTATACGAGATAAATGAGGGTGAAGATCCTTGTAGGAATTCTTGATGGTCCCTTCTGCCACTCTAGTAACGACGGAAATATCTGCAACCACAGGGGGCATGAGTGAGTATTTATCTAAGTAATCACAAATTCCAAATAACTGATCCATTTCTAACCTTTGAGAGGTTTTGTGTCATTTGACAATTGAGTTATGATGTAAATAACAGCAGCAGCCACAGAGATTGGGACTCCTCCTATGTAAGTAAAAGAAAGAATCTTGCTTATTTAAAGAAAAGGACACGATCTCCTAATTAGTATGAAGATTAAAGTGAGTCGTCAAGACAAAAATTCAGTCAGAATATAGTATAAAAGGAACGAGTCATTTTCTCAAGGAATGGAAAATGCTGCAAGTATGATCGAAATGCCATTAGAACATCTAGAACGACGAAGAGAGGACCTCAAACTTAAGAAACCACAAGAAAGAAAAACCTCTTCTTCTCTTTCAACAAAAAGAAGAAAAAAAAACACTTTTTAATACCCCTTATTAGTTACAAGTGTATAATACATCCCCCATTCCACCCCTCATTTTCTCTTCCTTGTGTCTCTTATCTCATACTTAGCATATACACACAAGAATCTAACATATTCCAGGATTTTAATTTCTTTCAATGGCCTTCACAAAACTTTAACACAAAAATCATGACGATTAACAAAATCAGAATTAACCTTATGTCAAGCTCTTCAGATTTCTGCACAGCTTCTTGGGCTGCCTTAACAGCTTGATTGGTCATTCCAAGATTGGAACAGAATCGTCTCTACAGATTGAGGATAAAAATAATGTAAATGGTTCAATTAAACAAATCCATTAACTGTGAAAAAAAAAATCACTGACAAATAGGAAGAAAAAAATGAATAAACTCTTCAACCCAAACGCACCAGATAGTCTGAAGCATGTATAGTTCCCATTTCCACAGATTGACCCATCTCTACCTCTAGATGTTTCACAATGAGCTCTTTCGCACGCCCTATTTCTTTCTTTGTTGTCCCATTGACAACAGAACAAAATTCTAGTTTAACTCTACACAGTTAGAATAGGGGCTATTTATTACACAAAGACATCAAGAAAATTGTTGAAAAAAAATGCTCTTTACCTTTCACGGTACGAGGTTTGTTTTCTTGTCGACAAGCAATGTAGAGGCAAGCAGCCACGATTGCTTCTTGATTTCGTCCTCTCAGAGGTTTCTGATCTTCTACCTTCTTATAGATTTCATTAGCTCGATCCTTACAATCAAAATTAGAAATCCATACAGATGAGCACTCTAAATCAAAGGCCTTAACAAATCAATATTGGGCAAAATGAGCCAAAATCATGTGAAAGTAGAAACAATTGCAGATAATATTCATAAAACGGCAGAATAGCATACATCATACATATAAGAGCATATTTATAATATGCCATAGAGTCTAGGGAACACAAACAAAATCACTTCAACTTGCATAAATAAATTGACAACTAGAGTCAACATTGTGCCAATGACCACACTACTTAGCACTTTACATCCTTACCCCAACATCATGACTGATTTAACTATATGTACCATCTGTGACAATAGTAACATGGAATGTGCCTCAGCTGAAGCAAATTTGATCATACTAGTAAAAGTGTAAAACTAGTTCGCATTCAGATAAATGAAACTCATCTAGACCAAATCAATTTCAAATGTGAACCTTAAGAATACATACTACTTCAGATTTTACGGGATTTTCCATTTTCCAGTTTGATGATTGAGCTTTTCTCATTCTAAACATAATTAGCCTCCTAACGTAAAAGTGAGCTCAATGGCATATCTCATCAGCCCACTTCTTTGGTTCTTTCCTAAACTTCATCATTATCCTAACATGAATCCTACTTAAGACTATTCACACAACATTTCATACCTCCATTCTCAATTCTCAATTATTAAATCACTTAAATATTTAGTTCACATCAACAATCAATCCCAAGTCAACCATAATTTGAGAATGTTAAAACAAAATGTGACATCAGTATCCAAGCACACATGTGAATGTTAAAACATATGCATAATCACACTGTTATATTAGTTACAATACAGTGAACAATACATATGAATGGTAAATGAGCAAACACACTTATACATATCAAAAATTACACGAGCAGAAGTCTATATAGATAAGTAACTAAATACCTTTATGGTCGTAACCAGTCCCAACCTGAAACACCCATTAATTACGTCAATTATCTTTTATACAATTATGTTTTATACAATTATGAAGAACTAGTATTTTAATTACACCAACACAGTAAACTCTTATTTTGCAAAAACTCTAAACTCATAATATTTTCATTTGTTTTGTCAATAACATTGCTCCTAGAAATTAACATCATAAAGTAACTCACAATGAAAATCATCTATAAAATTTTCCTGCACTAAGATTACAAATAAAAACCTTAGAAATTTTTAAGAATAAATGCTTGATTAGAGGCTCTCTGAGGCATATTTTCAAAATCCAAACCAAGCATTCCAACAAAGATCTCAATGCTTACTGACTACTTAAAAAAAAAAACCATTTTGTGTCTTCAATTAGACTCTAAATTATACTTAAAACAATTAAATTTCACATAGCAAGTTATTTTCAATATAATAACCATTTGATACAAAAATATCCAGTAAATGAAGAACATGTTCAAAAATTAAAATTCGAAGCCTGTCCCACATGAGTTTACTTGGCAAAAGCAAATCAACTTTTTTACTTCCATTTCTCCACCTAACAAGAATCCCGCACAAAAAAAAAACTTTTTTTTTTTTTGCAGTCAAAATTGAAAATGGTTTTCATAAAGCAAGATCAAACAATTAAAAAAAAAAAAAAGCTTCCAACAAGCATACTAACAAACACATTATTAAATATATAAAAAATATATATATATATTATATACCTATCAGACATTGCAGAGATAGCAGAAAACGCCTGAATGAGATGCTTGTCAGGATTTGAACCGCGACTCTGCCACTTGCCAACCGGGCCTGACATCAGCTCACCGGGCCCACCAGAAATGACGGTGGTGAGTCCGCCGTTGGTGAGGAGAGGATTATACGGACCGCCGACGCGGACGGGGTCTTTGTCAGCCGACTCGTTAGCGAAGGTACGCCACTCGGTGGTCTCGTCGACGGAATGTGACTCCAGAACGAGACCGCACTCCGAGCATATAGTGTCACCCGCCGAGTGGTCGAACACCACCTCCGCCTGCCGATTGCAGTCCCGACAGAACAAGTCCGCCATTGTTTTTTCTTTTTTTCACTCACAGACTCACTCACTGAATTTGGCCAGTTACTACGTTTTTTTGTTGGTGGTGTCATTTTATAGGCGCTTTTCAAACGTGTCTCGCAACTCTCTCTCTCTCTGTGAAATTAGTGAAAATTCTTAGTGGGGCCCACTGGTGATCCAACTAGGCGCCAGCTCATACTTACCTTATGAAGATTTTTTTAATTAAAAATGGTAAAAAAAAAAATTCTATGAGAAACAATTATACAGTATGATTTCTATAATATATCTGTTTTTAATATATGATATATATATATATATATTATATTTTTTTAAAAAAAATTTGAATTTATTGTGGGATTTTATACATGGTTATGGTTTTTTTTTTTTGTGGGATTTTATACATGGTTATGAATTAAATCCGTACAAAAGTAAAGTAAAAAATATATGTTAATTAACCATAATGATATTTTATATTAGAATTGTATGATTTAAATAATAAATCACAGTGATGACACATCATTTGAACACCAAATTTAAACACAAAAATTTGAATAAAATGGTATTATTTATTAATTAATTAAAAACTTAATTTGAACTTTTACTATATAAAAAAGTTAATGCATTGTCGTATTATTCCAAATTCGTATCGTAAAATCGATATAATCATAGATATATAAATAAAAGTTAAATTCATATAAAGTACGGTAAAAAAATACTAATTAATTAAGAGCTTAATTTGAACTTTTACTATATGCAGCATCTTAAGTCCAAATATGTATAAAAGTATTATTTTCAAGTTTGAATCACCGCATCATAGGTAGTAAGTATAATAATTAAATTTATGTAAAGTATGGTGAAAAAATACGTATTAATTAATTACAAATTTAATTTGAACTTTTACTATATATAAAAGTTAAAATATTCTGATAATATCTGTATATATAATTAGAGCATTGTGTCTAAATTTGTAACAAAACCATTTTCAGTTAGTTATACCTAATAGTTTTCATACAAATGGGATGACTCATGTGTTTTATGTGAAAATTTCAGGTTTCTCAATTAGATATTTAAATAGGAGAATAAAAAATATATTAGCTTGGAGGTATTAATTTAAATACACTTTTAAAGACAATTATGGAATTACTTGTTGAAAGCTAGAGCAGATTCTAATCAATTTAAGGGATGGTTTTCAAAGATGGTATCTTCCATTCTTTGATCTTTGATATTATTTGATATGAATTTTCAAAGTTTTTATTTTTTTCATTATTATATTTTGGAATTTTAAGAAAGGAAAATACAGCTTGTAGTCAATTGTTAGAGGTCACCAATAGACCAACTTCATTTCTTAAAATGTTTTCTATATTTTGGTAACAAAGAAATGGGAGATAAACTTTGCATATCCACCAACAAAGACAGAATTTTTATTCTTAATTTTGTTAATTTTTTTTATTTGCTATTATGGCACCCATTGTAATCATGCCTTTTTCGGCACGATTACATCAATTAGAATGCACTCATCGTGATTATGTATTTTTTTGGCATTACCATTTTTGCCTAATTAAGTTAAGGGTCATGTAAAAAGCACATATTAATGAATAATGACTTTTAAAACTTTTTGTAGATTTAAAGGATGAATTTAATTTGTGTATTCACTTTTTTTTTTTAATTCTTAAAATGTTCTCTAACATTTTCCTTAAAGTAAAATGCCTATAGATTTTAGATTTTCTAAAATGTGTTTGATATGTATAGCAAATGCAAAGTCGGGTGGCTCTATTGCCACCCATCAAATGTCTTGCCACATTCAATTTCTTAATACACCTATTATAGAATTTTGAAACTCAATAATTATCTCTATACACACCTCATAATTTCAAAAAGAGAAATTACCAATTTGGTCCTGGATTTTTTTTAATTCCAAGTTATTTGTGACTTTTACAAAAATGACCAAATTGACCCTCACATTTTTTTCAAGTCCTAAATTAGTCTATCTCATTTTAGAAGTGACCAAATTGGTCTCTTTAACTGTTTAATGGTGTTAAATATAACAGTTGATTTTAACAATTTTAGTTAAAGTATGTAAATACCCCTTATTTGTCATATTATAGCAAAATTATTTTGTCTTTTGTTTATTAAATTCATCATTATAATTATAAAAAAATTATTAATAAAACACCATTTTTTACCATTTTTAATTAAAAATTTCTAAAAAAATCTAAAACTATTTTAATAAAACAATGTCAATTATACCCTTAGTTACCATTCATTTTCAGTTTAGTCTTTTATCATTTTTATATAATTGTTTTTTTTGTTAATATTATACAGCACTGTTGTCAAAATTATTCTAAAATAAAAATCCACAAATAAAATAAATAAAAATATACATGTGTTAGAAAAAACTATGCATATGTCATTATTATATTGTTCAGGAATAAAGAACAATTTTACATATATACAGTTAAAGTTGACTGACAGAACTTAGTTAGAGGGACTATTTGGCACTTGGGAAAATGTAAGAACCGATTTGGTCACTTTTGTAAAAATCGCAAACAACTTGGAATTTAAAAAAAATCCATGACCTAATTGGTAATTGCCCTTTCAAAAATAGCCCTATTTTCTTTCGAATTAACTAATCTCTTTTCTTCTTCTTTTTTTGCAAAATAAATTAATTGATGGGTTCAATTAAATTACATTACCCTCGTTTCATCCTTTTTTTTCATCTAAATTAATTTTATGTTCAAATAAATTGTGTTTTACTATCATGATTAACATGCTTTTTGTCAGAAATTTTATCTCAAAAAACTGGTTTTGGTTATGAATCGGTCACCATCTGTTAGTGTTGTAAACTTTGGTTAGCTAATTAATATGTAGCTAAATTAAATTGAAAATCCTTGTCTGGAACCTTTATATCTTCACCAATAACATGGTTTTTTTTTTTTAGAGAGAAATGTCCTGTAAAAATTTATTTAATGTCACTTTTCTATGTATATATGATTTGCTTTTGCTTTGTCAACTAGGTGTCATCTTTTTTTTTTTGGTAATACTAATTATTGTTTGGTTGCTGAGAAATGGAAAAAAAGGGAAAGCATCTTCAAACAAAAAACTAAAAAGAAAAAGAAAAAGAAAAGGCCAATGAGTTTCATATTAGCAAGAGATAAAATCGTGATTCGTGAGAATGGTAAATCTTAAAGATAATTGAAAATTCTAAAGAAGAAGATGGCCATAGATCATAGGTTATTTGAGATTTTGAGTATAGAATTATTGATGGAAAAAGATTTTTTTTTTCCCAGTTGTGACCGATGAAGGAGGAAGAAGATGGATTTATGTTATTTGAATATTAAAGTAATTTTGTTATAAGTCATTTTAGTAATAAAATATTTTAAGAAAAAAAAAAGGGTGTGGTGATCAGACATTTCATGGGTGGTAATAGAGCCACCCTGCAAAGTATTGTCCCACATGTTTTGAAGTAATTTATATGTTTAATCTAATTACATATCATAAAGTAAAATCTTAAGAGAATTCATCGCAGTAGAATTTTACAGCATTAGATTACTAACTTTGAGTAGTTAGAAAATCAACATTTTAGTCAGTCACAGGTTCAATCATAAAGATGATTCCTGAGTTAACCCTAAACATATTCCATATGCCATTATCGATTTACCTCTAAATCTGATTTCGATACATTTTGATGATCAACAATGAACTCTAATTTATATATTCCCATACTAACTTTGATACAGTTCATCTCCCTCTCCATCTCTGGTGACGAGGAATTCAAGTATCATATCTTACTCATAAGAAAAAGACTATATATGGAGAGACCTTTCGTGTGTTGTAAAAGTGTTATTATTCCTTGTGAAGATTTAACACAACAAAGTGTTTGTATTAAATTGCTTGAACAAAGCAAACAAGAACTTGTTATAACCATTTGGAGTTTTGTGCTAGTCCACTTCCAGAAGATATTTTTGTTTATATTTTCTCACGATCAACTCTTACCGAGTCTACCGAGGACTAGTGTTTAATCTTTTTCTCATAAATGGAGACATTTGTTATCTTATATATAATATTGCTATTCATCTAAACATTTAGGTTGTGACAGAAAACTTTATATAATTTCATTTTTTTATGACTTTCACTAAGTTTGTTTTTACACATGCACATAGCGTCGCATCGTCAACATTGACATAGGATATGATCCCGGTGAATATGGAGCAGCATGCAGGATTAACAATGAATTTCTAAAGCATGGTGGCATTTTCAAGTATGTGAAAAGCAAATTCAAGACAAACAGGATACCCAACATTTCCAATAAATTCCACCACCTTCAGGTGTTGATGAGAAAATCCCGGAAACCACTGTATCTAGCTTTCTTCTTCGGTTAAAGATATACCCAGCTAAATTTTACTACAAAAATGATCAAAACATTAATATATCATGCACAAACCGCATTATGCTAATTAGTAAAGAAGCAATATAACTCATGTGGAAACGGTGAGATATGTCACATTTTCCAACTGACGTTTCATCCATGTCACTACTTTAATAACTTATGTTTAAAAGGCACATATTATGGTGAACTACCAAAATTGCCCTTAAATAATAATTTTTTATTGGCTTTGTACTTCCATCTCCACACTTGGAACACTGAACTCAGTAACTCCTCTCTTTCTCTCTCTACAACAACCTTGTCTGAAAATAAACTTCTCGACGTTCTTCAGAACAACAAGATAATATATTTCTAAAATACTTCTTTTTTAATCCAGCATTTCTGAGTCTTGTAACGCTTTAACCGTTCGTTTTGTAAACATGAAGTTGGTTTTGTTAAGTTTGAATCTGTGAAGTTTGAATCTCCGAGACTTGTAATATAGTTTCCGAGACTGTTTTGCAAAGGGTCAGAGCCGTTTTCCGAGCCTTTTAGCAAAGGATCTGAGACTTTTTCTAAAGGCTCCGAGACTTTTGCCTTGCCAAAGGCTCCGAGCCTTTTAGTAAAGGATCCGAGACTTTTTCTAAAGGCTTCCGAGACTTTTGCCAAAGGCTCCTGAGCCTTTTAGTAAAGGATCCGAGACTTTTTCTAAATGCTCTAAGACTTTTTCCAAAGGCTCCGAGACTTTTGCCTTGTCAAAGGCTCCGAGCCTTTTAGTAAAGGCTCTGAGTCTTTCAGTAAAGGCTCTGAGTCTTTCATGAACTGGAAAAAAAAAAGCTCTAGGGGCGCTGCCCCCTGCCCCCTGCCCCGCGAGCTGACCAAGCAGCTCGACCCCCGAATAGCGTCTGCGTAGCGCCACTCCGTCACCATTCGAGTGATTGCATGAGTTTCAACTGGACTTTCTCTCTTGCTTCACTGTAAACTGAATGAAAGAAATCTGATGTGGAACAACTATTGGGGGTATTTTTGTCCGTTCACCATAATAGGTGTCTTTTTAAACATAAGTTATTAAAAGCAGTGACAATGTTGAAATGTCACCTCTAAAAAGTGTTATTTATTTTTTGAGCCCTATAAGTCATCGTATTAAATTTCAACATTTTCATGATTAACTCTCACAGAGACTGCAAGGACTAGTGTTGTTTTGTTAATATTTGTGGACTTTTATGGTTAATAATCTTATTTTTTTGATCCTTCAAATTGAAATGTGAACTTACATGAGGTGAATGACTAAAGCCTTAGAATTACACAGAGGCTCGTGGGGTTCGAAAATTATATAGCACATTTTTGAGAGTATATTTTAAGACTATCATCATTTTAATAACTTGAGTTTAAATGACACATATCATTGTGAATGGACAAAAATGCCCCCACAGTAACCTTCTTCACTATTTTGTTTTTTTTTTTCTTTTCAAAATCCTCCATCAATAGAGGTCGAAATCAGCTTCCAATGGAGGTCGATTATAAAGAAGATGAAAAAAAAAATGGAAAACAAAATAGAGGCCATTTCTGAAACTTTTAGTAATTTCTGAGACTTTCTGGGCAAAAATAAAAAGTCTTGGAAATTTTTCAAGACTTTTCATTTTTGCCAAGAAAGAAGTCTTGGAAAATTTCATTTATACCTAAAAAGTCTCAGAAATTACCAAAAGTCTTGGAGATTACCAAAAAGTCTCGAAAATGACCAAAAGTCTCGAAAATGCTTGAAAAGTCTTGAAAATTACCATAAATGTCTCGAAAATACATGAAAAGTCTCGAAAATACATGAAAAATCTTGAAAAATATATGAAAAGTCTCGAAAAATTATGAAAAGTCTTGGAAAGTAATTGAAAAGTGTCAGAAAGTACATGAAAAGTCTCGAAAATTTTGGAAATTTTTTTTTTCATCGACTTGCATTAAAGGTCAATTTTGATCTCCATAGAGGTCGAACAGACTTCCAACGGAGGTCGAACGACTTTGACCCCCATTGCAGGTCAATTTCAACCTCCACTGGATTTGTAGGTTTGTTCAACCTTTCATTGGAGGTCTGTTAAACATACATCTATGAAGGAGATGAAATAATAAAATCAAAAAAAAAAAAACTGAAAAGTAAATAAAAAAATAGAGTAAAGTAAGGGTATTTTTGAAGTCACTTACTTTGGTGTTTTTAAACATAAGTTATTAAAGTGGTGATATTCTTAAAACACCAATTTAAAAAATGTGACGAAAAACCCCTATTTCCTCAAAGCTTGTGTATACAAACATCTTTTTATTAAAGGATCCAACCAAAGTTGCTATTTTTTCCTGGTAGCAAATTACTTAAAATTACCTTTGCTATTCTTTGTTTTTTTTTTGCTTTTGTTTTTTTTTTTAAATCATTATAAAGAAATTTGAACTTGCAAATTACAAATTACTTGGAGAACTTTACTACTTTTGATGATTTTTGTGGTTCCAAATCAACACACAATGGTCCAGCTACTCTCATCCATGACTTTCGCTTTGGTGCATCAAAAACTAGATGGCTGTATAAGCCCATAAATATCTCCATCTAGCTACTTGCAACCACACTAGTCCTCGCAGCCTCTTTAAGTGTTAATGGTGAGAAAATATTAATAATAATATCTTCAGGCAATCGACTAAAACAATACTCGGGTAGATCATCACTCCCAAGATCCGTAATTGGCTGATGGACAAAACAATGAAATCATTCATTTTCATAAAGTTATAATTATAATAGCATATATATAAGAGGAATAAATACAAATATCAGCCAATATATATGAAATTCTAAAAATTATATATGTTCTAGCTGGTTAATGATGAAATAGTATTGGAAGTAAATATATATATATATATATATATGATAGTTAGTGATTTAAAAATTATATTAGGTATTCAGACATGTCTTGATAGTAAGAGCGTTCAATTTCATTGAATAATAACGTTAGTGTATTTAAATACTATCATTAGATAATTTCCTATCACCTTAAGTTTTAAGTTTACTAACATAATATCATATTCTTAGATGGTTTCTTATTACCTTAATATGTTAGGTTCACGCTGCCCAGTACCAGTAGCGGATCCATAAATTTTTACCAGATGGGGCACTTGCACAAAATAACAATTATATTTAAAAAAATATTAAAAATTTAAAATCCTAATAAAATGAGTTTTTTTATATATAAAAAAATTAATGGTATATTGAAGTTTAGATAAAATAAAACAAATAAAATTCTTACTCAATATGAACTAAATAATCTTACATCGAAAAATAAATAAAAACAAAACAAGAAATTAAAAATAAATAATAAAAAAAACAATATAAACAATGGAAAAATATAATCTTTATTCCAAAAAAAATTACAATATAATTTTATAATAAGAAATTTTGTTTTGGATTTATACTGAATTTAATTTAAATTTGTACAAAATTAATTGATTATTAAATATAACTAGATATATTTTTAAATTTTTATTTTTTAATTTTTGGTAAATTATTGATTTATTGATTCTAATGAAATTAAAACTATAAAATGAAGAAAAATATTAAGGATAAAATAAAAAGATTTGTAATAATAGATAAACTATTTTAATACAATTAATAAATTTAAAATTTTAGGGATTGATTGGATGTGTTAGGACTTAGGTATGTATAACTAAAATTATTAGAAATAAGAAAAACTATTTTAATACAAATAATAAATTTAAAATTTTAGGGATTGATTGATTGATTGGATGTTGTCGGTGTTATTTGATATAAATATATATAAAAACACAATAGAATCTGTTTTTTATTTATAATTGAGGTAGGGAACGGGCCCCACCTGGTCTAAAGGTGGGTCCGCCCCTACTGCCAACCCGTTAGTCTTGCACTTATCATCATTGAATCATGATGAAAAACCTAGAAGTCACCATTATGAGGAAAAAATTATAAAAATTAACAAAGCATGCACTTAAAATCTTAAATTATATTGACAAAAATGAGGATAAGTCAAAAGAGGAAGTTCAGGAGGAGACCGATGACACTATGATAGTGATGAGTAAGGTGATGATGACAGTGAAGAGGAAAAGGATGATGAGATGAAGATGACGAAGAGGAAGTTGATTAATTTATAGTTTTACTTAATGTTTTTAATTAAATAATGAATAAATTATACCAAACTTCCCTGAGATTTAATCTTTTACACGCGGAAACAACTTTACCATTAATTGACACTCATCTCCCATATCGTTATGGTTTGACCGTTAAATGTGAGAGTTGACCATTAAAAAAGGATAAATGACAGAAATACCCTTGATTAATCAAAAAATCTAAAATATCTAATTACATCAAACTCCTCCGAGGTTTGATCTTTTACACACATAAACAACTTTATTAATAAATGACACTCACCTCTATTGTCGTTAGTCAAAGTTGGTCAAATTAAGATGTATCAAATTAAGCTGTAGACCAATTTTGATTATCAAAACTAAGGATAGTTTAGTCATTCAAAACATTTTAAATAAATATATATATATATATATATATAACTTAATAAATATTTTTAAATGAAGATTTTTTAAAGGTATTTTAAAATGAAGATTAAATGAAAAAAAACTGTTTTAAAAGTTAAAAAAAAAATTGAAAAGAAAAGTAATATTAATTGAAAATTAAAAATTAAAAAAATAACGGAGGGACAGCCCATTCTAATTTTAAAAAAAATATTAATCGCTAGTTCTACCAACAACACAAATTACTACCCCTTCTTAATTTGTTCGATCTCCTTCATGAGAGATTGAGTTATATTTCTTCCCAAAAATTGAGCCAATTTGCCAATTTCAACAATAACACAAATCACAATCCCTTCCTAATAGGATGCAATTTGTTCAAAACAATTTAAAATGGAAAAAAAAGCTCAAAATCTATTTATAAATAAGAAAAAAATAAATTCCAAAGAAACATAATTAAATTTTTAAGTTTTTTAATAAATAGAAAAAATTAGGTAGGAATTGTGATTTGTGTTATTGGTGAAACTGGCAAACTGGCTCAATCTGACTCAATCTCTCATGGAGGAGATCGAACGAATTAGGAAGGGATTGTGATTTGTGTTGTTGGTGGAACTGTCGAACCTTTAAAGGCATTAAGATTTTTTTAAAAAAATTAATTTGAATTTCTTTTAAATTAGATTAGACCATCAATTTTTTTTAAAGAAAAATTCCGTTTTTTTATTCTTAATTTTCAATTAATCTTAATTTTCTTTTCAAATAAAAAATCTTAATTTTAAAAACAATTTTTTTTCACTTAATCTTCATTTTAAAATATTTATTCAATTATATATATATAAATATATATATATATATACACACACACACACACTTAAAAATCTTCAAAGGACTAAACTATCTTTAGTTTTGATAGTCAAAATCGATCTATGATTTAATTTCACCAACTTTGACTAACGGCGAGGGAGATGGGTATCAATTATCAATAAAATTGTTTCTGTGTGTAAAAGAACAAACCCCAATGGAGTTTGGTGTAATTAGTTATTTGAGATTTTTAATGAATCAGGGGTATTTATTTCTTGTATCATTTTTTAACGGTCAACTTTCACATTTAACGGTCAAACCTTAACGGCATGGGAGATGAATGTCAATTAACGGTAAAGTTGTTTTCGTGTGTAAAAGAGCAAACCTCAGGGGAGTTTGGTGTAATTTGTTCTTAAATAATCTTCTAGTTTTAATATTTTTAATTAAGTTTAATTATGTTTAGTTGAAATTTATTAATGTTAGTTTGAGAAATTTCAATTCCAACATCTTATCCTTTATTAATATAATTTTTTTAATATTTGGTTATTATATAATTTAAATTGTGATTTTGACTATTCAAAATGTTTGAGATGGTTGGATCCGATGACGATGATGTTGTTGGGCTGGGCTGGGCTGGGCTTATTCACACCCCCTATCCTAATTTCTTTATTTTTCATTTTTTCTTATAGTTACAACTTATACATTTAAATTTCTGGAGAGGACCACCCTTATATACACAAACACAATCAAAATCAATCTACTTTAATCAAATAATTGATTCAACTAGACAACTACTTTATTGATCCTTCTCAATATTCAAAGTTTTTTTCTTCCTTAATTTGAAAACTTTGATATATATATTTCTTGCTATCATGGTATTAAACGTTCATTGAAATTTATATAGTACTATTATGGTTTTGATTTTATGATTTATTGTGATATTTTATATATAATTTTGAGAATTACCTTCCTATTATATATTTGTTTTTTAGAACCTTGGGGAAACGACAAAAAATGCTAATGCAGCATACATAAAAACAAGGAAATAGAAAAGTATGATACAATAAATACAAACAAAAACAAACCTAGAAGGTTTACAAATTGGAAACAGCCAGGTACTTGTCACCAAAGAGAAATTACCGATATAATAATTATCTTAAAATTTGTTCTAAATTTTTATTTTTTTTATTTGAATTTTATTGTGTATACAAAGTAGACATGCAACAATTTCCTTTTTAGTTAGGTTTGTACCTAACAATTTCATACACATGGGATGACTTCTGTTCCAACCAACATAATTTAAAATTGGTATTTGATTTAGGTAGGTCCCGGTAAATGGCAAACCCCTAACTAACCATTCGGTATTAGAATTTATTGTAATTCTTAAAATAAATAAAAAAGTAAATCAATAAATTATATTATATTATATATATATATATATATATATATATATATAGTCTTTCTATTATCAGTTCTTCCTAAGATTAAATATATCAGGACATTAAATGTGAGCCACTCATTTATGGATGAGCTTTGATAAGTGCATACATACCAAGTCAAAGCATGTAAAATGAGTAGCTCATATTCAATGTCCTGATATATTTAATCTTAGGACGACCTAATAATAGAAAATCTATATATATATATATATATATATATATATATCCTTATTGTATATAAAAAGGGCCTTATAATTTAAAATTTTAGTTTATCGCCCTAACCGAGTAATAATGTAAATTTAAAATTAGAGGGCTGTTTTTGTAAAACGATCAAACCTTTTAGGAGAATTTTAAATCACAAAAAACAATAGGTAGGAAATGTAGAAATATTGGAAAGTAAAGGTTGACAATAATAAATAATAAATACAAATACAAAACAGTAAATTATAATCCGAAGTCTGTAAGGACTCTGGAGACAGCAGCTATAAAGCAATTTGAGGAATCGTTTAGAAACTCTATCATCAACACCAACTCAACCCTATGTTATTTAATCAATCGAATTTCTTCAATTATTCAAAGTTGTTGTTTGTAATACTCAAAAACAATCTGGTTCGAATTTACAAGAGAACAGAAAGTAAAAACCACAAAAAACAACACGTTAGAAAATGGTTTTGGGAAATCGAGGCCTGTGTTTCACACGGTGTCCTTAAGACAATTTCGCCGTATAACACCGTATGTGTATAGCGATTGTCTCCCAAGATACAACGATTTAATAGTGAACGTGCATGACACAAACACTCTCAGCGAACTCAAATCCGGTATGAACTTACCAAGAACTGAAGAAGAAGAGAACAATTATTAGAGGAATGATTTCGTGATTGCTATATTTTTCTTCTGAAGAAAGACTAGGGTTTATTATAAAACCGAAGTCAAGAGGATTGTGTAGGAAATTACTTAATTCATACGTTTTTAATGAAAAAGATATTAATTAAAAACCAATCTCCAAGAGATTTATTTCTAATTAATCATCGATTCTATTTACTTAATGATCAAGTAAGTATCTAGAATCCAAACAGTATTTCCTTATCATTACACGTTTGATTTAGGGAAAATTAAATTGAATTAATTCTTTCCATATCAATATAAACATTGACTTAGAAAAATTAAATTCCAAGCAGTAGCAAAAGGTCATTTGTCCTATGACAGTCCAATCGGAGCTGCATTCGTATATGCGGGTCGCGCCCACACACAAGTCATCCAATCCGAAGGTTCGGGGTCGATGATTTGCCCCCCCCTGCGTGCGAGAGAGAGCCTTATGCTACACATGTTGATAAGTAACTATCACACATCTACTTATATATTGCTTATCAATGCTTTACCCAACCAATGTAGGATGCATATTTTCCCTACTCAATGGGCACTCTTTGAAACTCAATTTCTCATTCACCCATTGATCGATTTGTAAGTTTGAGTATACCACTTCGAAGCTCTCACGGAGGAGAATTCGAATATACATTGATCTTCCATTTTTATGGAACCGATCATACTCAAATAATGCTCTCAAAGCACTAGTTTATCATAAATTTTCCAACAATCCCCCACATGAATGAAATTGACCTAGGAGACACGAGAGATGACTTTTGGTAAGTTCAAATGGTCAAAACCTGCATAGGATAGGTAGGTGTTACCCTTTGAACCTTCCCTCGTAAAGGTATACTTACTTTACTTGCTAATCAGTAGATATGATATCCTTGAACTGTTCTGCCGTTTATGTAAACGATAACATACCTTACACATGCATCTTCCAGACCCGATTTGGTTCTCATTGTTATGTTCGTTTTGGCCATGAACATGCACCTGGTTCTGTGAGAGTCTCTGGAGAATATAGTCATTTACTATCCTTTTTTAGAAGCGGCCCCACTTCTCTCTCACATAGGTGATTTCTTAATTAAGAGTAACCCGTATTACTCTGCTCAGATTTCCATAGCTTAGAACTCTGACGCATAAGAATCATTAAAAACATGGTTTAACCTTTTTCCTTACGGGCATCACTGTTTCATCATAGGAATGGATTGGAGGGTAACCCCCACAGTGATCCAAACTAAGTCTTACAACTTGGCTGTCCCATTGAACCTAGATCTTGGGATCTCCAGTCAACTAGGTTGGGTTTCCGTTGTATCGACTTTTTATTTCATGGGCTTTAGTCACATTCCCCTCGATGATATCTCAACTAGTTCTCTATTTAACCCTTTAGTTAGCGAATCCGCAATGTTATCTTTTGACTTTACATAATCAATGGAGATAACTCCAGTTGAGAGTAGTTGTCTAATGGTATTATGTTTTCGACGTATATGTCTAGACTTCCCATTATACATGTTGCTCTGTGCTCTTCCAATTGCTGATTGACTATCACAGTGGATGCAAATCGCTGGCACAGGCTTTGGCCATCTTGGAATATCCTCTAAGAATTGGCGTAGCCATTCAGCCTCCTCACCACATTTATCTAAGGCAATGAACTCAGATTCCATGGTGGATCTGGCTATACATGTCTGTTTGGAGGATTTCCAGGATACAGCCGCACCTCCTAGTGTGAACACATACCCACTAGTAGATTTTGAATCTTTCATATCAGATATCCAGTTTGCATCTATGTATCCTTCTAGGACAGCAGGATAAATGGTATAGTGCAGTCCATAATTACGAGTGAATCGTAAGTACCTTAGTACTCTTACTATTCCTTTCCAGTTATCGTTTCCTGGATTACTCGTGTATCTACTTAATTTGCTGACTGCATTAGCTATGTCTGGTCTTGTACAACTTGTTAAGTACATCAGACTTTTTATCACTCTAGAATATTCTAGTTAAGAGACGCTCTCTCCCTTATTCTTGGATAGGTGTAGATTTGTATCTACCGGCGTTCTGAAAATTCCAGAATCATTTTTGTTGAATTTCTCAAGAATCATGTCAACATAGTGTGATTGACTTAGAATGAGTCTGTTCGATGTCCTTGAGATTTTCATTCCCAACATTACATCAGCCGGTCCCATATCCTTCATATCAAATCTTGATTTCAACATATCCTTGGTAGATTTGATCATCTTATCACCCCTACCAACAATGAGCATGTCATCAACGTATAGGCACACAATGACATAGCCATTTGCTGTGTCTTTTACATAAACACATTTGTCACATTCGTTGATTTTAAAACCATTTGACATCATAGCATTGTCAAATTTCTCATGTCATTGTTTTGGTGCTTGCTTTAGACCGTATAAAGACTTTACCAATTTACAGACTTTCTTTCCTTGTCCTGGAGCGGAAAACCCATCAGGTTGTTCCATGTAGATCTCTTCATCTAGATCTCCATTTGAGAAAGCTGTTTTCACGTCCATTTGATGTACTTCAAGATTTCGTAAAGCTGCGATTGCAAGTATCATCCTAATGGAGGTTATTCTCATCACAGGAGAATATGTATCAAAGTAGTCTAGGCCTTCTCGTTGATTGTAACCTTTAATTACAAGTCTGGCCTTATACTTATCAATTGATCCATATGCTTTCATTTTCCTCTTGAAAATCCATTTGGACCCTAGCGGTTTACATCCCTGAAGAAGATCCACTAACTCTCAAGTATAATTTTGAAGGATGGAATCAATTTCACTCTTGATAGCTTCTTTCCACAAGATTTCTTCTGAAGAGCTTACTGCTTCTTTGAAGGTTCGAGGTTCACCTTCTAGCAAATATGTCAGAAAATCTGGACCAAAAGATGTTTCTGTCCTATCTCTTTTGCTACGTCTTGGTTCATCCTCGACTTCATTTTCTTCTTCTTGGTCCTCACAACTATCAGCATGTGTTTGTTTTGACGAACTTGCTTCATCATTAGATTTACATGGAAATACATGTTCAAAAAACGATGCATTTCTAGATTCCATAATCGTATTTTTGTGTATATCATGGATGTCAGACTTATATACCAAAAATCGATAAGCACTACTGTTATGTGCATATCCAATGAAAATGCAATCAACAGTTTTTAGACCTATTTTCACCTTCTTAGGTGTAGGTACAACCACTTTGGCAAGACACCCCCACATTCGTAAGAATTTATAGGAAGGCTTTCTTCCTTTCCATAGCTCATATGGGGTCTTGTCTACTTTCTTTCGGGGTACCTTATTTAAAAGGTAATTGCTAGACAATATAGATTCTCCCCACATGTTCTGAGGCAATCTAGAACTTAACAATATTGCATTCATCATTTCTTTCAAGGTACGATTTTTCTGTTTAGCAACTCCTTTTTGCTTAGAGGAATACGGTGCAGTGGTTTGATGAATGATTCCATGTTATGCATAAAATTCACCAAATGGTGCTTCATACTCACCACCTCGGTCACTTCTCAGTACCTTGATTTTCTTGTTGAGTTGATTCTCAACTTCAGTTTTATAGAGAATAAATTTCTCTATGGCTTCATATTTACTTTTCAACAAATATACATAGCAGTATTTAGTGCTATCATCGATAAATGTGATGAAATATTTGTTGTCACCTCTTGTTTGAACAAATTTTAAATCACATATATCACTGTGAATTAAATCAAGAGGTTCAGATTTCCTTTCAATAGTTTGAAATGATGACCTTGTTAGTTTTGCTTCAACGCAAACTTCACACTTATGTTTGGGATCAATATTAAACGTGGGAATATGATTTAAGTTAATTAATCTACGCAAAGTATCATAATTAACGTGTCCTAGTCTACCATGTCATAAATTGGAAGACTCAAGCAAATAAACTGAAGATTGATCTTTATTGATATTTCTTTTGACAACAGATACATTAAGCTTAAAAAGCCCTTCAGTTACATATCCCCTACCCACATAAGTTCTCTGCTTAGTTAAGACTACTTTGTCTGATTCAAACACCATCTTGAACCCATGCTGAATGAGCAAAGAACCGGACACCAAGTTCTTTCGGATATCAGGTACATATAGCACATTGTTCAAGCTCAGGGTTATACCAGAGGTCATCTTGAGAACGACTTGACCACGTCCCTTAACGTCGGATGTGGCTGAGTTGCCCATGTACAACTTTTCTTCGTTCTCCACTGCTTCAAATGTATTGAACATCTCCCTGTCAGAGCATATATGGCGTGTGGCCCCAGTATCTAACCATCACTCCCTCGGGTTTGACCCGACCAAATTTGCTTCTGTCACAACTGTAGAAAGATTGATCTCTGAGACCTCTTTTGAAATCCCAGCAACCACATTTGCCTCGTGGTTCTTCTTCTTCTTTGGTAACCTGCACCTAGAAGATTTATGACCCATTTTGTCACAGTTGAAGCACTTCCCTTGGAACTTTGGATTCTTGGAGACTCCTCCCTTTGGACCCAATTTGGATCCTTTCCCAGGCTTGTTCTTCTTAGATTTAGAACTTTGCCCATGTTCCACGACATTAGTCTTTGCTTCAGGCAAACTAACATCTTTCTTGTCATACTTCCTAAGATCTTCTTCAATACGAAGTTTGACGATGAGATCCTCGATCTTCATCTTCTTTCGCTTGTGTTTAAGATAGTTCTTGAACTCCTTCCATGAAGGAGGTAACTTCTAAATAATGGCCGCCACCTGGAATATTTCACTCAGGACCATCCCTTCAGCATGAATTTCATACATAATCACCTGAAGTTCTTGGACTTGACTAATGACTGTCTTGGAGTCTCCCATTTTGTAATCAAGGAATGGGCCTACAACAAACTTTTTGGATCCAGCATCCTCAGTTTTGTATTTCCGGTCTAACGACTCCCACAGTTCTTTGGCTGTTTTCTTTGAAGTATATACGCTATACAACGAATCTGACAGCCCGTTCAGTATGTAGTTTCGGCATAGAAAATCCGAATGGTTCCATGCATCTATAGCATTCCATACTTGAACATCTCGCTCTTCACCACTATTGGGTTTATGAGCTTCTTCAGTCAAGAACCTGGCTAGGTTCAGCGTTGTCAAATAAAACAGCATCTTTTGCTGCTAACGCTTGAGGTTCGGTCCACTGAACTTATCAGGCTTCTCCATGTGATTCATCTGTAAAGGAACCGAATTCATACATGGATTCGCCATAGGAACATTCCATTGACTCACGTACTGACCCATCACCGGATCTGGCATATTTCTCACGAATGAGCTGATGGCCGGAGTTGTTGTGGCCACACTTGGCAACACAATAGGCACTTCGCCCACAAGCAAAGAATTCACAGCCGTAGTGGGTAATCCCACACTCGGATTCGAAGTCTCTAGTGGAACACTCGAGTTCATGTTTGACTTATCCGCCATAGTATCTGAAACAAAACACAAGTGTTTTAGAATCACGAAATCAGTACTGATATCGAATATCGAATATCAAATAAGTGAATCAAAATTGATTCCAGATTTCACAACAGAAATCACAATCAGTGTCTGTTATTACAGACCTGATTACCCAGTCGAAATCACGATTGATTTCCAAATCAGTGTCTGATAAACAGACCCGATTTCCAAAAGAAAATATTTATTTATGTGAAATCAGTGTCTGGAATACAGACCCAATTTCCACAGTTCTTATTTTAATTAAAACCGAAACCGTATTGTTAATTTAAACCAAGTTCTTCACAATCCGTCACTAGATCAGAAACCAGAAAGTTTGTAGAAGAAAACGATTTGATTAAAAAATAGAAAGTTGTCTTAAGATTGTTGTTTGTAATACTCAAAAACAATCTGGTTCGAATCTGTAAGAGAACAGAGAGTAAAAACCATAAAAAACAACACGTTAGAAAACGGTTTTGGGAAATCGAGACCCGTGTTTCACACGGTGTCCTTAAGACAATTTTGCCGTATAACACCGTATGTGTATATCGATTGTCTCTCATGATACAACGATTTAATAGTGAACGTACATGGCACAAACACTCTCAGCGAACTCAAATCCGGTATGAACTTACCAAGAACTGAAGAAGAAGAGAACAATTATTAAATTTAGATTTTTCAATAGCTATAGATATTTTAATTTGTTTTAAAAATATTTATTTATTACTATTTTTATAAAAATGTATTTTTCGAGTAAATTGAGGTGTATTCAGATGTTTTAATTATTATTATTATTTATAAAAACGCTTATTCTAGAAATACTTGTATAAGTACTCAATTGTTTTTTAAACTCCATGAAGGTTATTGTCAATCATAATTATAAATTAATTTAGTTTTCCATACTTATTTTCTAAAGGCATTCCATATATTTTTTTAATAAACTCAATTCAATTTTTTTTTCATGTGTCCATCTCAAATATGATTCAATAAAATAAAAAGGTGAAAACTTTTATGGAGATGAAAATAGTAGTGGAGTTATTTTTTTATCATATGGTCCACTTGACAGCAAACAACAAAGAACCCCAAGCCCGAGTATGCTTAGCACTAGGACACAGACCATTCCATCTAGCCACCCATGACTTGATCGATTGATTCGGGCAATAACACACATCCCACCAGCTAATGCACGAAGACCATAACTTCAATGGAATAAAACATATCGACTTTTTAATTATTATGTGTTGATATCTACTCTGAGCTCTCCGCTTCTTCAGTTGTTGGTCAAGTTACACAGTGAGTAACTACTAACTTCTTGTGAAGTATGGTCCATACTTGATTCGATCACAACTTCAAAACACAAAGAAAGGATATCTATGACGATTTTGGATTATGTGTTACGTTGAAGATGAAATCCTTTGCAGGTTGCTTGGAAGTGAATATGAAATTGGTGTATTTAAATACTACCATCAGGTAATTTCCTATCACCTTAAACTTTTAGGTTTACTAACATAATATCATATTGTTAGATCATTTCTTACCGTACCTTAATCTTTTAGGTTCATGTGGTAAACCCGTTAATCTTACACTTATTTATTAATTTCTGCTTCTGATTTCCATATTTCTTTTTATACAATTTTGATATTTTAGAAGAGAGAACAAATTAATCTAAGAGTAAAAAAAAATAGTTATATCAATAACTCATTCAAAATATGTATACATTGAAATCATGCAAGCCTTTATGGAATGGAAATATTGTAAACAGCAAAAGATATACCAAATCATGCGATTGGTAAATTAAACTACTAAGAAATGAAAATCATATTTTCAAGAAGAAGAAAAAAAATGAAAATCTTGTTAGCATAAAAAAAAATGTGAATCATGTTTGGTTGTGAAAGAAATCTATATAAAATTTCATCTCTCATGACTAGTATTTTGATTAAAAATTAGAAGAAAAAAATGGCGGCTACCACAAAACCAGTGGAGTTTAAAAAATATGTATGGTTGAAGCAACGTGAGATGAAAGGTGAGGAAGTGACAGAAGAGTTAGAGAAAGCGAGGCTTATGTTATTAAATAAGGGTACATTACAGCCTTCCACCAATAAAGAGATAGACATGGCCTTCGAAATTAAGAACGGGGATTTCGGTTGGAATGGTAGGATTTTTGCAGCCATAAGACTAAATATGGAGGATAGAAGAAAGTTGGATGATTATGCATCAAAAACCTATGATGTACATATTATGAAATTTCACAACCAATATGAGAGCAGATATAACAAAGAAAACAAGAAAGAAAATGAAGAAAATTCAGATGGGGAGAGAAAAGATGGTTCAGATGATGAGGAGAAGGAAGATGAGAAAGATTCAGAGTCAGAGGAAGAGGAAGAGGAAGAGGAAGAGGAGAGTGCAGCTAAAACAAGTTATGAGAGAGAAGAGATAGAGGAGGAAGAGAAAGTGAAGAAAGATGCTGGGGGTGAGGAAAATGAAACAAATTCTGAAGACGATGAGTCAAAAGAGGAAGATCAGGAGGAGACCGATGACAGTGATGAGTCAGGTGATGATGACAATGAAGAGGAAAAGGAGGATACCGATGACAGTGATGAGTCAGGTGATGATGACAATGAAGAGGAAAAGGATGGTGATGGTGAAGAAGAAGATGATGAAGAAGTGGATTAATTTATAGTTTTACTTAATGTTTTAAATTAAATAATCTCTAGTTTTAATATTTTTAATTAAGTTTAATTATGTTTAGTTGAAATTTATTAATGTTTTGTTTGAGAAATTTTAATTCGAACATTTTATCTTTTATTAATATAATTGTTTTTAATATTTAATTAATATATAATTTAAATTGTGATTTTGAATATTTAAAAGTTGGAGATGGTTGGATCCGATGACGATGATGTTGTTGGGCTGGGCTGGGCTGGGCTTATTCACACCCCCTATCCTAATTTCTTTATTTTTCATCTTTTCCTATAGTTACAACTTACACATTTAATTTATTATCCTCGATTTAAATTTCTGGAGAGGACCATCCTTATATACACAAACACAATCAAAATCAATCTAATTTAATCAAATAATTGATTCAACCAGACAACTACTTTATTGATCCTTCTCAATATTCAAAGCTTTTTTTTTCCTTGATTTGAAAACTTTGATATATATTTCTTGCTATCACGGTATTAAATATTCATTGAAATTTATATTGTACTATTATGGTTTTGATTTTATGATTTATTGTGATATTTTATATATAATTTTGAGGATTACGTTCCTATTATTAGTTTCTTAGAACCTTGGCGAAACGAGAAAAAAAAAAATGCTAATGCAGCATACATAAGAACTGGTAAATAGAAAAGTATGATACAATAAATACAAACAAAAATAAACCTAGAAGGTTTACAAATTGGAAACAGCCAGGTACTTGTCACCAAAGCGAAAATTACCGATATAATAATTATCTTAAAATTTTTTCTAATTTTTTCTTTTTTATTTGAATTTTATTGTGTATAAATAGTAGACATGCAACAATCTTCTTTTTAGTTAGGTGTGTACCGTACCTGACAATTTCATACAAATGGGATGACTTCTGTTGCAACCAACATAATTTAAAATTGAATTTTCACATGGTGCATATTCCCTTTCACGTTAGCGGTAGGGGTTTAAATTTTATCATACACATTTTGCATATATGTGTGAGGAGTTTTCTCTCTGATATTGTGGGTATAGATATCTCCTATTATGATAATAGATATTAGAGCTACACATGTAGTATTTGATTTCGATAGGTCCCGACAAATGGCAAAGCCCCGGTGTTAGAATTTATTGTAATTCTTAAATAAATAAAAAGTAAATCAATAAATTATAGTATATTATATTATATTATATTATATATTATATATTTTATATATATATATATATATATATATCCTTATTGTATATAAGAAGGGCCTTATAATTTAAAATTTTAGTTTATGGCCCTAATTGAGTAACAAAATCCTTCTGCAAAAGGTTTTATGTAATAATGTAAATTTAAAATTAGAGGGCTGTTTTTGTAAAACGATCAAACCTTTTAGGAGAATTTTAAATCACAAAAAAAATAGGGAGGAAATGTAGAAATATTGGAAAGTAAAGGGTGACAATAATAAATAATAAATACAAATACAAAACAGTAAATTATAATCCGAAGTCCGTAAGGACTTTGGAGACAGCAGCTATAAAGCAATTTGAGGAATCGTTTAGAAACTCTATCATCAACATTCAACACCAACTCAACCCTCTGTTATTTAATCAATCGAACTTCTTCAATTATTCAGAGTTGATGACGAAGAGAAGGCGCCTAAACTCTCCACCTCCCAAAGACAAGGTTTTTACTCTTTTTTTTGTTTTGTTTTTTAAGAGCATGAAACATCAACAGTACCATTATTGTTCTAAAGATCACTTCTTTTCAATAACATCATCGGTTGAGCTATTCGAATTACATTCTGGGTTCTGACTGATATTGTTATTATGTTAAAGAATATGGTTATTGTTATTATTATCATGATTTTCCTTACGCATAACTATACTGGTATTGTGATTGCTATTGTTATTTCTTATTTATGAATATTGACTGATTTAATTGTTTTTGTTTATTTTATTTTTTTTCAATCAGGTTTCAATTAATACTGAGAATGATGAATTTCCTGAGTGTTGTGTTAGTAGACTTCCGGACGATATTATTGTTAATATATTCTCACGATTGACTCTTTTCGAAGCTGCAAGGACTAGTGTTGTTTCCAGTAGATGGAGATATTTGTGGACTTTTACCGCTAATCTTGATTTTCATGCTCCAAAAACAATGTGGAAAATTAATACGAAAATTGGGAAAGATCCGAACGTATCAGAAATAGAAGAAAAAAGGTCCAGGTACATTAACTGGGTGGACAAAGTTTTAGAATTGCATAGAGGCAAATTTATTAATGAGTTTAGATTATATTTTGATTTGGGTGATGATCAGAAAAGTTACATCACCAATTGGATCCACACAGCTTTAGCCAAGGGAGTTCAAAAGTTGGAGTTGAAATTTGATAGGTTTGTGGGAATTATTTGGAAGGAATATAGCTTTCCCGTAGAATGTTATAACACCCTCAAAAGTCCCCATGGTTTATCTATTATCAAATCTTTAAGGTCCCTCTCTTTAAGATTTGTGCATGTTAACACAGAGATTGTTGAGTTTTTTATATACAATTGTCCTCATCTTGAACGATTGTGTGTGGTTGGCTCAAAAACTTTATTAAGCTTAAAGGTTGCTGGTTCTTCAATCCAATTGAAGCACCTAGACATTGACCGCTGCCACTCCATCAAAGAAGTTGAAATATCTGCCCCAAGTCTTCTGTCGTTTAAATATTTCGGACATCAAATCAAGTTACGTGTTGAGAATGTTCCTTTACTCCTTGATGTATCCATTGGTGGAAGCTATTATGTTCAACTAAAGAATCTTATTGACCCAATTATTCCACATATTTCTCAACTGAAGACTCTTGAGTTGTATTTAAACTTAAAAAGGGTTAGTATTCAAAACTTCATTAACACGTGTTTGTATTCAACTTTCAAATTTGTAATCTTATTTTGTACCCTTTCCTTTTTCAGGATATGATACAATTTCCACCGTTTGAATTGCCTAAACTAAGGCACTTAATATTTGAAGTTAATGCGGATGATCATAGCAGCCTTCTTGATTTGACTCGAATGATAAAGGCATGCACCTTTTTACACAAGTTTACATTGAAGGTAAGTACATAATGATAGAATAAGCTTGTATTGTGTTTCAAATATTGTATTACTATTTGTAGGTTGACAATAGTTTCCTCTTTGATTTGAAGTTTTAAATGACCAGTTATCTAGCATTTTGTAAATGTTGTTTTATTTCATTGTTGCAGTTAATATGTGGTGGTAACAAAAGAGAACTACGTGAGTTTCCTAAATGTCCTCTTGAACACCTTAAGGAGGTGGAGTTTATTGGGTTTGTTGGACGCCCGATTGATCTTGAACTTGCTTTCTACTTTATTGAAAATGCCTCCATGCTCGAGAAAATGATTGTCAATCCTACAAGTCCATATTTAGTGGGATCCTATTTCGAGTTTGAGGACGACGAGAGCAAAAAAGCCGCTAGAAAACGTGTCAAGCAATTGAATAAAAGAGTACCTCAAGGGGTTAAATTGGTAGTATGTTAACTTTCTTGTAACCATTATTCTTTCTATTATCTTAACTGGATTTTGTGTAGAATCAAAGGTTACATTTTAAAAATGTGTTTAATCAATTTATGTTATGTTAAATTTATCTATACTTGGCAAGCCTCAAGCCACGTTCAGCTGGTTAAGACTAATACACTCTCAACTTCTTTATAGCTTTGCTATGGACAATTGGAAACAGAAAAATGTTTCTTGTTTGACCCTTCTTTTCAAAAAAAAAAAAAAAAAACTACGGTTAATGTTACTTGAAACTCATAAGTCTGGGAAGGCTATATCTGCAAACTGAATCGTTGTTTTTGTTTGTGTTTCCTAAAAGTTTAGTTCTTTTAATTTTTTTTAATAAATAAAGTATCTTTATAATAGAATTGTCAAAAGTTTAAAATGATAATTTTGGAACAAAATGAATTGTTTCTAGATTTTTTTTTAATTTCAAGTTTTTAGAATAAAGTGTCTTTAGAAAATGATTGTATGGAGAAAAGTTCAAAGTAAATGGTCAAATAGTATTTTCAGTTAATTATTTTAATCCAAGGGTAAAAAAATATTTTTTGACCATTATACGATGTTTGACTGTTAATTTTTTTTAGGGATATTATTATTTTACACCCTCACTTATGAGGTATTGATCATTTTCCACCCTCTAATTTCAGTAACGATCATTTTACACTTTCCAAAGTTAACATTTTAATAAAAATACTATTATGCCCTTCTATCCTTCTATCTCTCTTTGTCAATTTTTTTATCACCATCACACCCAGGCCGAGACTGTCATCATCACCAACACCAACACCAAAACACAAAACCCAGAACCATACCACTAGAACCGCCGCCGCCACCGCCGTTGGAAAAAATTCATCATCACCAACACCAGAAAGCAACACCGATTCAGAAACCTGAAACCCAAAAAAAATTCGAAAATACAAATCAAACCCAGAAAAAGAATCAATCACTTGCTCAAAACATCGAAAATACAAATCAAACGCAGAAAAAAAAATCAAACCACCTGCTCAAATCCTAAAATCAAATACAAACATAAACTCTAAAATCAACCACCAACAAAACTCACTCTCACACACACAAACAGTTGGGTTCGACCTAACCCAGATCTAGAATCGAACCGAGTTCTAGGTTCGAACCAACACACCAACCCAACCCCATACCCAAACGACCACCACCCAGTCCACCCCACCTGAAATCACCACCATTGACCGATCGGCGCCCTACACCGACGGCTACACCAACACCTTATTAGAACCAACCCACCAGAAATCAAAGAAAAGAGAGAGAGAGAGAGAGAGAGAGAGAGAGAGAGAGAGAGAGAGAGAGAATAAGAGATCAGTGGTGGGTGGTGAGTGGTGTGTAGTGGTGGGTGGTGAGTGGTGTGTGATTGACTGGGTGGAGGATGATGGTGGGGAAGATGGTGGGGAAGATGGTGGGAGGCGATTGAAAGAAGAAATCAAAGAAAAGAGAGAGAGAGAGAGAGATCGGTGGAGCGTGATAGAGAGAGAATAAGATATCGGTGGTGGGTGGTGGTGGTGGGTGAGAGAGTGGACTTAATTTAATAATGTTTTAATTTTTTTTTACTTAATTTAATAATGTTTTAATTTTTTTTTACTTAATTTAATAATGTTTTAAATTTTTTTATTTAATTTAATAATGTATATTAATTTTACCACTTCAATTACCAATATACCCTTACCGACTTATCAGAAAAATAAAGATTTTAACGGAATAGTAATGGTAGGGTGTATTTTGACTAATAACTGAAATTAGAGGGTGGATTTTGGCCATTACTAAAACTAAATGGTGGATTTTGACCAATACCTCATAAGTGAAGGTGGAAAATAATAATATCATTTTTTTATGACATGGACCATTTTGATATATCTATGAAAACTTGAGGATTAAATAATTAAATATCCATATGTCATGCTCATGAATTATATAACATTTATTGATTTTTTTTTGAAGTATTACATTTACAATATGGCTGTCCGACCTAAATACTGTAACATTGGGAACAAAATTTATTCCCTCCTTATTACATTATAAATACCGTAAGGATATAGTAGTTAGTTTTTGTTTATATTTAAAGGCAACATTTTTTTTTCACTTATAAATTTATAAGAGCATCTCCAATGCTATTATGTATTTGGAGAAAATGGAGTGCCACATATGATAGATACTAAAAAAGTTAGAAAAACTCTCTCCAATGCAATTATCTAAGTTGAATATGGAGATGATGTGGCAAAAAAAAGTTAGAGAATATGGAGTTGAGTTTCTAATTCTAGAAACTCTCCTAGAAATGCTGACTAGGATTTCTAACTATTTTCACCAATAATATTAAAGCTCATGTAATGGGAAAATAAAAGAGGAGAGATAATGTAATAATTGTATTATTATGATTGGTTATAAAATACATACATATTCGACTTTAGATAATTGCATTGGAGATGTGAATATACATTTCTCTAAAAAAAATTCAAAAGTGAGCCCATAGTGAACAGAAATGCTGACGTGACACTAATTAGAAACTCAAAAATGCATATTTGCATTGGAGATGCTCTAAGGTAATTCACACCAACTTCATTGAAACTGTAGGTTCAATCATATCTCTATAATTTCAAATTTTAGTTAAAAAACCCCTGATTGACTGAGTGCCAAAATCCTTATACAAAAGGTTTGATCTAAATTTTAAAACAGAGGGATTTTTTTGAAAAGGGTCAAACTTTAAAGGGGGAATCTTAAAAAAAAGACAAATATAGAAATATTATAAAGTAGAGGGTCAATAATAAATAGAAATACAAACAAAAGGGGGAAAATATAGAATAATTGAAAGTATAGGGTAATACCGTAATAATAATAAATACAAATACAAAACCATCCGAATTCAGTAAGGACTATCCAAATCTGACAGGAAGGAGAAGATCGAAGAAAGCAGTTTGAGATCTCTTGCTTCAAATTTGAAGCAGGTACTTTCAACTCTCTAAAATCTCTTGCTTTTCTTCTTGTTAATTACATAGTTTTCAATTACATAATCAATCCAATTTCTTCAATTTTTCAGAGTTGATGATGAAGAGAAGGCGCATAAACTCTCAACCTCCAAAGACAAGGTTTTTATTCTTTTATCTCTACTCTTTTTTTTTTTTTTAGATTTTTGTTTTTGCTTTCTTTTTGTGTTTGTGTTTGTGTTTGTTTTTAAAAGCATGAAAGATCATCAGTGCCATTATTATTCTACAGATCACTTCTTTTCAATAACAACATCTCTGCTTGAGTTGAGCTTTTAGAATTCCGTTCTGGTTCTGCCTGATATTGTTATTATGATAAATGAATATTGTTATATGTAGTCACAGACCAAAAGGAAAATGTGTTGAAGGACTTGGAAGAAAGGATATTGAAGAAGAGATTAAACAATTTAGTCATGTTGCTTTTGCATCTAGTCAGAAATCACTCTGTTTCTTTCCATAGCCAACTGAAAACTAATCAGGATTGAAGTGAAGAAATAGTTTCTGGAGAATAGGATTATTTTCTCTACACATAACTACTGTTGTTGTCATCTATTTCCTATTTATGAATATTGAATGATTGAATTGTTTTTGTTGAATTTTATTCTATTTTTTTCCATCAGGTTTCAAATACTGAGAATGCTGAACTTCCTGAGTGTTGTGTTAGTAGACTTCCGGACGATATTATTGTTAATATATTCTCACGGTTAACTCTTTTAGAAGCTGCTAGGACTAGTGTTGTTTCCAGTAGATGGAGATATTTGTGGACTTTTACTGCTAATCTTGATTTTCATGCTCCAAAAACAATGTGGGATATTAATACAAAAACTGGGAAAAAGCCAAACGAATCAGAAATAGAAAAAAAAAGGTCCAAGTACATCAACTGGGTGGACAAGGTTTTGGAATTGCATAGAGGCAGATATATTAATGAGTTTAGAATACATTTTGATTTGGGTGATAACCAGAAAAGTTACATCACAAATTGGATCTACACAGCTTTAGCTAACGGAGTTCAAAAGTTGGAATTGAATTTTGATCGGTTTGTGGGAATTATTTGGAAGGAATATAGATTTCCAGTTGAATGTTATAACACTCTCAAAAGTCCCCATGGTTTATCTATTATCAAATCTTTAAGGTCTCTATCTTTAAAAAATGTGGATGTTAACACAGAGATTGTTGAGTTTTTTATATACAATTGTCCTCATCTTGAACGATTGAGTGTGTTTTGTTCAAAGACTTTATTAAGCTTAAAGGTTGCTGGTTCTTCAATCCAATTGAAGCACCTTGACATTAACTGCTGCTGCTCCATTAAAGAAGTCGAAATATCGGCCCCAAGTCTTTTGTCGTTTAAATATCATGGGCAGCAAATCAAGTTGCATGTTCAGAATCTTCCTTTACTCCTTGATGTATCAATTGGTGGAAGATATGATGTTCAGCTAAGGAATCTTATTGACCCAATTATTCTATATCTTCCTCAATTGGAGACTCTTGAGTTGCTCTTAGACTTAAAAAAGGTTAGTAATCAAAACTTCATGGATGTGTGTTTTTGACTAAAACTTCAATTTTATTATCTTGTTTTTGTGTTCTGCTTTTTCAGGATAGGATACAATTTCCACATTTTGAATTACCTAAACTAAGGCACTTAATTTTTAAAGTTATTGCATCTGATCACCACAATCTCCTTGATTCGACTCAAATAATAAAGGCTTGTCCTTTCTTGCACAAATTTACACTAAAGGTAACTAACACATGTTAGAAAAAGTGTGTATTATGTTTCAAATATTATATTACTAATTGTAGGTTGACGATGGTTTCCTCTCAGATTTGAAGTTGTATGTGACTAGTTATCTAGCATTTCATAAATGATGTTATTTTATTTCATTGCTGCAGTTAATATGCGGTGGTGGCAAAAGAGAACTACGTGAGTTTCCTAAATGTCCTCTTGAACACCTCAAGGTGGTGGAATTCATTGGATTTGTTGGGCGTCCAATTGATCTTGAACTTGCATTCTACTTTCTTGAAAATGCCCCCATGCTCGAGAAAATGATTGTCAATCCTACAAGTCTATCTTCAGTGGGATCCTATTTTGAGTTTGAGGATGGCGAGAGCAAACAAGCCGCTAGAAAACGTGTCAAGCAATTGAAGAAAAGAGTACCTCAATGGGTTCAGTTGGTAGTATGTTAACTTTCTTGTAACCATTATTCTTTCTATTATTTTAACTTGATTTTGTATAGAATCAAAGATTACAGTTTTAAAATGTGTGTTTAATCAATTTCGGTTATGTTAAATTTATCTATACTTGGCAAGCCTCAAGCCACGTTTATCTGGTTAAAGACTAATACAGTCTCAGATTCTTTATAGCTTTGCTATGGACAATTGGATTACTCAGTTGCCGTCTGTTTCATCATCAAATTACACAAGATTTTGTAGATTTCAACGAACGTAGGGAAAAAAAAAAACCAGTGGTGTTAAAAATCGATGGGAAAGCAGGTGCGTAAAAGAACAAAACTTGTGAATTTAAAGGGAGTCAAATATCCATGAACTGCTATCTTTATGGTTTGAAATACACAACTGTGATGGGTATGGAAAAGTTCCCTGCACATTAACCGCCGAAAAAGAAAAAGAAATAATGAAAGAATTAGAAGGGAAATTTGAAAAGGCTAGATACTAGCTATTGACTGCAAAAATTTTGTTAACAAATTATTTAGGCATCAGAATCATAATATCATGTTGCAATACAGAGGCATTCCTTGCCTTTGCAATTTGTCCCACAAGCACATCATCTGCCTTGGAGACTGATAATGAGCTGTATAATAATTTAGGATGTACAGTATACTTGGCAGATAGTTTAACCAAACCCAATGAATGTCATGTTTGAAGATCATTATCACGGTACAATATTTACTTAAGTTAGTGATGGCAACACTTTTCAACACAGCAAGATCATAGTTATCCAAGTAAGGAATGATCACAATGTCACCAAAAAATTCTGTTTCTTTCTTTAACTCCACATTCACTTCAATTATTACGCTCTGTTTATATATAAATCGGAAAGGAAATGAATTTATATCCTCCGAAATAAAATTTACATGGTAAAGAGTGAACATTTTAAACGTTAGAAACTCCTTATTGAGTACCGAAAACCTCATACAAAAGGTTTTAATAAATTTAAAATTAGTGGGTTGGTTTTGAAAAACTGGAATCTTGAAAAACAAACAATAAAAGGGAGAAATTTTGAAGTTGGTGTTTTCCAAATATCAATTTTTTTTTGGTCAAATTAGTTGAGAACAAAATTTTCATCATCACTTGATTCTCACTAACTGAAGCATCAACTTTTTTTACTAGTTAAATAAGTTATTATCAAAATCATACAAATTTTACTGCTCAAACATGTTAGGTTGATTGAGAGAGTACAAGATCATGTAAATTTAACTGGTCAAATAAGTTAGGATTCCTGAGATAGTAAAAAAATCATGCAAATTGTACAATTGGTAAGAACGAAAATCATGTGAACATCAAAAAATTGTAAACCAAGTTTGATTGTGACACAAGTCTATATATAATTACATCTCCATCATGGTGTTTCACTCAAAACTTAAAAAGACACTAGTGTTATCAAAAAGCATGGCTGCTACCACAAAGCCCAGAGAGTTCAAGGAGTATATCAACCTTAAGATTCGTGAAAATTTGGGAGAGGATGTGGTTGAAATGTTGGAGCAAGCCAGACTTGCTTTGTTAAGGAAGCGTTTCTTACAGGTTTGTACAGAGGAAGAAATCGATATTGCTTTCGATTTCAAAGGGAGACATAATCAGTGGAAAGGTAAGATATTTCCGGCATTTAAACTAGCAATGGAAAGAAAGAGAAAATTAAATGATTATGCTGTCCAAAGGTATGATACACATATTACTTTCATACCGAAGGAAGAGGGAGATGAGGGAGAGGTGGATGAACACAAGGATGAGGATGAAAAAGATGGGGGAGAGGTGGATGAAAACAAGGATAAGGATGAAAAGGAAGAAGGAGATGGGGAGGGTGAGGAAGAAGATTCAGAAGAGGAAGAGAATGATGGGGAGAGCATAGGGAAAGGTGATGCTGATGAGGAAAATAAAGATTTAGAAGCTGAGACAGATGAGGATGAAACAAGTTCAGAGGAAGAAAGGAGAAGAGAAGTGATAAGAATGAGTATGACACAAGTTCTAAGGGAGATGATGAGACAAGTGATAAGGATGAGGAAGAAGGTGATGAGAACGCAGAAGCAGATAAAGATGGAGAGGAAGAGGAAGAAGAAGAGGAAGAGGAAGAGGATTAATCGATAATGATCTTAATTAAATAATTTTCTAATTTTAATGTTTTTAGTTATGTCTTAATGTTTTTAATTATGTTTCAGTTGTAGTGTATTAATGTTAAGTTTGAGGAGTCGATTATGTTTCGGTTGTTGTTGGGTGGTGAATACTTCAAATAATATGATGTACTTTAAATATCAGGTAAAACTTATACTATAAATAATCTTATCTTTTTATTCTGGAAAAATATTTGAGAGTTAAATGGTTGAGCTATTAATTGTTGAAATTTAGAAATTGTGAAGTGTAGTTTGGAGATAGATTACAATTTACAAACAATTCACTTATATCCATCCCAATTATTTGGCATTGATCGATACACCAGAATTTGCTAGAAAAGTTGTGTTTGATTTACATCTAAGGTACAAATATATAAATTAAAAGATATATACAATCACTCACTTACCAATTTTCAATCAAATTTAGAACACCATATTTTTTGATAAATTTTAGTTTTCACTCATTGTGTGATTGAACAACATGATCTATACATAGGAGTTGTAACCTTGTAAGTAGATGTTAATCTGTTATGGTGACAATATGATTTATGGTAGTAGGAATGAAGGTGTCCAGGTGGAACACCTTCACTTTACAAGAGAAATGAGAATGATTTTCAATAATTATTATTTGATTTTCTTAAAAAAAAAATTATTAATATAATATAAAGGAGTAAAATCATAATATTAAATCATTTACATGGTTTTTCAAAAAAAAAATTATTTACATGGTGATCACAACAATAATTTTAGATATTATTACTTTATTAAATTTAATAATATAAAAGTAATTTTGTAATAATGAACTATTTACATGGGTATTTAAGTCTTTTTGGTCAATTATGCAGGAAGGGGTGCTCCTAGGTGTGTCAGTGTTGTGGGCGAGGTAAGTACTGTTTGCGGATAAGTAAACAACTAAAACAAGGGCATAGAAGTTTTCTTTGTTATACTGTATTTATGAAAATTGGAGGATCAAATAATTTAATACGCATGTGTCGTGCATAAATGTGAAATTTCGTGATAACTTAGGGAGCAAAATGTACTTACTCTTTATTATATGTGATAATATAATGTAATCCACACCCACATCAAGTTGTAGATTTTCGATTTTAGCTAAATAATTTTTTTTCTTACATTTCAGGAAAAAAAAAAGATTCATCATATCTCTATAACTTCAAATTTTAGTTTAAAACCCCTAATTGAGTATCAAAATTCAAAACTCACTTGCATAAGGTTTTATCTAAATTTAAAATTAGAGGGCTGTTTTTGTAAAACCATCAAACTTTAGGGGAATCTTTAAAAAGAAAAAACAAAAACGAAGGGGACAATGTATAAACATTTGAAAGTAGAGGGTGATAATAATAAATAGAAATACAAAACAATCCGAAGTCAGTCAGAGTCCTGATCTGACAGGAAGCAGAAGATCGAAGAAAGCAGTTTGAGATCTCTCGCTTCAAATTTGAAGCAGGTATTTTCAATTCTCTAAAATCTCTTGCTTTTCTTCATGTTAATTTCATAATCAATCCAATTTCTTCAATTTTTCAGAGTTGATGATGAAGAGAAGGCGCCTAAACTCTCCACCTCCCAAAGACAAGGTTTTTATTCTTATTTCTCTACCCTTTTTTTTTTAATTTTTTGTGTTTGTGTTTGGTTTTTTGAAAAGCATGAAACATCATCAGTGCCATTGTTATTCTAAAGATCACTTCTTTTCAATAACCTGAATGCTGACTGCTTGAGCTATTAGAATTCCATTCAGGGTTCTGCCTGATATTGTTACTACGATAATGAATATGATGTTTCTTACTATTATCGTGATTTTCTTTACACATAAATACTGTTATTGTGATTGATATTGTCAATTTGTCATCTATTTTCGTATTTACAAATACTGAATGATTGAATTGTTTTTGTTGATTTTTATTCTATTTTTTCCATCAGGTTTCAAATACTGAGAATAATGAACTTCTTGAGTGTTGTGTTAGTAGACTTCCGGACGATATTATTGTTAATATATTCTCACGGTTAACTCTTTTAGAAGCTGCTAGGACTAGTGTTGTTTCCAGTAGATGGAGATATTTGTGGACTTTTACTGCTAATCTTGATTTTCATGCTCCAAAAACAATGTGGGATATTAATACAAAAACTGGGAAAAAGCCAAACGAATCAGAAATAGGAAAAAAAAAGGTCCAAGTACATCAACTGGGTGGACAAGGTTTTGGAATTGCATAGAGGCAGATATATTAATGAGTTTAGAATACATTTTGATTTGGGTGATAACCAGAAAAGTTACATCACAAATTGGATCTACACAGCTTTAGCTAACGGAGTTCAAAAGTTGGAATTGAATTTTGATCGGTTTGTGGGAATTATTTGGAAGGAATATAGATTTCCAGTTGAATGTTATAACACTCTCAAAAGTCCCCATGGTTTATCTATTATCAAATCTTTAAGGTCTCTATCTTTAAAAAACGTGGATGTTAACACCGAGATTGTTGAGTTTTTTATATACAATTGTCCTCATCTTGAACGATTGAGTGTGTTTTGTTCAAAGACTTTATTAAGCTTAAAGGTTGCTGGTTCTTCAATCCAATTGAAGCACCTTGACATTAACTGCTGCCATTACATTAAAGAAGTCGAAATATCGGCCTGCAAGTCTTTTGTCGTTTAAATATCATGGGCCACATATCAAGTTACGTGTTCAGAATCTTCCCTTTACTTCCTTGATGTATCAATTGGTGGAAGATACGATGTTCAACTAAGGAATCTTATTGACCCAATTATTCTATATCTTCCTCAATTGGAGACTCTTGAGTTGCTCTTAAACTTAAAAACGGTTAGTAATCAAAACTTCATGGACGTGTGTTTTTTGACTAAAATTTCAATTTTATTATCTTGTTTTTGTGTTTTGCTTTTTCAGGATAGGATACAATTTCCACATTTTGAATTACCTAAACTACGGCACTTAAGTTTTGAAGTTATTGCATCTGATCACCACAATCTCCTTGATTTGACTCAAATAATAAATGCTTGTCCTTTCTTGCACAAATTTACACTAAAGGTAACTAACGCATGTTAGAAAAAGCTGTGTATTATGTTTCAAATATTGTATTACTAATAGTAGGTTGACGATGGTTTCCTCTTTGATTTGAAGTTGTATATGACTAGTTATCTAGCATTTCGCAAATGATGTTATTTTATTTCATTGCTGCAGCTAATATGCGGTAGTGGCAATAGAGAACTACTTGAGTTTCCTAAATGTCCTCTTGAACACCTCAAGGTGGTGGAATTCATTGGATTTGTTGGGCGTACAATTGATCTTGAACTTGCATTCTACTTTCTTGAAAATGCCCCTATGCTCGAGAAAATGATTGTCAATCCTACAAGTCCATATTCAATGGGATCCTATTTCGAATTTGAGGATGGAGAGAGAAAACAAGCCGCTAGAAAACATGTCGAGCAATTGAAAAAAAGAGTACCTCAAGGGGTTCAGTTGGTAGTATGTTAACTTTCTTGTAACCATTATTCTTTCCTATTATCTTAACTGAATTTTGTGTAGAATCAAAGGTTACAGTTTTAAAATCTGTGTTTAATCAAGATCTGTTATGTTAAATTGATCTGTACTTGGCAAGCCTCAAGCCATGTTCAGCTATTTAAGACTAATACAGTCTCAGCTTCTTTATAGCTTTGCTATGGACAATTGGATTACTCGGTTGCCGTCTGTCTCATCATCAAATTACACAAGATTTTGTAGACTTCAACGAAAGTAGGGAAAAAAAACCCAGTGGTGTTAAAAATTGATGAGAAAGCAGGTGCAAAGTGCATAAAAGAACAAAACTTGTGAATTTAAAGGGAGTCAAATATCCATTTACTGCTATCTTTATGGTTTGAAATACACAAATATGAAGGGTATGGAAAAGTTCCCTGCACATTATCAGCCAAAAAATGTAAAAGAAATAATGAAAGAATTAGAAGGGAAATTTCGAAGAGGCTAGATACAAGTTGATACAACTACTAGCTATTGACTGCAAAAATTTTGTTAACAAGTTATTTAGGCATCATAATCATAATCCCATGTTGCAATATAGAGGCATTCCTTGCCTTTGCAATTTGTCCCACAAGCACATCATCTGCGCCTTTGGAGACTGATAATGAGCTGTATAATAATTTAGGATCATTATCACGGTACAGTATTTACTTAAGTTTGTGATGGCAACACTTTTCAACACAACAAGATCATAGTTATCCAAGTAAGGAATGATCACAATGTCGCTAAAAACTTCTGCTTCTTGCTTTAACTCCACTATTCACTTCACTCCTTTACGCTCTGTTCACATATTAAATTGGAAAGGAAAGGTATTTAGATCCTCCGACATAAAATTTACATTGTAAACGATGAACATTTTAAATACCAGAAACCCCTTATTTAGTACCAAAAACCTCATACAAAAGGTTTTAATAAATTTAAAACTGGTGGGTTGGTTTTGAAAAACGGGTAAAACCTTTTAGTGGAATCTTGAAAAACAAACAATAAAACGGAGAAATATTGAAATATTTGAAAGTAAAGGGTGATAATAATAAATACAAATACAAAACAATCCTGAAGTCGGTAAGGAATATGTTTCCCATTTCTAATCTGACATTAGAAGGTAATAGCAAAAGAAGAAATCAGTTTGAAATCGTTTTCAAACACTATCATCTTTGCCAACACGTGCTGTATATGCATCAATTTTGAAGTTAGGTATTTTTCAAGTATCAAATTTTTTACTGATCAAATTAGTTGAAGATCAAAATTTTCATCATCACTTGATTCTCACTAACGGAAGCATCAACTTTTTTTTTACTAGTTAAATAAGTTACTATCAAAATCATACAAATTTTACTAGTCAAACATGTTAGGTTGATTGAGAGAGTACAAGATCATACAATTTAACCGGTCAAATAAGTTAGGATTTCTGAGATAGTAAAAAAAATCATGCAAATTGTACAATTGGTAAAAATGAAAATAATGTGAACATCAAAAAATTGTGAACCAAGTTTGATTGTGACACAAGTCTATATATAATTGCATCTCCCATCAGTGGTGTTTCACTCAAAACTTTAAAAAAAAAAACACTATTGTTATCAAAAAAAGCATGGCTGCTACCACAAAACCCAAAGAGTTCAAGGAGTACATCAACCTCAAGATTCGGGAAAATAACGGAGAGAATGTGGTTGAAATGTTGGAGCAAGCCGGACTTTCTTTGTTAAGAAAGCATTTCTTACAAGCTTGTACAGAGGAAGAAATCGATATTGCTTTCGATTTCAAGAGGAGACATAATCAGTGGAAAGGTAAGATATTTCCAGCATTGAAACTAGCAAAGGAAAGAAAGAGAGAATTAAATGATTATGCTGTCCGAGTATATGGTACACAGATTACTTTCATTCCCAAGGATGAGGAAGATGAGGGAGAGGTGGATGAAAACAAGGATGAGGATGACAAAGATGGGGGAGAGGTGGATGAAAACAAGGCATAAGGATGAAAAAGAAGATGAAGATAGGGAGGGCGAAAAAGAAGATGAAGAAGAGGAAGAGAATGAGGGGGAGAGCATAGGGAAAGGTGATGCTAGAGAGGAAAATAAAGATTTAGAAGCTGAGAAAGATGAGGACGAAACAAGTTCTGAGGAAGAAATAGGAAAGGGAGAGGAGAAGACTAGTGATAAGAATGAGGATGACACAAGTTCTGAGGGAGAGACAGAAGAGGGAGATGATGAGACAAGTGATAAGGATGAGGAAGAAGGTGATGAGAACACAGAAGAAGATAAAGATGGAGAGGAAGAAGAAGAGGAAGAGAGGATTAATCTATAATGATTTTAATTAAATAATTTTCTAATCTTAATGTTTTTAATTATGTTTCAGTTGTAGTGTATTAATGTTAAGTTTGAAGAGTCAATTATGCTTCAGTTGTAGTGTATTAATGTTAAGTTAGAGGGTTTAATTATGTTTCGGTTGTTTTTGGGTGGTGAATACTTTCGATAATATGACGACTGCTTTAAATATCAGGTAAAACTTATACTTTAAATAATCTTATCTTTTTATCTCGGAAAAATATTTGCTAGTAAAACGGTTGAGATATTAATTGTTGAAATTTAGAAATTGTGAAGTGTAGTTTGGAGATAAATTACAATTAATTTACAAACAATTCATTTATAGTCCATCCCCGTATTGATAAATTCATTAGAAAAGTTATGTTTGATTTACATCCAAGGTACAAATATATAAATTAAAGATATATACAATCACTCACTTACCAATTTTCAATCAAATATAGAACACCAAAAGTTTTTGATAAATTTTAGTTTTCACTCATTGTGTGATTGAACAACATGATCTATATACATGGGAGTAGGTAGATGTTAATCTGTTATGGTGACAATATGATTTATGGTAGTAGGAATGAAGGTGTCTGCTGGAACACCTTCACTTTACAAGAGAAATGAGAATGATTTTCAATAATTATTATTTGATTTTCATAAAAAAAAAAATATTAATGTAATAATAAAGGTATAAAATCATAATATTAAATTATTTACATGGTTTTTCAAAAAAAAAATTATTTACATGGTGATCACAACAATAATTTTAGATATTATTATTTTATTAAATTTGATAATTTAAAGATAATTTTCTAACAATGAACTATTTATATGGGTAGTTAAGTCTTTTTTGGCTTTGGTTAAATGGTGAGTAAGCATAAAGTTGTTAGTCAAATAGTATTTTTCAGTCAATTATGCAGGAAGGGGTTCTCCTAGGTGTGTCAGTGTGTGTAGCCGTGTAGGGGTGTGTAGGGGTGTTTGTTGACGAGGTAAGTAGTCAGGTTGCTGATAGTTTAGTCTCTAAGAGCTCTAGTATCGTCTCTCTTATATGGTGGTGGACTACTCCGAATTTTTACAACTCTTTTATTTTCAATGATTTTTATAGCCAACCTTATTTTAGGTTCTTGATCTGTTTTCTTCTTTTGTTTTCTATTTTTTTTGCTATATTTCTTTTTTATTTAATAAATTGTTGGGATGGGGTTGATTCCGATCCTCAACAACCTTATATATAAAAAGAAAACAAGGGCAAAAATGTTTTCTTTGTTAGAAGACCGATTTGATATACTGTATTTATGAAAATTGGAGGATCAAATAATTTAATACACCTGTGTCATGCATAAATGTGAAATTTCGTGATAACTTAGGGAGCAAAACGTACTTGCTCTTTATTATATGTGATAATATAATAAAATTCGAGGATCAAGTAGATGTTATGGGGACTATATGATTTATGCTAGTTGGAATTTGGAATGAAGGTTTATACCGGAACACCTTCATATTACAAGAGAAATGGGACTGATAGTCAATAATAATTATTTGATTTTCTTAAAAAAAAATTTATTAATATAACAGTATAGGTGTAAAATCATAATATTAAATTATTTACATGGTTTTTCAAAAAAAAAATTATTTACAAGGTGATCACAACAATAATTTAGATATTATTATTTTATTAAATTTGATAATATAAAGGTAATTTTGTAATAATGAACTATTTGTATGGGTATTTAAGTCTTTTTGGCTATGTTTAAATGGTGAGTGAGCATAAAGTTGTTGGTCAAATAGTATTTTTCGGTCAATTATGCAGGGTGCTCCTAGGTGTGTGTACTGTGTAGTGGGAGAAAATATTAAATGAGACGGTCTTATTACCGGTTGATGAGACCGTCCAATAAATTGTATTAGATTATAGTTTAATAATAAATATTTATATTTTTAAGATAAATGAAGTTGAATTTTGATCGTTTTGTGGGAATTATTTGGAAGGAATATTGCTTTCCTGTTGAATTGTTATAACACCCTCAAAAGTCCCTGTGGTCTATCTATTATCAAATATTTAGGTCTCTCTCTTTAACATTTGTACGCTGATTATTGCTGATACAGAGATTGTCGAGTTTTTCATATACAATTGTCCTCGTCTTGAACGATTGAGTGTGTTTGGTTCAAAGACTTTATTAAACTTAAAGGTTGCTGGTTCTTTAATCCAATTAAAGCACCTTGACATTTACTGCTGCCGCTCCATTCAAGAAGTCGAAATATCAGCCCTAAGTCTTTTACTGTTTAATTATCATGCGCCACAAATCAAGTTACGTGTAAAAAATGTTCCTTTACTCTTTGATGTATCCATTGGTGGAAGCTTCCAAGTTCAACTAAGGAATCTTATTGACCCAATTATCCCATATCTTCCTCAGTTGGAGACTCTTGAGTTGCAATTAAACTTAAAAGCGGTTAGTATTCAAAACTTCATTAGACATTTAGAGCATCTCCAATGCAAATATGTATTTTTGAGTTTCTAATTAGTGCCACATCAGCATTTCTATTCACTATGAGCCCACTTTTGAATTTTTTTTAGACAAATGTATATTCACATCTCCAATGCAATTATCTAAAATCAAATATGTATGTATTTTATAACTAATCATAATAAAACAATTATTACATTATCTCTCCTATTTTATTTTACCATTAAATGAGCTTTAATATTATTGGTGGAAATAGTTAGAAATCCTAGTCAGCATTTCTAGGAGAGTTTCTAGAATTAGAAACTCAACTCCATATTCTCTAACTTTTTTTTTGCCACATCATCTCCATATTCAACTTAAATAATTGCATTACAGAGAGTTTTTCTAACTTTTTTAGTATCTATCTTATGTGGCACTCTATTTTCTCCAAATGCATAATAGCATTGGAGATGCTCTTATTTGAATGAACTTTCAAATTTGTTATCTTATTTTCTACCCTCTACTTTTTCTGGATAGGATACAATTCCCACCGTTTGAATTACCTTAACTAAGGCACTTAATTTTTGAAGTTAATGTAAATGATCAAGGTAGCCTCTTTGAGTTGACTCGAATGATAAAGGCATGCCCTTGGCGGATCCAGGAATTTTAACCAGGTATGACACTTGAATATATATATAAAAAACAAATAATGAAAAATTAAAATCATAATAAAATGAGATTTTTTAGATAAAATAAAATAAATAGAACACTTACACAGATGAATTAAATAATCTTATATTCAAAAAGAAATAAAAACAAGAAAATTTGTTAAAATTAAATAATAACAAGAAAAACAACATATATAATGGAAAAAAAACAAAAGAATAAATTACAATCTAATTTTATAATAAGATTTTTTTTTCATTTATAATGAATTCAATTTAAATTTAAATAAAAATAATTTATTAATAAATATTACTATACATGTTTTTAAATTTTTTATTCTTCAAATTTTTTGGTAAATTATTGATTTATTGATTTTAAATAAATTAAAACTATAAAATAAAGGAAAATAATAAGGATAAAAGAAAATGAATCATAATAATATATTAACTATTTTAATCAAATAAAGTAAAATTTGAGATTTTATGGTTTATTGATTGAACGTGTTGGGTATGTCAAGTTTAAACTATTAGAAATAATAAAAATCCAAAAATAATGATAAATAATTTAATATAAAATAAGAAATTGAATTGTTTTGTTTTAGAAGAAATGAAAATTTGAGAAATGAATTGGAAAAAAATTGTTAAATAAAAACGATGTAAAAAATTACAAGATAATTGAATTAAAAAAAGTAAATTGACTTTAGATAGGACTTGAACTCAGTTCACAACAAGGGCAAAATAAAAGTTAATACCAGATGTACTAAAAAGGTAACATTATGATATTGTTGTTAATGAATATGTATATATAAAGTATATACATAATCAATTTTTTTTTAAAAAAAAATTGAGGTAGGACACGTGCCTCACCTGGTCTATATGTGGATCCGCCCCTGTTGTAGGTTGACAATGGTTTCCACTTTGATTTGAAGTTGTATATTACTAGTTATCTTAGCGTTTTCTAATGAGATGTTTTCTTAGTCAATTTTGCACTTAATATGTGACGGTGGCAAAAGGAAGAAACGACGTTAGTTTCCTAAATGTTTTCTTGAACACCTCAAGGAGGTGGAATTCATTGGGTTTGTTGGACGTCCAATTGATCTTGAACTTACATTCACTTTCTTGAAAATACCTCAATGCTTGAGAAAATGATTGTCAATCCTCTAAGTTCATTTTCAATGGGATCCTCTTTCGAGTTTGAGAATGACGATATAAAATAAACCGCGAGAGAATGATTGTCAATCCTATAAATTCATTTTCAATGGGATCCTCTTTCGAGTTTGAGAATGACGAGATTAAATAAACCGCTAGATAACGTGTCAAGCAATTGAAGAACAAAAAATACCTCAAAGGGGTTCAATTGGTAGTATGCTAACTTTATTGTAACCGTGACTATTATCTTAACTGGATTTTATGTAGAATCAAAGATTACCGTTTTAAAATGTGTGTTTAGTCATTTATGTTAAAATTAATCAGTACTTACCAAGCCACAAGCCACATTCAGCCGGTTAAGACTAATAAAATCTCTGCTTCTTTAAATAGCTTTGCCATGGACGAATGGCTTACTCGATTCTTGGTACCGTGTGTTAAAAAATCATGAGAAGGCAGGTGACACAAAAGAACAAAACTTGTGAATTTAGAGGGAGTCAAATATCTATCTACTGCTATTTTTATGGTGTAAATTACAGAACTATGATGGGGTATGGAAAAGTTCCCTGCACTATTATCCACCGAAGAAGAAAAATAATGAAAGAATTAGAAGGGAAATTTTTGTAGAGGCTAGATACAACTGAGCACAGAATATACAAATAAATGATGCTACTAGCTATGACTGCAAAATTTGTTAAATTATTTAGGCATCATAATCATCATCTCATGTTGCAACACACAGGTTTTCCCTGCCTTAGCAATTTGTCCCACAAGCACATCATCTGCCTTGGTGACTGATAATGAGCTGTATAATAATTTTGGATGCACCCGAACTGGCAAAACTTTAAGCTGTGTAGGTACTCCACTGGTTCAGTGCTGTTGAACTTCTCCACCCACATTCCCATGCTCACGTCTTCCATCTTGAACAACTGCACAGAGATAATATTATTTCAACACTCGGTCAAGGTTATGCCGACCACCAAGATCTACACACTTGGGGGCACGTGCAGAGACAGGCAAGCATAGAATCATAGATGCATGCCTGCCCATCACACACACAGGACACAACCCCTACAGACAAGGGTGAAGCCATCACTTACTCTTAATTTATGGCCTTCGAACTCATTCACGATGAAATTTGCAATGTCAGATGACAAAATGTAGCCTGGCCCATTAGCATAAGGTGGATAATCTTCCTCTGGCCACTCCTGAAACCCCCAAAAACAAAGATGCATCCACTCTTACAAATGTGTAATCAAGAATGTACAACATCATATCCAAAAACAAAGCAGAAGAACAAAGAATGTACAACATTGACACTGAACACTGAGAACAATATTTCATTCAGATGAACATGAATCTGAAGTATGCATAAACATAGAAACAATGAAATCAAGAAGTCTATCAATACCTCATATGTCACTGCCCATTTACCGTAACGCAGGGGCTTATGGTAGTAGTTAATGTTCCCAATGTACAAGCTTCTGCCCTCGGGTACTTTCATTGCTTCATCAATAACTGCATCCACTCTTACAAATGTGTCATCATCACACTTCATAATATACTTGGCAGATAGTTTGCGAGCCTGTGAACAACAAAACCCAATGAATGTCATGTCTGAAAATTATTAACATATTACTTAAGTTTGTGATTGTAATTATTACACTACTCACCCCATATTCGCAGATGGCAACAGTTTTCAACACAACAAGATCATAGTTATCCAAGTAAGGAACGATCACAATGTCGCCAAAAAATTCTGCTTCTTTCTTTAACTCCACATTCACTTCCTTCCTTGCACTCTGTTCACATATTAAATTAGAAAAGGGAAGGTTTTAGATCCTCCGACATAAAATTTACATGCTAAACAATTAACATTTTAAGAGCTCATGCTAAGATGGTTTTTGCTTACCAATGCTACAAAGAAGCGAGCTACTACATTTGAAGATTTAACAAGATTATGCTGCATCCAAGATTTCCTCACAGCCATGCGCTCTGTGAAATGGTTGCCTGCCGAAAGGATACCAATAAAAAGCTCCACATGCCTTTCAAGAAGAGGTGGTGCCTGCCATCTTCTTGACATCTCTAGATGTCTCTGAGGAGCAAAACTAGGATGTGATGTAGGCAAAGAAGCAGAAAATATCGAGTGGATATCAATGTCCCCGCTCAGAGTTAGTCCAGTGGCATCCTCAAGGGTAAATCCCTGTCAACATTATCACACAACGTTAAGAGCCACCAACATTCATCATGAGATCAATAAATTGTGGGACATTACTCACAGTGCGATAAGGGAAGGAGGTGATATGCTTCCCATCAACAGTAACATGATAACCCTCCAAACCAGCACTAAGTGTCAGAACAAAAAGCTTGTCCACGGCAAATGGGAATGGCCAGTCAACTGTCACTTTCTTCGTTCGGCCTATTAACCGCTTCAGCCACCATGTAGCTTTAGACTGTTCTGACTGCTCATCGTCATCACGGATCCACTTCTCACACGTCACCTGACCATCAACTGTAGGCGGTTTAAAAGAATTACCCAATTAGGTGACAACAATAAAGATAAATGAAGTTATAGAGCCAAGGACAATTAGTTACTCGAAGTCTATTAATGAAGATGAGCATGCAACTGCAAGGATATTATGACCTCTGCTTCAAGTTACAGGCAAAAGAAGACGTCTCATATTCATTAAAAAATGAGTTACATACACACATGCCATATTTATGAAGCATAAGATAAACTTATTGTATTTTCCATCATTTGCCATCAGCATGTTAAACCTGACTTGCATATTATAAGGCACAACCGCACAATAAAAATCGCAACCAAATGCTGGATATATGTCACCCACACACAAACTTTCCAAAAAAAGTGAAATGTAAAAATTCCATTGAACATGAAAATTTGAGCAAGTGTCATCTAAGAGTCTAACTAAGAAGCCAAATTTCATTCTAATCAACTGAAATTTCTCCCTTTCCCAACTGAAACACCAATTTCAGCTAAGATTTATGTGTTCTATAGTCCAAAACCCAGGCAGTCACACATAAAGCACACAGTTAGCATTTCTCTACCCGATTAAACACTTGGAGATTCAACAAATCACATATATATTATACAAACCAGCAAACCACACTTCCATTCTACTTGGTTGATTGGTCTATTCTCTACCTAATAAATAACATCTAAGAGACTCCAATTCTTACCAATCACAGAAACATACAATCACCCAAAAAAAAGTACAATCAACTACTTCTAATCAACTTTAGAAGCCCATGATAGGTTGCACAAAATAATTACTGAAAAAACAACATATGCAACACAATTTTCTCCTTTACATGCAGACATCATATTCCAAGCAATCATTCTTTTCACAGTTACAATCACTATCCGAAAAAAAAAACCAGTACCAAGATGCATTTCAACACTCCAATCATCCTAAAAAACTATCACAAACTCTAACAAGACCAATAAAATCAATCCTTAACAAAACATAAAACAAACAATCAGAGGGCTACTCACCAGTCTCCTCATCAGCTTTGGACTTCCATCCCTCGCACCGCAAAGCCGAACCCCACTGCATCCTATAACAGGTGTTCTGTTCGATAACCGGCTTCCCGCTCCAATCCCCTTTCAACCTCGGATTGAAATGAAGAATCCGGGGCGGGTCCTCCCCTTCTACGGTCTTCAACCCCTGCAACTCCATCTGGAACTGCGAAACCATCGATTCATCTCCGTCCTTCACCAACGCAATGTTGGAATCACCCTCCGGGTGCGCCGGTCTCGGCTTGCCCACCACAGTTATATGCGAACCCAGCGTGAGGCCACACGGCAATATCATGACACTCCCATTGCTCAGAAAATCCGACCCGGATAGCGAAATCGAGTGTACACACGATTCGGATATGTTTTCGGATCTTTTCAAATCCAATACAAGCTTTCCTGATTCAAGTTCTCGCCACAACTTCCTTCCCACTCTATACGCGATTTTGGCCATCTTGTGGAGCTCCACGAACCCGGATTCACTACCCGGTTCGAAAGTCTTAGAGTCAAAAGAAAGACCCGAAAGATACGTTCTTTTTCCGTTGGACACGATGTTGGTGAGAGCGGTGATTTGGGTCTGAGTCGTCGGCGAGTCCGAGTTCTGAGAAACCAAGTTCTTCAAAGGCCGAGACGGGGCTCTAAGGACTTGAAAATCCTCTTCTTTGGAGTCGAGTTCATGAGGACGACTCATAGTCGTTTCTTGCGAGACAGAACTGAAACCAGTTTTGAAAACAAATGGAATCTCTAAACCGACCATAAACAAGTACAACAAAACACCCACAAAGATCATAACTTGAATCGATCTTTTCCTGCTCAGAGACACAAACATCTCCAATTTGTCTCTCTTGTATGATTTCGACAGCAATTTCGGCTTCTTCATTTACAAAAACCAAAAACCAAAAAACAAAAACTTTTTTTTCTGATTGAAATCAGAACCCAAAAGAATTCTCTCAAAACTGAACAAGTTACAGGTTCTGGAGATTCGAAATAAGAGAAGAAGAAAGAGAGATTTATTAGGATATTAAGAGAGAGTTAGGTGATCACAACACAACACAAAACAAAACAACAAAGAGAGCTTGTAGAGAAGGAGGAAGAAAGAGAGAGGAAAGCGAGAGGGGCTTTGGTGTTGTCGGTCCTTAATTATATATAAAAAAATAAATTATATTCTGTGTTTGCAATCAAATCTTTTAAATTATTATTATTTTTCCTTTCAACGGTATACTTTTTTTAAGAAATAAATAAATAAAAAATTTCAATTAATCTCTTATTTAGAAATTAATAATATAATTTGTCATTTTATTTATAATTAAAAGAAGTAATTAGAAGTTTATCGATATTGGAAAAATCGACTGCGTGTCCGCGTTAAAATTTTCGGCGCGAGATATTAGGTGAGGTGTCCACCAGTGTCAGCATCTTCACTTACATAGTTACATCTGGATTCTTTGATTGCCTCTTTAATTACCACCTTTATATTTTTATTTTTATTTACAATTAAATCTAATTAATTACCTTCATTTAATTTGATTACCAAGAAAGAAGTACATAGATAATAGAGTAATTGGCATAAATAACCCCTCGGCTATACGTAACTTCATATATTGCCTCTTAAACTTTTTTTTTAGACATCAAATCTCATAAACTCTCATTTATTGATAAACAGTTGAGTTTATTACTATCTGAACATTTGTTTGATGAGATATCTACGATCGGATTTTACCGATAAATGAGAGTTTGAAGGGTTTAATGTATTAAAAAAAAGATTATAAGGCAACATGTAAATTTACGTATACTTCAAGGGACATCTGAGCCAATAACTCTAGATAATATTATATTTCCTTCCTTAATCTAAACCATGCCAACCTTAATTACAAACAAAGTTGACATAATTTGAAATAAAATATGTATATTTTTTATCTTGACTTCAATTATTGGTTATTCCAAAAATGAGTAATAGTTTGCACGATTTAAATTAAATACGAAAAATCATGTCAACCTTAAAAAGGATAAATATTTGATATTTTAATAGATTCATGGTGATTTTTGCATTTCATGAAAAAAAAAAAAAAACTAATGGTAGTTAACGGGATTTGATTGCAATTTAATCTAAACCTTGAAAGGAAATATATAAAATTATTTTTGTATAGTTTCACCAGAACACAGTAAGAAGGTGGACTGAATCTAATAAAATAATTAATTTTCAAATCGAATTCTAACTTGAGTGCTGACTTATAATTAGAAAAATGTGAAGCATTAATGATTATGGCCATGAAAAATTGGTTTTGGTCTATTTTACATGGTTAATGACTTATCTTCACTATTTGTTGATTAAATGTTCAATTTGACAATTGAATGATGTACGTGAATTTACAAATTGTGACCCACATTGATTTTGACTTTTAAAAGCTGGATACACGGTTTTTGGATTATTTTGGAATTTCTGGTCCCATTAGTTTATTTGAAACGGGAAGAATTTTTTGAACCATAACGAACTATATCTTTTGAATTTAATTTATTTTTTTTATAAGTATTATGGTAAATTTTGACATCGAATAGTTATATTAAGGAACTGCCGGAAATTAATCTAGATCAAAAAGTACGTATCTCTCCGCACATACTCAACTCGAACTCTCGACAATTAATTATGTTGTGAGTATTTTTTTAAAGCTTTTTGTTATCGGTAGAATTTAAACCGTTGATTTGAGAGTCATTTGTTTAAATCATAAATTCATCCATTTATCGGCTGATCTATACCTCTAGAGTCAGGAACTTTGTAGTTGTAAAGAAACTTTATGGAATTTTTTTAGAATTCTCTAATTGAAAGCCACACACACCGAAGAACATGGAATATCATTGAAGCTGGATCAATGATCTTGTATTATTATTTTCAAGTTTTAAATAGATTCCACCAATTAGAATTGGAAAAAACAAATATTTTATATGATCAAGTGACAATTTTATAAGTAATTGAACATATGTTCCAAAATATATACGACAAAACCGAGTTAGATGATGTCAATGAAGCACCTCCATAAAAAATTAACAAAATTGTTTTAGACCCATATCAATATTTAATTAAATCTGTATTAAACCATAATTTAAAGGATATTATCAATCAAATTTAATAATTTATGTTTGAGGACCTGTTGAACTTATCATTAGAAGTGACATAAAATTGTGGTTTAGTCTGCTTATATCTGTCTCTTAGTCTGGAAAGTAGGCACCAAGCTTGAATTAGCTGTGGGACACATGTGACACAATGAAAAAAATAATTGTAAGAATCATTCTTTCTCTTAACTAACTTTTAATATGACCCAAAATGGTTCCTCTGGTTGGCATTTGTCACCAGCCACTTAGCAGCATTAATTGGTTGGAATATGAAAATTAGGTGTTGTTCATTGTCACTAATTGGTAGTTTGTTATGTTTAATATGGAGTTTTGGACCCATGTGTTGCTTCTTTTGGGTTTTAAATTTTTATTTGATGTAGATTATGGAATCTGAAAGTGACAGTAGCTTGTGCCCAATATATATTTAATGCATTTTTTTGTGTGGCTCTTCAGTTTCCAGGTTATGATTTTTTTTCCCTGCAACCAAACAGATTCTAACTGGAATTCAGCATGATCAGAATTCCAGATTCTTGCTTGGAGAGGCTAGAGTGCATTGGAATGGAACTTTTCTAGTAGCAGCTGCTTTTACTGGTTTTTTCTTCAAACTTTCTACGGTCTCACCTCCGGACGTGCAATCAAGTTTCTTAATTTTATACGATTTTAATATTTAAAATTTTATTTTTATATTTTCAATAAAAATTGAACAACTTGATTGGACGGTCTCATCACCTGTAGGTGAGACCGTTCCACACAAGTTTTTCTACTTTCTAAGACTAACTTGCCATGGAAATAATAATTTCGTCATCAAGAAATCTGATTTGGTATTATGAGGATCTCAATCTGACTTAAAAGGCAAGCCACTTAATGTTGATGTCCAAAAATATGATCTATTAAGGGTAGTGGTGTCCACAGTTCGGTTCCGGTTTGAAACCGTCAGTTCCGGTTCCGTGGAATAGACGAACCGTAACCGTAACCGTAACCGGAATTTTCAGTTTGGCTTCGGTTTACGGTTCGGTTTCGGTTGACCAGTTTCGGTTCGGTTTCGGTTCCGTCCGGTTTTTATTTTATTTTTTTCAAAAAAAAGTGCCACATGGCATCATCTAATTGGTTGGTTAATTTGTTTTTAAATAAATAAAACCGCCGGTTTTAAGCGGTTTTTAGAGAGGTGTAACCGTAAACGAACCAGCGGAAAACTAGTTTTCAACCGATTTTGTAATCGCCGGTTTGGGTTTGGGTTTGAGTTTCGGTTTTGGTTTTTAACCTTCGGTTTAACCAAATCATGAACACCTCTGATTAAGGGTCAGTTTCCAACAAGTTGGAGGAAACAAAAAAGGGGAATATCTGGACTTACATGGTTTTAGGTAGAGTTATGCCTTTGTCCAATCCTTCTTGTGATATGTTTGCATGAACATTAGGACATAAAAAGGTACATATGAAGTTAACCACCGCCCGGTGTAAATTGGTGGTCAAAGATACTCATTTAGCCGGGGAAACTACTAGGGGTTCATGTAGCCCATACTGGATTAATAGTATTTTGGACCCGAGCGATGAACCTATTTGAAGTAACTCATTTCGTAACAGAAAAGCTGTGAAATTGAATTTTCACTGAGGCTTCTTCCTCATAAATTAAATATTCTTTTCCTATTAAAAGAAAAAGTACTGGGAATTGTCCGAAGTACTGACTCTCCATGATTCCATAATTGATATCAGTTCAAAACTAGAAAAATAATATGGTAAAACTGTTCTAGTCGTCGCATTGCATTGCATACCATTTGCCCCTATTGAGACTCCTCCCAAAAGAGGGGCATTTTCATACACAGTTTGAACAAATTGTGTAAAACTCTTATGAAATGGGGTTTGATGATTTATAATGTCTGAAAAACCAGATTTTCATACACAGTTTGAACAATTTGTGTATATATTCTTGTGTTATGTCCATAGTATTCCGGTTTGATTTGCTTTGCAAATACACACCACATACTATGTTACATGAACACGGCGACATGGTACGGTATGACACGGGGACCCAGCGAATCTCTAAAAATTAGGACATGGCAGGACACGGTAAGTAAAATAATACATTTTTATATTTAAAAAGATGATTCAATAAAACACAAGCAACAAGTTTCTAGAATTCAATGATATTAAAAACAAACTTAAACATTGTCACATATTCTAAAATCCAAATGAAACATATTATAAACATTGTCTTCCTCTTTTCTTCTCTTCTCTCCTCTTTTATCTCTGTTTTAGTGTTTTTCCAATTTATTCAAACGGTGGTAGGCTGATAATAGCAAAAGTTATAAAACCCTAAAATTATAATTTTGAATAATTTGGATTTGAACCCTAATATTTTTAAAATTCATAATTTGACCCCTCTTTATCAAAAAATAATTGAAAAATTGTCCCTACCGTGTCCTAACCGTGTCCCCCCCATGTCCCCCTCATTGACTGCCAAAAAAGTCAACGGATACATTTTTTACCGTGTCGGACACATGTCCGGCCGTGTCCGTGTCGAACACGTGTCCGACACACATCCCAGCATTTTTTTGGCATGTTCCGTGCTTTACAGCCCACATAAGTGTTGTATATCATGAATTTCGACCATTATAAAATGTGTAGATGCACAACAGAGTTCACAGCTACATACATCATGCAGATATGGTGACTGCAGCTTGCAAGTACACACATAAGTGTTGTATAATATTTCTTCATTTATTAACTCACATTTCTTGTTTAAAATAGTTGTTAATTTTCATCTAACTTGTGATTGTCAGGAACTTAAACTTGAAGTCATTTTCTTTTGCAGAAGCAACTAATTAACCAATCGAATCAATAGTTTATGTTAGTTTTTGTTTATTTTCTAAGTTTAACCAAAAAATTCACCCAATTCGAATGCCCTTCTAGAGCCAAAGTGTATGAGTATGAGCCAAAGTGTATGAGTATGGTGTGATTAGATAGCAAATGAAAAATTCATCACAAACACGAAGATGCCATTCATCATGCAAGTTTTGTTTAAATGGGAGCAAGTTCACATGCTTTTCTTGCCTGCCTTAAAACCACACATCTTTTAACTCCTATCAAAGGGCATTAATCGCCAAACAAGTTTCAATTTCCTTAACTATTATTATCATAAACTTGTTTCTCTCTTTTGTTTTCTGTTTCTGTTTTGGTTTTCTATCTATGTTTTTATCAAATTTGGATCAAAAGAATAAGATGGAGAGACCTCCATGTGATGACTAGTGGAATGTGAAAAGGGGTATTTGGACTGCAGAGGAAGATGCAAAGATACTTGCATACGTATCGAAACATGGAGCTGGTAACTGGACTGCGGTTTCAAAAAAAGCAGGTTAATTTGGATGTTCTGTGATGTTTGATTTGAGTAGTACTAATAGTGGATGTACCATTATTATTATACATTCTTGATTCTGCTATTCATATTGTCAGACTAACTAATTTGATTTTGTGTATGGAAATTCAACGCCGTTGTGGGAGCACGTTTTCCAGGACTTAGGAGATGTGGGAAGTGTTGCAGACTTAGATGGACTAATTACCTCTGGCCAGAACTCAAGCATGACAGCTTCACACCCCAAGAAGAGGAAATGATTATCAGGCTTCATGCAGCCATTGGTAGCAGGTGAGTTCTGTGTTACATTTTGATCATTTTTGTTACATTTTGAAGCCAAAGTCTTGTCTTTTTAATGCCTGTCCTGAATTCATATATATATATATATATATATATATATATATTTTGAAACTGGGACATTACCGGACTGAATCACATTTGATCCGATGAATTGTGTGGACTCAGGTGGGCTATCATAACGCAACAGCCTCCAGGTAAAACAGACAATGATGTGAAGAATTAATGGAACACCAAGCTGAGAAAGACCCTGTCACTCACAAAACTTACTCTCAAATCCTGATTGATTCTGGCTACATTGGTGCAAGTCAGATCAACAATGAGAATAATAATACTACACAGATAAATAACACAGTTCAAAGAATGGATTGTGGAGCCGTCCCAAGCTATGGCTTTCCTGCTACATCATCCAGTGCAAGTTCATTGTGGAGCAGTCTCAAGTTATGAGTTTCCTGACCTTTTGGAAGATCAATGCTTCTACAATTGAAATTTTCTCAAAGCCAATCTAGAAAAATAATAATAATAATAATAATAATTCAGATTTGTATCAAGAGTTTTCCATGCTTTTCTGGATTTGTACTAGGAAACTTTTCGGTATGGCAGCAAATGTAATAATGCTGGAAGATTAATACTTTCAAAATCCCTAATCATTACAGTTTACTGGTCTTATCATTTTCATTTTATGAAATACACATCAAACTTTTGGAATGCTATTTTCAATTTCTCCTATCATGGCAAGGTAAGAAAAATAGTACTAATTATTGTGTGATGCATTAATTTAAATTTACAATGTTCCACACACACATGCTAATGTTAACCTGGACTCAATGCTTCTAAAACCAGGCCAAACATTAATAATCAACAAATGCGCATCAAAATAACTGAACTACAATACTCCTTAACATACATTTTCAGATTCTGCAATTCATGTCGTCAGACTAACTAATTTGATCTTGTGTATCTGTTATGGGAGTGCGTTTTCCGGGGCTTGGGAGATCTGGGAAGAGTTGCAGACTCGAATGGACTAATTACATCAGGCATGACAGCTGAAAATCAACCAGACAATTAATTTTAACTTTAATATGAGCCAAAATGGTTCCTCTAGTTGGAATTTGTCTTCAGCAACATAGGTTGGAATATGAAAAATCTGTGTTGTTCATTGCCACTAATTGGTAGTTTGTTTTGTATACTGATTTTTTTCCTTGCAACCAGACAGATTCTAACTGGAATTCAGCAATGATCAAAACTCCAGATTCTTGCTTGTACTATTTATGTTTAAGGTTGAATTGATTTATAAAAGTTAAATTAATAGCGAACCCAGTTGTTTGTATTGCAAGCTTGTAATTCATTGGAAAAGAGGACCATATAAAAATATGAAGAGAAATCGCTTGGGAGACTGCTTTACTGTTTTCTTTTTTCAAACTGGGACTTTCAAAATGTAACTTGCCTTGGAAATAATAATTTCTTCAGCAAGATATCTGATTTGGTATTCTGAGAATCTCAATATGACTTGAAAGACAAGCCACTTAATGTTAATGTCAAAAAATATGATCTATTAAAGGTCAGGTTTCCAATAAGTTAGAAGAAACAAAAAAGGGGAAAATCTGGACTTCCATGGTTGCAGGGATAGTTATGCTTATACCAATCTTTCTTGGGATATGTTTGCACGAACATTAGGACATAGAAAGTACATATGAAGTTAAATACCGTTCAATATGACTTGGTGGTAAAGGGCACGTATTTAGCCTGGGAAACCGGAAGATCATGTAGCCCATGCTGGATTAATCTATTTGAAATGGTTCATTTTGTACCAGAAAAGCTGTGAAGCTAAATTCTTACTAAGGCATCTTCCTCATAAATTAATTATTCCTTTCATATATAAGGAAAAAATACTGAGTATTGACCGAAGTAATGACTATTCCTGATTCCATAATTTAACTTGAAGAGACATTAGTGCAATAAGAATCTGGCTGCATCCCATTTGCCCCTATTGAGACTCCTCCTGGAAGAGGGGTATTTTCATACACTGTTTGTGTTTACTAATACGAAATGGGGTTCGATGCTATACAATGTATATATTCTTATGTTATGTCCATAGTATTCTGGTTTGATTTTGCTTTGCTTTTCTTTCAGAGATACTTACTTACTAACATGATGATACACTTTTCATGAATTTTGATACTTAATTTTGAAGTACAGATGGATAACAGTTTTCACAGCTACATATATCATGCAGATATGGTGATTGAAGATTGCAAGTACACCCACATAAGTGTTGTATAATATTTCCTCATTTATAAACTCACATTTCTTGTTTTAAATAGTTGTTAATTCTCATCTAACTTGTGATTGTCAGGAACTTAAACTTGAAGTCATTTTCATTTGCAGAAGCAACTAATTAATCAATCTAATCAATAGTTTATGTTAGTTTTTTTTCTAAATTTAACCAAAAAATTCACCCGATTCGAACCTGACTCGAATGCCCTTCTAGAGCCAAAGTGTATGAGTATGGTGTGGTTAGAGCTGCAAATGAAAAAATTCATCACAAACATGAAGATGCCATTCATCATGCAAGTTTAATTTAAATGGGAGCAAGTCCACATGCTTTTCTTGCCTCCACACTTGTTATACCTCAAAACCACACATCTTTTTACTTCCTCCCCCTCTCTCTATCTCTCAAAGAGCATTAATTGCCAAACAAGTTTCAATTTCCTTAACAATTATTTCATAAACTTTTGTTTTCTATTTTTCTGTTTTTGTTTTGTATTTATGTTCTTGTCAAATTTGGATCAAAAAAGATAAGATGGTGAGACCTCCATGCTGTGACAAGCTGAATGTAAAAAGGGGTATTTGGACTGCAGAGGAAGATGCAAAGATACTTGCATACGTATCGAAACATGGAGCTGGTAACTGGACTGCTGTTCCGAAAAAAGCAGGTTAATTTGGAGGTTCTGTGATGTTGATTTGAGTAGTACTAATAGTTGCTGTACCATTATTATTATACACCCCTGATTCTTTAATTGTCGTCAGACTAACTAATTTAATTTTGTGTATGGAAATTCAACGCGGTTTTGGGAGCGCGTTTTCCAGGACTTAGGAGATGTGGGAAAAGTTGCAGACTCAGGTGGACTAATTACCTCAGGCCAGATCTCAAGCATGACAGCTTCACACCCCAAGAAGAGGAAATGATTATCAGGCTTCATGCAGCCATTGGCAGCAGGTCAGCTCTGTGTCACATTTTGATCATTTTCGTTACATTTTGAAGCCAAAGTCTTGTTTTTTTTCATGCCTGTCCTGCATTCATATATATATATATATATATATATATATATTTGAAACTGGGACATTTTCAGGTTGAATACTTGAATGGTTCTGAATTCATATCTTCAACATGTAACATTTGATCTGATGAATTGTGTGGTATGATCAGGTGGGCTATCATAGCGCAACAGCTTCCAGGAAGAACAGACAATGATGTGAAGAATTACTGGAACACCAAGCTGAGAAAAAAGCTTTCTGATATGGGAATAGACCCTGTCACTCACAAACCTTTCTCTCAAATCCTGGTTGATTATGGCAACATTGGTGGACTCTCCAAATGCAGAAACCGAATAGGATCTCTTAACAGAGACATGATCAAGAATGCATTCATGTCGAAATCACAGCACTTGTATCAGCCATCTTCACCACCTCCTCCAGGATTCTCAAACATCAATAGTCATCTGATGATGACAACAACAATGGTTTCATCGCAAGTTGAGTCAATAACCCCAGGTGGCCTCTTGAACAACAACAACAACACCACCAGTGACAACATGATCATGAACAGCCTTGGTAATTACAGCACGAATTCTTCTGTCGATCTTCTCGCTCAGCTTCAAGCCATAAAACTGGTGACAGAAGCCTCTAATTGTGCTAATAATATGTCAGCCCAATTCTACAACGAAGTCTCATTGTTGTCATCTTCATCATCATCGTCATTACCTTCTTCTTCTTCATCATCATCAACTTGTTCCACAGCAGGACAAGAGAAGTCACCACTAAATTTCAGTTGGCAAGATTTTCTTCTCGACGAAGATACCCTTTTATCTACTGATCCACAAGAACATAACAACATAGTAGAGCAGTCTCAAAATGTGATATTGCTGCCAAGTCAGATCAACAATGAGAATAATAATACTACACAGACAAATAACACAGTTCAAAGAATGGATTATGGAGCAGTCCCAAGCTATGAATTTCCTGCAACATCATCCGGTGCAAGTTCATTTGTCGAAGCAATGATAGACCGAGAAAATGAGATGTTCCCGGAATTTCCTGACCTTTTGGAAGATCCATGCTTCTACAATTGATTTTTTTTTTCTCAGAGCCAATGTTGAAAAAAAAAAATACAATTAATAATTCAGATTTGTATCAAGAGTTTGTCATGCTTTTCTGGATTTCTACTAGGAAAATTTTCAGTATGTTTGCAGCAAATGTAATGATGCTGGATGATTAGTACTTTCAAAATCCCTAATCTTTAGTGTTTACTGATCTTATCATGTTCAATTTATGAAATACACATCAAACTTTTGGGTTACTTTCAATGCTATTTTCAATTTCTCCAATCATGGCAAGTTAAAAAAAAAATAAAAAAAAAATAGTAGTACTAATATTTTCATTGTATGATGTATCACATTAATTTAAATTTACAATGTTCCACACACACATGCTAATGTTACCCAGGACTCAATGGTTCTAAAACCAGACCAAATATTAATAATCAACAAATGCACGTCAAATATTTTGAAGATACTTACACTAAATAATAATTTTTTTTTAGATCAATAATACATATTAGGCAACCATTAAGTCGATTGCATGAGATTCAATGGTTGCCTAGCACAAAGGGTTTGCAAAATCTAAACAGGATAATCACTCTATCACCAATTGATTGGTTTCTCATTCTCCTGTCTTAGTGTCTATTTGGTTTGGTTTATTTATTGAGTAAATAATATTCATGGCCTTGGGTTTGATTTGTACAAGTTACAAAGGATTTGCTTGATTAAACAAGACTTTATCATAACATCTGAATTTGACTCTAACTTTATAATAGTCTAGATGTCCATGGTGAAATATTAGCTCTTGATATCAATAGTGATAACACGGTTGTTTTATTTGATAGAGTCAGCGGGGAAATTGTTGGTGGTTTCACTAAATAGTAGAAGCACCTATCGGAGGTGAAGGCGGAGGTTCACATATGGAACATATGTGTTTCAAGTTTTTGAATTAGATTGGAGCAACAATACATGGACGAATGTCAACAACTTGGACAACAGATCACTTTTGTTTTTATCAGATGTTTCCATTTGTAAAAGAAACAATTTATACTTCACTGATGATTGTCTAGAATTATATTATTTTAATGAAGTTAATGGAAGTGGAAAGGACATGGAAATTTATAACCTACAAGGCTACAAGATGGAAGCACTGAACCATATTTTAAGGGAAGCAACATTTATCATCTATGACCATATTACACCACCTATGTGGGTTTGAGTAAGGAGTTTCTAATAGTTTTGTTAAATTAGAAAACTATTTTCTTAAAAATAGTTTGTTTTGATTTATTTGCATTTTATTTTATTTTTCTTAATTCATGATGTTAGGTTGTTGAACAATGTTTCTAATAGTTTTGTTAAATTCGATTACAATTTCATTATTTAGTTATTGGTTTTTTTGATTTATTTGAAATCTATTTTCTTTTTCTTAATTCATGACGTGGGATGTTGAACCATTTCTAATAGTTTTGTGAAATTCTATTACAACTTTTTCTTCTTCTTCTAATAGTTGTTTAGTAGTGTGCAAGAGTGAAGTTTGATTATAGTGTTAACTTGATATTTGCTTGCATTATTTATTATTTCCCAAGCAAATTCAATAGTTTTGTGCATGTAATTTCTAGTGTTGTGTCTCTTCCCTTTGGTGCAAATTAATGTCAGTCATTCAACCTTGTGGTTATGGGCTTGTGGCAGGGCATCCACAGTGTCGGTCCTGACTATTCCGAGACCTTTGGACGAAATTTAAAGAATGGGTCTCCATACTAATAAAATCATCTCTACTTCGTTTCAAAATAAAAAATTAAAATTAAAAAATTCATGACTTTTATGTCTCCGGTTGATCTATTTTTTTGTCTTTGGAGTTTGGAGGGTGGAGAAGAAATGAAGGATATATAGGTAATAGGTGATAGAAAAGTATGAAACTTTAATAAATTGAGTTTGGTACTATAACAAAACGAACTGAGTCAGGTTCTAATTTTTTATTTTTTTATATTGTTTGAGTCTTTTTTGGATTATATTTTTACGACTTATAACAAAAACTAACATCCTATATTTGGGCCCCTATGAATAAGGGCCCGGGGCGGGCGCCCCACCTTCTGGTCATCCATCCAACCTGCTTGTGAGTTTTTATATGTGTATGTCCATGTCCTAAGCATTGTGTTTGTGCATTACTTTGTATTTGTTTCAGATTTTTGACTGGTTAATCTCCAGACGTTACTTTTGGTAGATTCTTAATGTTTGGATAAAATTTAGAATTAATTCTAAGATGATTTCGATATATTATTTGTCATGAGACAGGTTGGTAAATAAATAAATAAATATATATATATATATATATGGTTGGTTGACCTTTTTTCGGTTTTGTATCATAATAGAACAGTTTTTTTTTAAATATTATAATAATTTGAGATTTGAGATAGACTCGAATACACAATCTCATAATTTTGCAAAGATATTAAACCAATTTGTTACCAGATATATAATATACATTGAAATATAGATAGTGAGATGTGATATTATTATTTATAAATAAATTGTGTGTATGTTATATGTTTACAAAAAAACAAAACTAACAATAACAAAAATAAATAGAGTAATAGTGGATGAAAATCAAAAGCAATCGAATCCAACAAGATGGGGAAAAACATCAAAGAAAAGCATCCTGACTAGTTTGAAATCCTAAAAGAAATCAAATCCCACACCTGCGACTTCTCGAGAGGAAAATATTTTATTGAAAAATAAAATACAACAAAATGCGGGGACAAGAACCGAACCCTAAAAATAAATCTCTAAACACAAACTAATTACGAAAAGACGAAATAGTAAACCACAAAGTTTTTATAAGCAAGTGAAAGACCATGAGAGCCTAGGGGCGGCAAAAATCCCCGACCCCCGTCCCGCCCCAAACCCGCGGGGCACCGACCCATTTGGGACAGGTTTGGGGCAGTAAAAACGGGTAACGGGACGGGTTTAAGGCAGAAATTTTTGACTCGGTCGGGGTCACGGGTCGGTTATGGGGCGATCCTTTTTGCCCCGACCCGTCCTGTTTGACCCGTTATATATATAAAATATATATTTTAAATATAAAAGGTAAAATAATATAAATATATATTTTAAATATAAAAGGTAAAATAATATATATATTAAAAATATTTTAAATATATATTTTTTAAAATATAAATTTAAAATATTTTTAATATATATTTTTAATATAAAAGGTAAAATAATATATATATATATTTTTAAATGGGTTATTCGGGTCGGGTTTGGGGCAAAAATTTTTGACTCGACCGGGTCACGGATCTGGTTTAAGGCAAGCATTAAAAACCGGGTTTCGGGTTTGGAACGGCCTTGACCCGCCACGTTGCCACCCCTATAAGAGCCTAATCTTTCGACAACTTAGTGTAGATTTGGCTGTATACAATTTTCTCTCCAATTTCCAGTGCTCTATAATCTGGTTGAGGGCAGTCACTGAACAACAAAAGTTGAATGAGAAACATGTATAAGCTATGAAGAGAATTAATAAAATTTTAAAATACCGCCAACCACCAAGTTGAAGCAGCTATAGAAGAAGCAAAGATATGCTCCAGAATTCAATTATTGTGAATTAGCAAAATACAAAACAAGACAACTCAAAGACCCTGGAAGTGAATTCAAGATGAGGGATTCATGACATATTCTTTTAGACTAGGAAAGAAACAACAACAGAATAAAGCCACTGGACCAAATTTTCTTAGTAGTCAACCTTGACCATCTTGCTATTCAAAATACAAAAAAGTCTAAAGATGTTAATAGATTTTGAACAAATTAACTACAATTTATGAAATCTTATTATAATTTCCATTTTATTGTTTTGAACAGGAATCCCATATTTAACTCAATAATATTAAAAAACGTTCACTCAGTCTAGTAGTATCTAAGTTCGAGTCACTAGACCCGGTTATATTATATAAATTGATTTTTTCAAACAAGAATCTCGTTATCGTTTTTCTTGAAAAAAGATTTAACTATATAGTATGTACTATGTAAAGGTACCTTACTTTTTGTTCAGCGAGAACGACAAGTCGTTTTCATTTAACCAGAAATAACCATAAAAAAACCAACCGAGTGTTGTCTAGAGACAAATATGTAAAAACGGCGTCGTAATGCAGCACTGATAATGGATATATATTCTAATAACCAGAGAACAGAAGAGAAGATCAAAGAATCGAAAACGATGGTGGCGATATCTCTGTACAGAGGAAATCTCCACAGGGTCCCAGAAGTGCCTCGTCGATGGCTCATGCCGACCCCCAAAATATCTCTCAAAGACTTCAAAACCCTCTTATGCCGTCGTAACCGAGCCCTTTCTCGCGTTCGCTCCACCGCCCCTGCTGAGATTACTGTAAACCCTAACCCTAACCCTAATTCGAACTCTAAACCACAACCTGAACCGGAGAAACCCAGCCTGGCTCCTCCTCAGCCCCAATTGGAGTCGAAGAAAGCTGATGACGGTGAAGAAAAAGATGACAACACTAAAATTGAAGATGCCAATTGTTTGGTGAAACCGGTTGCTGAAGCTTCGGTTTCGCCGGAAAAAGCGGATTGTTTTGAGGATGTCGATGGGAAATTACAGGCCGTGAAGGTGGAGGAGGAACAGACTGAGACGATTAACCCTAAGCAGGTATTGAAAATTCCAATTTTTCGAATTTCTTTCTGATTATTTTTTACTGTTAAGTTGCATTAATGTGTATTTAGCTTCTTTTAAAGTGCAAATTCTGTATCTGGAACTGGGTTTGGTTTATGATGTATGGATGATCAAGATATTGATATGCATCACTATTTTGAGAGTGAGATCATTTCAGAAAATAATATCGAGAAGCTTAACAGTAAGGAGGAGTAGTTTAACAAATTTCGTCATTTGCTGAATATGAATTGAATTGTAATGAAAAAAAAAATGCTAATTGAATTGATACAGAAATATTTGGATGTCCAAGTGTTGTGAATCTGTTTTTGAAATTGGAGCGTTGTTGAATTAAGATTATCAAGATATTAGTTTGATTTGAGGCGGTATTAGAATATGTTCTGTCCGACTGATCTTGAGGCATTCAAATTTGTAATAAGTGGGTTGTGTACCAACTAATTTTAGAGTCTTGAGTTTATCTCTTTATGAGCAATCTTTTGTTATTTGTTTGATTATGTTTTACTTGCTAGACAATTGAGAAAGTGGACGTGTTAGATGAGAAAGGGAAAAGGAAAAAGGAAGTTGAGGAGATGCTTCAAACTTTGAATGCAAAAAAGCATGATCTTGTACAAGCTCTGAAGCAAGTAAGCTTTGATTTCTCTCCTTATCTTGAGTTAGGCAATATAGTTGTGGATATTATGACCTAGTTCATTCTCGTTTAGAGTGGAAGTTCAGTGCTTGAGGAAGTAATTGGTGGTTCTTGACAGATATTGAAAGCTGAGGAGGAATTAAAGAGACGGAGTGTGCAAGGAATGGCGACTCGCACACCTGGTCCACTTCAAGTGGATACCACAAATGACTCTGGATTGATGACTAGGCTTGCTACTACACCTAGGACTGGCTCAGAGGCAAATCTTGGTGGTGATGTGGAAGGGGTAGAGAATGAAGATGCTTCAAACCAAAATACTCAATCTCGCCATATGCTTAGAATGAGCAGCATGTCACCATCTTCAGAGTCTCCTCTTAGAAGGCCCGCCTTTTTTCAACACAATGTGGTAATAGAGCTCTATTACTAACTTTTTACCCAATTACTCAAGTGCCCAAGCATGTTGCTGCTTATCTTTATGAATTTTCTTTTGTTTCTTCAATATTATATGATTATTTTAGAATCGTAGTTTAAATTTAATATCCTGCATGGATTTTCCATCGTTCAAACTTTTTGAGTTTTTCAATAATTCATGTGATTGGGAAGAAGAGTATTCTGAACTACACATATATTGAATTGGCTCTCATTTTGTTTTCAGTACAGTTATGGGCCTGCTTACTAGAAAACGTAAATCATTGATATTTGTATTGCATAAACTAATTCTGCTCTTTTTAATTCTGGTAAAGAGTAAGCACTTTCACCTGGTAATTGCTAGATTGTAAAACATCTTCTGCTGATATTAGTTGCTTGGAGGTTATTACTTATTGGTGATTATATGAATTATGCCCTGGCTATTTGACTCCAGGCTTTTTAATGCATGCTACTAGTCTACTACACCTAGGACTGGCTCGAAAGGTTCTCATTGCTTGTATCTGCAGTTGTGTGATTACCTTTATACCTTTAGCAATTCATATAGCAAGGCCAGTGCTGAGCTCAGCTAGAGTCGCAAATATGTAGCTTTTATGTTTTTCTTTGAGGGTGGGATGCGTTGTTGTGTCTATAAAGTTAGGATTTTGTTGGAGAAGATTCGCAACATTACTGTCCAAGGTATGGCCAATCCAGCTAGTTAAATGTTGCGCTAGATGCTATTAAGTAATATGCGCAATGCTACTAGGCAACTGCTGGAGGACAGTCGCTCCTCTCGGAGCGTCACATGTCCAATTTTTTTTTTATAATTTTTCTTTACCAGAAACTCTCAAATCTTACTTTTGGAAGCCTACGTAATGGACAAATGATCTCGGATTTGAACTCATAATATATCGTTGGAATTGTCTCAACGAATTCTACTATTTTCACAACATTAAAATAGTTTTTCCACATTTTTTTTCTTTTATGTGTCTTTCAATGCAATTTATAGATTACAAATTGATTTTATTTGATTAACTTGAAATTAAGATGTTGGACACTTTTGGAATGTAATGGGCAAACGATCTTGGATTTGAGCCCATAACATATCGTTGAAATCGTCTTGACAGAAATTTCTTAAATGAACTCATCATAACAAACCATACTTAAAAAGAAAATGGACAGTTAAACGTTATTAATTTCAAAGAATGGTGCCTAAAAATGAAAAAAAAAAAATCAAAAATGAAGGCTGAAACGACTTAATTTGGGAAAATAGTTGTGCATCACAAAAGTTTCCTTAATGAAAATAGTAGTGTTCGTCGAGACGATTCTAATGATATATTATAGGCTCAAATCTGAAATCGTTTACTTATTAGTTATTACGCGGGCATCTAAAAGTAAAATTTGAGATTTTCCGTTTTGAAAAAAGAAAAAGAAAATTGGACACATGTTGCTGCAAGAGGAGAGACTGTCCTCCGGCAGTTGCCTAGGCGACTGCTTGTAACATTGCTCTAAGTAATATTCTTTTTACTTATCGTTTTGTTTAATTGTAGAAGTGTAAACTGTTTAGTTCAGAGACTAGCAACATATCTGATTTGATCAAATCTTTCAATTCTATCCCTTCAAAACTATCTTTCTTATTACACACATGTATTCATTTCAATGCAGATTTACTTCTTGTGAAGCTGTGTCTCTAAATTGGATGAATGCATAGATTCACATTGATACCAAGTTTGTATATGATTTGTTGCCTGTATCCATTAATGATTGTGAGGCCTGTTATTAATTTTTCAGTTATTGCTCTTGCATTTAGGTTCCACACCCTTCTCGAGCAAGTTTGGGGGCCATTGGCAGTCCATCACGCTTTGCTCCTACAAGCCATCAAGGGCATCCTGGAAATCCGCCTGCGGTATCTGTATCAGGAACAAACTATATTGCATCCTCCCCTTCCCCTGCAGCATCAGGTGGCACATCTGTATTTAGAGAAGCTCGGCAGCTCAGTCCATGGAATTAGAAACCTACACGCAGAATCCTGCTCTATTTTCTGTATCAGAGGTTAATATCTGATCCTGCAATCGTCGTCCTGATAGGCATGTCAAGTGTATAGTGGTATGAATCCTGTGGTTCACATATCCTGCTAATTTTCCCTGCCAATTCTATAATCTTTGTGCAAAGGAATGAGAATGTCCTGTTTCCAGTGGCATGTTAGTTCATCAGGTCAAGAATACCCGGAAACCTGTCTTTGGTGTATCTTGTATCCTGTACCTAATGCCTAAATAGAGCAACACCGGGATTTTGACGTTGTAAATTCAAAATTGTCCAGATCCTTACATAGATTTAAGATTTTTCATAGTTGCATTGTAGAAAAACTATCATGCTGTCAATATCTGAACTCTCAGAAGTGAATCTATTAGAGAAATTTATGAATCAACTCTGTGTTTACTATCATGAGAGTAGTTAACAGGAACTCAGAATGAGCAACATTAGTTTCAGTTTTTGATTTCAAATTTTAGCTGCAACCTGAACATCTCTGCAAACATTGGAATCTTATTATTAATGTAATTTGGAAGCTGAGCAGGCATGTGCCTACATGATTTTTATAAATTAGAAAAAGGAAATATTCAATGTATGCAGGCAATTTCTTTCATGTGATTTTTGTTTGTATTTGCTCAATGTATGCAGGCAATTTCATGAAGCAATGCACCAAATTTGTGTGAAATTGAAATAAACAAATAAACCTTTTTTTTTTGATATAACAAATAAACCATTTTAAAAGAGGTCAAAGATATGAGAAGACCACTCCTTTTAACGCCAATTATGGTCTATTCTTTTTCTTAATTACATGGAAGAAAATTTTGAAACTTAATTTGCTCACAACTTATTTAATAAAAAGAAGGTTGGACACGGATTCTTAACATGTAAAAGAGAGTTTGGTTGTCGTCTCCAAACGGCTTTTCCCTCTTTTTGGGTCTGTATCCCTGAATTTAAGCAAATGACCCCACTTTTCTTTTTGGCCATTTTTGTCTTTTGGTCTCTCACTGATGACTCCCCTAGATTGTTAGGCCAGACTCAAGAGTGGTATCTTCCTTAGATTAACAGTACTTTCTGAAGCATGTGATTATTTCTACAAAAGTTTAGGTCAACGGTCAAACCTCATCACATACCCCCATCACCTTCCAACTCTTCCTTTGCATGTTACAACAAAACAGCCCTAGATCTCACCACACAAGTCCCAAATCCCAATCCAATCAACCCCCACACACACAAAACCAAAGAAAACCAAACACAACAAACACAAACTAAAAACAACAATTTCCTTCTTCATTCATTTCCTTTCCTCATCTCCTCCTCCTCCACCACCACCCCACCATGGAACACCACAGGCGCACCATAGCAGCACCAGAGCCTAACCCATCTTCCACCGTGGATCCCACCCTCAAAAACCAAACCTTTAAGCCTCACAACACCTCCAAAACAAGCCGCCACCACCACCACCACCACCCAACAGCAGAAACAAACCCAGATTCCTCAAAACCATCAAAGACTAAACCCTTTTATTACATGACCAACAACAGGTTATCAAGATTGAGCCTTTATAACAACAGCAGAACCAATTCATCACAACAACACATCACTAACCCACATAGAACTGTAGACATCCATTTGCAAGCCAAAGCTATGACACTTTCTGCTGATGCTGCTGATTCTTCTTCCAAGTTTTCTCTACAACCCCAGAAAAGAGCTGTTCAGAGAGATGTTGTAAAGGAGAGCAAAACAACAACAAAGGAAGCATCTAAAGAGATGGTCAAGAAATCTTCAAAAGGAGGGTCTTTTAAGAGTAAAAAGGAGGCTCCTGGAGAGGAAATTGATAGGAAGAAACTGTTGATTGTGAAAGATAAAGATGTGAAGGATCTGTTACATGAAAAAGATAATGTTAAGAGAGTTTCGGTTTCATTGGGCAGAAGAAGATCCTTAGGTGGTGCAGCAGTGGAGTTGTCAGATGTTCTTGCAAGTTGTGGAGTGAAAATTGTTTCAGTTGATATGCCACCATTTATGCAGATCCATGCTGTTGATTTTGCAAGAAAGACCTTTGATAGCTTAGAGAAATTCACAGCCAAAACACTTGCACTCACTCTCAAGAGGGTATAATGATTACTGATTACTGATTACTAATTGCAAAGTAATCTTTTTTATTGATTGATTTTTGGTAATTGAAATTTGAAATTGATGATTGATTACTAATGAGCTTGTGGGGTTATGGTTCTTTTTTGCAGGAGTTTGATGGGGTATATGGACCGGCGTGGCACTGTATTGTGGGGACAAGTTTTGGGTCTTTTGTCACACATTCAGTTGGTGGGTTTCTTTATTTCTCAATGGATCAAAAGATGTATATCCTCTTGTTTAAGACCACTGTACAAAAAGCAGATTGAAATTGATGAATTCTAAGCTAAAGCATTTCTGCTTTGTAGTCTAGTAGTATAGAAAGTTCAAAGCATTGTTGTATTGTCTCATTTATTAGTACCTTTTGTACATTGGCTTTGCTCAGGAAACAATATAGGATATGAAGAATTTTATCTTATAGTTCAGTTTACATTGGTTTGTCAGATTCTATGAGACATTTACATATTACTTTGATGATTATTAAAGTTAGAAATAGTGAACCCCATTTACTAGTTAGTTATCATATCCTGTTTGGTTCTGTTTTAGTTGAACTATAATGTTGTTTGCTCTGCTTTTAAAAGTCCATTCAAGTTTTCTTTTGCCCAAATTAAAAGAATACTAAATTGATTGCTGTGATAAGTTGCCTTAGCTGTTGGAACAATCTGCAAATCTACTAGCAACATCATAGAATCATATGCATTTAAATTTTAAAGGGCATGAATGAAGTTGCTCAGTAGTGTGTTATTGACATATAGACTATAGTAGCTTCCAATAGCGTGAAGTTTGATTACTTTTTTGTTGATTAAAAATGGCAGTGTTGCTTTGATTGAGTTTGCCACCAACCCATCCATTGTAATGAAGATGTGGCTTGTGTTGTGGTTGATCAAACTGACTATGACTCTGAGAAATAATTCACAAGTCAATAATTTCACCTTTTTCACTTGTGAGACTGAGAGTAATAATGGGTCATGTCCTGGGAAGGCATTTATTATGGAACTTTGACGATGATGAATTGAAGATGATTGTCAGATTTTGCTTCTTACTAGTTACTACTAACAGCTCCATAGTCATTAACTTGATATTTGCAGCAAATTTAGTAGATATTGTTCATTTTATGGATTTCCAGTTTGTGCCATAAAATGTTGTTGATTATCCAGAAGCAGGTCCAATGAGATTATTTGTAGAAAATCTGAAATTTTATATTGATCCCTTTGACGGTCGGAAAAGCTGGCGTAGCTTAGATAACGCTCATTCAGTCCGATAATGTCCTAGGAAAAGAAATACAGACAAGCAAATTAAAGGAATCAAACAATTTTGACAGGTCTGGCCCTGGCAAATTATTTATTTAGAGTGAATAATGGGGGTCCTCCATTCAATCATGGAGTGGGACATTTTATTCTCTCAAGATGTCTAGAGAAAATACCTATAGCTATAGGCAAACCATTAACCCAAGTAGAGTAGGTTATAATGTGTTGCCCAACTCAAACTTGATAATCACTCTGCCTCCAACTTGATTGGTTTCTCATTCTCTTTTTTAACCATTAACCCGTATAGTAGTGGAGTCATTCTAGTGTGTTGATATTATTTTTCATATTTATTTGATTGCATCTATTTGTTCCTACGACAATATGAGGTTAGCCCACTATGAGGCCGTGAAGGTTTAAATTTTGTTTTCTTCCGATACCTCGAATTATTATAATATATATATAAATATATATATTTAAACACGTTAACCTGGCCATTAAGAAAAAAAACAAGTTAACTTGGTCCTCTCTCATAATATTAATTCCAGCCCAATTTATATTAGAATTCAAATTAAAATGCAAAAAGAAAATATCAAATTCTTAAGAGAAAAAAAAAATACATGTTCACTCTAGAATCCCAACAATTTTTTTTTTTTTTTTGTGGAAAATGATTGAGAGTTTACAATCATTCTTTTTGAAACTTTAGAGTAGAGATGGGACCTTTCCTTTCTATCAAAGATTATTATTAGGCTTGTAAGTTATTTATATGTGAGACAATCTTACTTGGCATCTCACCATCCTTTATCTGTATTTGGCAAGGTTTTTTTTTATCACTAAGCAACTTTATCCTTCCAATTAAAGACACTTTTAATTTTGCCCTAGGACTCACCACTTTCATCTAAAGTCACCACTTCAAATCATTACAACTGGAAAATCAACATTGCTTTTATTCTAATAAATGATCCGATAGCGATACTAAAATTAAATTTAATATTACTACGAGAAAAGTTAGTTCTAATAGTAAAATGGTTAATTTTTTAAAAAATAAATAGTGAAATGGTTCATTTTTAAATGTATTCTACTATTTATTTTTATATCGTATGACTAGTTGTTTTGGTGTTAAATTTATTGTTTTAGTATAAATTACAAACTCAATTTCGTTAATCATCCGGTTAAATCGAATATACTGTATTTATTCGGTATAAATTACAATAAACTAATTTTAACACACACATATATATATATATATATATATATATATATATATATATATATATATATATATACATGGAAGTATGGAACATTCCAATTTTCAATTTGATGATCATCATTACTTTTTCTATTTTTAATAAATCATAAACGTGTACGATTGTTCAAATATTTTATGTTGTTAGACTGAATATACATTTTTACTCCCATGAAACTTGTGATGATCAACTGATCATCGTTAATTGAGAGTTGCCCTTTTGCTTGCAATTTTTTTGGGCACTAAAGTTCATGAGACGTGTCACATAAAGTATCCATCGAAATCCATTGACGCAACAGTGACAAAATACACATCACTTTTGATGTTAAAGCATGTGCCAAAATTTATGAGGTGGGCTAGATGTGACAGTGTATATGAAGGATGAGGAAGGAAAATTTCAGTACAAAACTTCGATTTTCTTTATTAGAACACGTGTTGAAAACCCAATTAAGACAGCTGAGATCAAGTTTGAGTTTGAGACCCATCTCTCAATTGGGCATGTTGAAAAGAGGCATTTTGTTGATTAATTCTAGTTGCTTAGCTATGTGTACATTATTTTTGCTAGACAAAGTTAGGTGTCCTAAACACACGACTGATATTAGTCAGAGTGATATGATACTTACATCTATATTATTAAAGTTATGATTCAAATCATATCTCTTTTTTAAAATCTCTGTTTAATTATAATTGTTTATAAAGTTAAGCGTCATGAGTGACACTAGACAAGCGATTATAACTTTATTTTGATTTAATTTTTTTTAAAGATAATAAAATGGTTAGGCGGTGTAATGTGATGATTTGATATATATGTAATGTAATCATATATATATATATATATATATATATATGTGTGTAATGTGAAAACTTTGCATAATTCAGGGGGTGTTTGTATTTGTCATTGCTACCAACTCTTTGTCTACATTCCTCTTTTGTTCTTCTTTGAAGCATCTCTAAATCCCTTAAATTTAATCAAAGTTGAAGAATAATTATATTCAGAGTTATATAAACAAAAACTCTTTATTTATGTGTTTCTATATGAGTTTTAAGGGTCAGATTTAAGGTATAAAAATGGCATATTTGTTATAATCTATTAAGCTATAAGCTATTATATATCATTTTTATCAAAGCCATTTTTGGACTATCATTAAGGTCCTACTATGTTTAGAGAGAAGACTAGGAAAAATGATTGTACCAACCAAGGTAACTCTTACCAATTACTAAACAATCATTACAGATAAAATTACTCCAATTAGAAAATTCTCTTGTACTAACATCAATCATTTTTTTAATCACAAATATAGTATTACCTTTTATTAAAAATAAAGTTATTAATTAATAGGGTAAATTACACTGAACCCTTTGATGTTTGAGCAAGTTACACTTATATGGAAAAACTTCTTTATTATATACTAACACCCTCAAAACTTAAATTTTACTTTGAAAATGTCTAAAATGCTCATAGTTATATTATTTTATACTTTATTTTTTTTATCTTTTAACCAAAAATATTTATAAACTTTAATAAAATAAAAAAATTAAATAAAAAATATGATTAATTAAATAAATAAATAGTTAAAAAATTTAAATAAATAAATAGTTAAATAAATAAATAAATAAATAGTTAAAAAATTAAATAAAAATGGTTTTAAAAAATCACATAAACATACAGTTAAAAAAATTAAATAAATAAATAATTTCAAAATTAAATTAATAAATGAAAAAAATTGAAAACATTAATTTTTTTAAGGATATCTATTAAAAGGGACAAGAAAAGCTCTAAATATCCAAACTCATTTATTTTTATTTTTTTAAACTACTTTTTTAGAATATTTAATTTTTTTAAAACTATTTATTTATTTATTTTTAAACTATTTATTTATTTAATTTTTAAAACTATTTATTTATTTAATTTTTTAAACTATTTATTTATTTAATTAATCATATTTTTATTTTATTAAAGTTTATAAAGTTTATAAAGTTTTTGGTTAAAATATAAAAAAAATAAAGTATAAAATAATATAGGGCAAATTACAATGAATCCCTTGAGGTTTAGGCAAGTTGCACTTAGATGGATAAGTTTCTTTATTATACACTAACACCTCCAAGACTTAAATTTGACTTTAAAAATACCTAAAATGCCCCTAGTTATATTATTTTATACTTTATTTTTTAAATCTTTTAAACAAACACTTTATAAACTTTAATAAAATAAAAAAAATTAAATAAAAGATATAATTCATTAATAAATTAATAAATAAATGGTTTTAAAAAATTAAATAAATAAATAGTTTTAAATAAATAAATAGTTTAAAAATTAATTAAAAATTAAAAAAATTAATTTTTTTTAAGAATATCTATTAATAGAGACAAAATAAGCTCTAAATATCCAAAGAGTGTTCGGAACCTTGAAGTTTCTCTCACCATCATCTTTATCGTAAAAGTTTGGATATTTAGAGTTTTTCTTGTCTCTATTAATGGATATCCTTAAAAATTTTAATATTTTTAATTAATTTATTTATATTTAAAACTACTTATTTATTTTTTTAAACTATTTATTTATTTTATTTTTAAAACTATTTATTTTTTAACTATTTATTTATTTATTTTTAAAATTATTTATTTATTTATTTAATTATTTTTTAAACTATTTATTTTTTAAAAAAACTATTTATTTATTTATTTTTAAAAAATATTTATTTATTTAACGAATCGTATCTTTTATTTAATATTTTTTATTTTATTAAAGTTTATAAAGTGTTTGTTTAAAAGGTTAAAAAAAATAAAATATAAAATAATATAACCATAGGCATTTTAGGTATTTTTAAAGTCAAATTTAAGTTTTGAGGGTGTTAGTGTATAATAAAGAAACTTATCCATATAAGTGCAACTTGTTCAAACCTCAAGGAGTTCGGTGCAATTTACCCAATAATATAACTAGGGGACATTTTAGATATTTTTAAAGTAAAATTTAAGTTTTGGGGGTGTTAGTGTATAATAAAAAAACTTTTCTATCTAAGTGTAACTTGTCCAAACCTGAAGGGGTTCAGTGCAATTTACCCTAATTAATATTAATAAATCTTAAAAACAGAGATTAACCCAATTGTATATCACTATATCCCTTACGTATACCCTATTAAGATTATTGGTTCATGTTCCACAAATCTCAAAAAAAAAAGTTGTTAAAATATCATAAAGAGTCAAGGTGTTTTGGAGATCGGGAAAGACTTAAACCAACAATCTCACGGTGTAGCAGTGATATATCACTAGACCTAACCACATTAAATCTAAAAATAATGTATATATAGATATATATTTCTAAAAAGAAGAAATTAATTTTAATAGATAAAATACATAACTAATTTATTTTCCAAGAAAAAAATACATAACTAATTTTATACTTAATTAATTAAATAAATAAAATAAAATACATAACTAAGTTGTTCTTCTTTGAAGCATCTCTAAATCCCTTAAATTTAATCAAAGTTCAAGAATAATTATATTTCAGAGTTAGATAAACAAAAACTCTTTATTTATGTGTTTCTACATGAGTTTTAAGGGTCAGATTTAAGGTATAAAAATGGCATATTTGTTATAATCTATTAAGCTATAAGCTACTATATATCATTTTTATCAAAGCCATTTTTAGACTATCATTATTATTGATAAGTGATAACTAATGTCCCAACTAATTAAGGTCCTACTATGTTTATAGAGAAGACTAGGAAAAATGATTGTACCAACTAAGGTAACTCTTACCAATTACTAAACAATCATTACAGATAAAAGTGCTCCAATTAGAAAATTCCCTTGTACTAACATCAATCATTTTTTTAATCACAAATATAGTATTACTTTTTATTAGAAATAAAGTTATTAATTAACATAATAAATCTTAAAAACAGAGGTTAACCCAATTATATATCCCTGACATATACCCTATTAAGATTATTGGTTCATGTCCCACGAATCTCAAAATAAAAAAAATTGTTAAAATATTATAAAAATTCAGAGTGTTTTTGGAGAACGAGAAAGACTCAAACTAACAATCTCGTAGTGTAGTCGTAAATGATATACCACTCAACTAATCTCATTAGGTCTTAAAAAAAATATTTTCAAAAGAAGAAATTAATTTTAATAGATAAAATACATAACTAATTTATTTTCCAAGAAAAAAAATACATAACTAATTTTATACATAGTTAAATAAATAAATAAAATAAAAATAATAATTCAACTCCTTGTAAGAAGAAAAAAGAAATAAAATAAAGGAAAACTGAACTGGGAGTCTGGGTGTACATCCCACGGCGCGTGATCCCATGACTCCCACAAGCTAAGTACTATACGTATTCGAGTATGGAGAAATTATCTACTCGCTCCAAATGAGCACAATAAATCTGCTGAATTGCACGTGTGATTAATGTATAGCGAGTATGTAATGTTTACGTACTTTAGTAGGTGTCTCTAATCTAAATCCACTAGATCCTCCGAGAAAACCTCACTCTACTTTCCATGTCATCAATCTCTTCTCTTGCAAGCCATACTACAGCGTGTGCGCATTGCGCACCACGGTTTTGTTTATTCATACTAAAACCTATAAATATATATTTAAAATAAGAAATTTAATTTCTATCAAATTTATTCTCCTAAGTTCTAATAATAAATAATCAACATGATGTTTCAACCGGTGGCGGATTCAGAAGAATAGAATTGAGGGGTTAAATGATAAAATCTTAAAAATTATAATATTAAAATATAAAATTCATTTTTTTTTCCGGTGGATGGAGGCACCTCCATTGTGGTCCACCCATGGTTTCAAACAAATAAATAAATAAAAATCAACAAACACAAGTAGTGCACGTCGAATTGGATGAATTTAAGTTACATGTTATTTGTTTTATTTGATCTAAATAGGTTTAGACAATTAATCTAACCGTTTAATGTCAAAATTTATCATAATATATAATAGTTTAAAATAAAAAATGCCGCCCTAGCCTCCATTGTGATCCGCTTTTGATTTAAAATAAATAAATAAATAAAAATCAACAAAGACAGGTGGGAGTGCATGTCCAATTGTGTGAGTTTAAGTTACATATTATCTGTTTTGTTTGATCTAAATAGGTTCTGAATAGACAATTAATCTAACTGTTCAATGTCAAAATTTATCATAATGTACAATAGTTTAAAATAAAACAATGTTAAATTCAATTGTCTAAAACAATTAAACATGGTTAATCTTCTAAAAAAATTGATGATATTTGGTTAAAATAATATTTCATATATATATATATATATATTATTATCGATCATATTTAATATGATATTAACTCCAAAGAAGCAGCTTAAAAAAAAAAACCTGCTCTATAGAACTCAAATTTTAAGAGTTTGAGAAATTTTTTATTTTTATTTTTTTCAAAAAAAAAAAATGAAACACATGGGAAGGGTTGTTAGCTACAGTGCGCAGGGTGCACAGTGCGCACACCACTCCACACTTCTCCAGCCTTCCAGTCTCTGTCTCTCTCACTCTGTTTCTGTTTACGAACTTCATTTTCTCTCTCAATCAAAAACCCGTTAAATAATCTATCGACTCACTCTCTCTGTCACACTTGAACCAAAAACCTCCTCAAACAACACCAATTTCCAACTCAACTTCGGATCCAAATCACATACCGCCGTACCGGGTTGTCAACACATTTCATGAACCCGGCTCCTTACAATGGATCCTCCACTGGTAAATGAGTCCTCTTTCTCTGCAGCCAACCCCTCCTCCTACAGTTTGGCAGAGATTTGGCCTTACCCAGTCAACGGTGACGGTGGTGGTGAAGTGGGGCTCCGAATGTTGAACATGGGTCATGGGTTTGGAGAGAGTTCGGGTCTCCGGGACGCCTCGGCGGAGGAATCAACTGTGACAGAGCAAAGTGGCGGCGGTGGGTGTGGAAGAAAGAGAAAGGATTTGAGCTCAGAAGATGAGTCTTCTAAGATTGTTTCTACTACAAGCAGTGCCAATGACTTGGTATGTATAGTTTTTGTTTTCTGAATTTAAGTGTTTTATTTTTCTGTTTGGTTGATGAGAAAATGATGGAACTGTAGAGAATTTTAAGGTGCATGTTTTGTGTTGATTTGGATTTGAAATTATTACAAGTTTAAATGGTTAATTTTTAGCTCAATTTACAAAAAAATTACAATTTTCCCTCCCAATATATGCTGTAAATTTTTATTTATTATTTAGCTCTTTTGACAAGATTTAGAGTTGAACTAATTGAGACTCTTTTGTTTAGTTTTGTGATAATTGTTTTGTCTTTGATAAAGTTTTGACTTAATTAATAGAAAGGTAAATCAGCTGTGACTTAATTGGAGGATTATATACATATATCATATATGTATTTCTAAGACTTTTAAGATTTGACATTTTCTTGCTATTTGGTTTCAAGCCAATCATGGAAATGGAAAGAAAAGAAAGTCATGATTTTGAGCTTCAAATTTTGATTTATTTTGTTTTGTTACGTTTTGTCACAACAAAACCTGAGTACTTTTATATTGTTAGTTTGTTAGAATAGAACTTAGTATTTAGTTGACTTCGCGTTAGATATCAGACGAGTTTCTTATATCCCAATTGAGCATTATCATATGGTGTATAAAATTTGGATAACACAAGCTAAATAGATCACTTTGATCGGGTTTCTGAAGAAAACTGAAAAGTGGCCGGGGTTTTATTTGAGTACATATTAATATGTTATGTGGTTATGTATTTTGATTATGATGGTCAATCTTCTATTTCGTGACAGCACGATTCAAATGTTAAGCGGATGAAAGTATCTGGTTCTCAAAATGAAAGTGGTGGTTCTAAAGTTGAAGCTGAGACAAGTTCTGCTGCCGGTAGCAAGCTAGCTGAACAAAGCAGTAAACCTGAGCCACCTAAAGACTATATTCACGTGAGAGCAAGAAGGGGCCAAGCTACTGATAGCCACAGTCTAGCGGAGAGAGTAATTCACTTCAATCCTCTTTGGGTTTTTAGTTTCCAATCATTTCCCAATGCCTAAAAAAATGAATAAGGCTTCCTTGTGGTTAATAAACCATTGATATTGATTCATATGAATTTGTTATCTCACATTTTTATAACCATTTCGGAACATGGACAGTATAATTTATCGAGTTTCGAACCATACTGGTTAATGGACTTATCTTTTTGGCAGGCAAGGAGAGAAAAAATAAGCGAGAGGATGAAGATTCTCCAAGATCTGGTCCCCGGATGTAATAAGGTAGCCAGTGTTTACTGCTTTTATGTTAGAATGTTTATTTGTGCTGTTAGTCTTACATGTTTCAGCCTTGAGAAGAAATTATTATGGATCTAATGTTCTTTGTTATATATGTAGTGTAATTCCCCTTTACAATCTCCTTCGATTTAGTAGTCGTCTCTTCTAAACTTGTGTAATTTTCCCACCATCAGGTTATTGGAAAAGCTCTTGTACTTGATGAAATTATTAATTACATACAGTCACTGCAGCGGCAAGTCGAGGTATGAATCCGCCATCTCATGTGTTTATTACCACTTTATGGCATTTTTCTTCCATACACCATTAAACCTTGACTTATGCTACAATGATTTCACATTTGTAGTTCTTGTCTATGAAGTTAGAAGTTGTCAATTCAAGGGTGAGCATGAATCCTACCATTGAACCCTTTCATTCAAAAGATGTAAGTCTGTTGTCTGTTGATACTAATTGCCTTAACATTTTCCTTCATTATAAAATCTATTAACTGAATTAGTATGGAAGTGTTTTTGACTTGCGATTGCATTACAAATGAAGATTGATTGCTTAGAGAAGAAAAAAAAAAACTAGTTTTTCAAATAACCATTAAAACACTTATTTGAAGCATTAAAACACTTTTAATCTTTTTCCATATTGCCTCTTTGTAAAGTAGGACTTGTACATGATAAGTTATTTAAGTTATGATTTATGAACTGTGATTTTAGATATTTCTCCTGAGAGAGAGCCATATTTTTCAAAATTGTCCCTTATCCTAAAAATGAAGACCGTGACGCCTTTCTCACTAATCTAAACAGACGTGGAGTAGTTGGCAAAAATAATCCCCCCTGCCCCCCTTCTCTCTCTCTCTCTCTCTCTTTCTCTCTCTCAGAGTTGTCTCCTTGGATGAAGAAAAAAAACACTAGAGAATAACAATGCTAAGCGGTAACCTGTGCGTGAGTCTGCCAATATCATCTTTTCAACAATCTTATCGTTTTTTTCCCCTTTTGACCATTACTCACCATGCAATTCTTCACTGTACTTGCTATATAGTTGCAAATTAAACTTTCAATCTTTCTCAAGTGGGTTAAATGGTTGAGTAGAACAATTAAGAGAGGATCCACAATTTATATTCTCATGCAAAGAAGAGTACATATTTCTACATTATTAATGATATAACCGACATTGGACATGTTATTGCAAGAGCAGATCCTATTGAATGTATTGGAACAAAAGTTTAATTGGGACTTCTCTGCTGAATGTATGATTAACCACCTGTTGTGGTGTTTTAGATTGGTGCACAGCCATTCGATGCCGGAATGATATTTAGCTCGCAAGCAGCAAGGGAATTTGCTCAAGGACCACAATCTGAATGGCTGCATATGCAGATTGGAAGTTTAGATAGATCAACATAATTTTAGATGACCCTTGTTGGTTTTAGTGGTCAGTTCTGTTTGTCATCTTCACGCAAAGGGGAAAAATTTGCATTGGTTTCATCATTTAGTTCAGGAGGTGTTTCCTGTATGTAAGACCGCTATTAAATTTGTATGATCATACATATCATTTGTAGAAAAGGCATCTCATTGTTAACAGTGTATCATCTGATTGGATATGCTACACTGTACTCTACCTATCAGTTTCTAATCAAAATTGTCTAGATTTGAATTCTATTCTCAAAACTCTGTTTCTTAAAGAAATTATGTGGTGTTGAGACAATGTTAATACGGCGTCTTTGCCTAGTAAAGATTTCGAATTCCGAAAAATATGCTTGTAAACAACATATCTCATCTTTGCAATAAACCGGGAAGATTATTATTGAGTCATATGTTGAAACTGAATGGAATTTACATGTACTTTATTCCTTCAAAAGAAATAGTTCTTTTGGATAAATGAAACCAATCTGATACATAACTTGAAAATAAATTAGATAAACTGGTTAAGAACCAAACTTGGATTTGATGGCATTGATCACAGCATCTTCTACTTGGAAGGCCTTGGTTAGCACTCCATTAGGAATGGCAGGTGTTGAAGCAAAGAGATTTAGGGGGACAACCTCGGCGCCGGGTAACTGACTGTTGAAAGCAGTGATGGTATGAGCCTTTCCTTCTCCAACATTAAGTTGGAAGTGTACAAGTCCTTTAGGAATCACAAACATCTGCCCAGCAGTCAAAACTTTTGAGTGGTACACATTGTTTGTTGTTATAAATCCTACAAGCAGCTTCCCGTTAATCACAACGCCAGACTCGGTTGCTCGAGGGTGCGAGTGAGGCGGGTTTAGTCCACCAGGGGCAAAGTCTACTCGGTTCATCGAAATTCCAAGAGTATTCAGTCCTGGAAACGCAAGAACATTCCCTGTAGTCACTTTAGATCCGAAGACATTCATTGTGTTCCCCTCTTTGATCAGCCCGTCGAAGAAAAAATCGTGCGAGGTTACCTCCGCATCAGGTTTGCAAGGGAATCCATTAATAGAAATAGACGAATTCAAATTCGCGACACAAAAGTCCTGTAAGGAATCGGGATCAGATGAGAGGGAAGAGAAAGGGAGAATCAATAAAACTACCAGGCAACATAGCAGGGAAAAGGATGAGCCTGATGAAGAAATCATTGCTGGTAGTTTAAGATAGTATCAAATGTGTTTTGATGAGGTGCATGATCATGAATCCTTTATCAATATATAATCTTTCTTGTAGTCTAAATCAAAGATGGAAACTGGTTCACGTTAGTTGGCTTCTGAATTGCATGAATATAATAGCTTATCTGCTTGGATGACGCCAGAAAAGATTAAAATTGTAGAACTAGAACAACATAACTGGGTCAAGAAAATCACCCAGATGTTAGTTTTCTGCACTTGACATGGTCAAGAACAATTCTATAACATAAGTAGAGACTATTTCTTACCTAATCTTGATATAGAATGATGAAATTTAGAAACTTAATGCCGTGTTTATGGACTCTGCGAATGTATCGAATACTAAAGCCGATAGAGCATGATGATTCTGGTGGTAGTTGCAAGCTGACTCTATAACCCTTTAAGCTTGTTGGGAGGACAGTCATTCTCATTGGAGTATCTACAACAACAACAAAAAAAAAAAACCCAGTCCTCAATTTGAAATTGGAAACATACAGATATACAGCCTTTGATTTTTCAATTAATCCAGATATGATTCTTTTGAGTATTTAAGAAGAAGCTACACAGAAGAGAGGACTTGAACAAGTCCAGGGGATTGTAAACAACTAGACCCTGCACATGTTTTGGCTCTGAATGGTGCAAATGGCCAAAAGTCATAGTTTGGCTTGCCATATCTAGGAAATCAGTGTATATCATACATTCATACCCAAAATAGAATTCCAGAAGCACAATTGAATACTTCAGCAAATGACATATTGCACACCATCCATAAGAACAAAAATTGGAAAAGACTGGGGAAAAATGCTGCATTTATCGCAAGCACGTGCCACTATTGAGAAGAAGTTGCGATCATAATGGTAACTTTTGTCAATTATGAAACAGTTTGAAATAATATTTCTTGGTTTCAATTACTATTCTAATATCTCAAGTATATTGATCTCACTCAACTGAATACAATTATCTAGGACCAATTCTACAATGCCAAAGGTTGTGATCAGTGTCAACAATGGCATACCAGAGCAACTGCAAAACCGAAGCACGTGGCCAAATATAGAGCCAATATGTTCTATGCAGGGCCGGTCTTGACATCTCAGGGGCCCAGGGCAAAAACATGTGTTATATTATTATTGGCCCAGTTCTAAAAAATTTATTAAATTGTGGACCCTTCTAAACTAAAATATAATAACATTTTTAGATATTTTTATATGGACCTAGGGCGGGTGCACCTCTTGCACAGGCACATGGCCGGCTCTGGTTCTATTTTCTAGTAGTTACTATAGGGATTATAACACATTATGAGGAGAAAAAACTTTAGTTTTACACAGAGAACCTATCTTCAAGCAACCACAAATAATAAACCATCACAACCAAAAAAATCATTGCTACCCCACCGACAAGGATGATACAACAACTAAGTTTAAGAATTAATATCTGCACTTTTTTAGATTTAGAAATGCCGGCTTCTGTACATCAAATTGAGCATCTCGACCACAGATCCAGCAATCAATAGTACTGGCTTTACTATTGGCAATTATTGAACAAAAAGCTATATAGGGGTGATAGCCTGAAAGGCAACCTAGCCAGTGGACTAAAGCTTGTCTCAAAGGTTAAAAATACACGTGTCCGTTTATGCATGTATCTGTGATTGTATGTGCATTATACCTCCATACAAATCAAATTACTAGACTGCAGAAGCTAACTGGTGTTAGAAAATATGTTTAAAACTTTTTTCTGTCGAAGTTCTCTGTCACTGTGAAGTTATGTTGAACCAAATTGTTGTCCGTAGAAAAAAAATCACTGCAGTAATATAAAATGTGGCACGTTATAGAAGTCGTTTTCCTTAAGATACTATTTACCCCCAACCAACTGAGTGATCCACCGGGTTATGCAAATGTGCCTCCAAGAAATAATGAAACCCCACTTATTTAATATCATTGTGCACTAACGACGTAAATAGTATACAACGATATAAAGACTATCCCAACATAAAGATATGAATAAAATAAAGACAAGCTATGGTTTTTCATGAGAACAGGCTTCAGAACACAATTTGGTCTAAACTTGGGTAAATCATAAATGGACATTGCGAACCTTTTTCTGCTTCTTTGGTGTGTGTGAGTTTGTGCATGTTTAATACAGATAAATAGCTCCTGCAACATATTGAAATAACAACTTAGGATCTTCACGTTCATGTCCATTGGCATCTACTGGAGACGGTTCTAAAATTTCCATTGAGTTGGCAATGAGATCATCAATACTTGATATGTGGAACATTCGCATGTGACTATTCTTGTCCTCCGCGCGCGGAACATAAAGCTTCTTCACCATATTCATATCACAAACTAAACAGATTTGCAACTATGTTATCAGAATTTCCATAAACAGAAAAACACAGTAAGCAAACAAACTCTTACACATCTTTAGAGAAAAAAAAAACAGTTTTTCAAATAACCATTGCATGGCCTCAGTATGGTCATACTCATACATGATTTAAGTTCACACGTTTTTGAAGCTTTAAAACACTTTAATCTTTTTGGGTTTTATTGAATACTAACCCATTTGGGAGCCTAAAGTTAACATTTAACCTGTTTTTGAAAAAATTACAAAACTAACTCTTTTAAGACGGTATTACCCTTATAAAATTTTAAAATTACAATACTATCTCAAACTCTCAAATCCCTAACATCTATTCTGTTAAACGAACAAAGATCCCTAACCTCTCTCAAAACACATTGAAACCCCTTAAAGTATCTGAAGAAGGAGAACAACTCCGAGTAAGTGAAGCGAAAGGGGAAGGGGAAGGACGATGACACCATGGAAGTCAGAACGACAAAGAGGCGACGAAGGAGACGGAAGCACTACCACTACTCGAATGAAGCACGGCGACGACTTAACGAAAGCAACAAGACGACTCAACTAAAGCCAGACGACGATGACCGCACGACGACAACGATTTGTTACTAAAGGTTTTAGAACATTTCCCGGCAAAGATAAATAGCACTTCGTCAATGGTTGCTATAAAACAGATGAAGGAAAAGTTGACGGAGGCACAATTGGCATATGATTTTCTGCCTCGTAGGCATATAATATTTCAATTTCATATATTAAATGAAGCCATATGCCATGTAAATATATTCTTCTATCAGATTTGTGAATTGATACAATGCAATTGACAGCAAATATTTATGAATTCTTGTATCAAATAAGTTGATAGCAAGCAAGAATAGAAATAATACTAATTGATACAATATCTACTACTGCTGCCAGCAATGCAATTAAGTAGAGTTCACAATACCTACTGCTTCTGCTTTTTCAAATAAGATTAAGTAAAGTTGATCAAATAAGTTGGCAGCAAGCAAGAATTTTGATAATACTAATTGATATAATATCTACTGTTGCTGCTACAATACTGCAAACAACACTTGTATTACGCAATACTGTCAATATTCTTCCTTTTGTTGCACGAACACGCCATTTGCAATCTTCGACACTGCATGTCAAAACCAACAAAGTTTTGGTGGACTTCTTCATTTTGAACTGAAAATATTTAGTAATTGCCAACAAACTAATCTTCGTATGTTACTCTCCTTTACTAGGAAATAAATCACCAACCCCAACTTCTTTAACATTGTTGACTACTTCCAATGATGTATAACTTCCATGTATTGTTAATGATTAAATTCCTAAACAATAATTCAAAACTCATGGTACAGTGAATTTATAAAAAATTCTAAATCCAAAAACTGTTTGGATTCTGGATGGCGTTGGGAATTCTCAACGAAGTTAGGGAATCCTAACTCTGTTTAGAATTCTCACTTTTGTTGGGAAATACAAACGTTGTTTGGGAATTCCTAACTTTGGGAATTCCTAACTTCGTTGTGAATTCCTAATGAAACGTTAGGAATTCCCAACAATGTTTGGAACTCCTAACTCAGTTTGTAATTCTCATAACTCAGTTGAGAATTCCAAACACCGTTGAGAAAACACTGTTGGACACATTAAAAAAAAAACAATAAATTGTTTAGATTCATATATACAATGGAAAATTAACCACACCAACATCAAATTCAAACAAGACTCATGCTCTATTACATTCATGTAAACTATTTTCATAAAAATAAACAACCCTAATGCACAAATTAAAGTAAATAAGAGATTCAAACAATAAATAAACTCTAAATTTATGTATAAACTTTAAGTCAATCACAACAACATCAAATTCACACAAGACCCATGCTTTATTATATAAATGTAAACTATTTTCACCAAAATAATACACACATGCAATTAAATTGGAGATTGAAGATGGGTATAATGTATAAAAGTTCAAAAAAAAAAAAAAACTCACCTCAAACATTAAATAGAAGGAACCCTTGTGGTTGATGAATAATTTCGAGTTGATCAATGGTGGAGAATGTAAATATTTACTGAAAATTGGACAAATGAAGGAAGAGAGAACAAAAGAAAAAAATTTGGGAGAGGAGAAAGAGAGAGAGACTGAATTACATGTGTGTTGTGGTGGAGAGATGTGAAAATAAAAGGAAAAGAATGAGAATAATAAGTATATAATGGGTAGATAAAGTAGAAAGGAAAAAGTGAGTAAGGGTATAATAGTACTTAAACATAAAAAAAGAGTTAGTTTTGCAAGTTTTTCAAAAAGAGGTTAGTTGTTAACTCGAGCTTCCCAAAAGGGTTAGTTTTCAATAAAACCCAATAGATTTTATTGAGAACTAATCCATTGGGGATCTCAATTTAACAAGTAACTTATTTTTTGAAAAACTTGCAAAACTAACTTATTTGGAGTGGTTGAAAGACAATATTGCCCTCTTTTTAGTTTAAAATTTACATTCCATCAAAAAGACTCAAAATTCCTCTTCTTGTTTCAAATCGAGCTAACATACTGAAATTCCTAAATCCCTAACCTCTATGTAATCGACCAAACCTCTCTCAAAATCTCTATTCTCTTTCAAATCTCTAATCGACTAAACCTCTCTCAGAACCTTGTTGAAGGGCCGCATTCTTTGAAGACGACGACGGCATGACGGAAGTTTGAAGACGACATCGGCGCGACGTAAGGTCGAAGACGACGACGGCGCGACGGAAGGTTGAAGTCGCCGACTGAAGGACGGAAGCTTGAACTCCGTTTGGGTTGAAGAAAAAGAAGGTAATAGTTTGAAAAATCTGTAAATTGAACTTAGAATCCCTAAAAACGTTGAATGAATTAATTATTCCTTCAATCTGCTGCTGGGTTTGTGTTATTTTTCTCTTATTTTGTCTTGTTTGTGATAATTTTTTGGATTTGTGTTGAAATTTAATGTTGTGGGTGGTTTTAATTTGATCTTTTTGAATTGGGTTTTCGAATTTACTGTGTTTGGTTGTTCGATTCAGCTGGGTTCATTAGTATTGTTGAATGTCAATTTGAAAGACATTGATTGCTTTAGTAGGAGCTTGGATATTCTGATCTTGTGATTGATTAAATGGTGATTATTTTTCATGGAAAATTGTGGTTGAATTTGTCGAATTTGATGAGTTATCTTGATATGCTTCTGGGTTCCGGGTTCTGAATTTGTTGTTTTTCCAATGCTTCTGGGTTCTGGGTTTATCTTGATATGTTGCTGGGTTGCTGAGTCCACTGACCGATAATTTTTCAATGAAGTTTCTCGGTGGGTTTCTCATGATTTACATATACAATAATACAATGGACTAAGGAATGAAGTCCACGCGTGGAATGAGCATGGGGAACGATGTGTTGAGTTTGTAGTGGGGGGTTTTGTCTTTGGTTTTTAAACATTTGGTATATCATATGATTCACATGTGTGTACCTCATAGAATGTTGTACATAGAACTAGAAAAAATTCACACCACCTGTTAATATAATCTAAATATAATCTAACAGAGTTTGGAACTCCTAAATTATTTGTGTTGATATGTAATTTTACAAGATGTTGCATGCCTCCAAAATCAATAGACAATTTTCCAGAAAAATTGTTAACTGACATGTCAAGTATTTCGAGTTTTGAAGCATTGGAATGCAATTTAATTGTTATTGTTGTGTGTGGTGTTTGTGATGACAAAGTTTGGGTCTTGACTAGGTTGTGTAGTTTGGAATCCCAATTGCATGTAAATTCCTAACTGGGTTACGAATTCTTAAATCAGTTAGGAATTCCAAGCGCAATTAGGAATTCCAAACACGGGTAGAAATTCCAAGCACAGTCAGGAATTCCAAACATAGTTAGGAATTCCAAACACAGAGTTAGGAATTCCTAACTTAGTTTGGAATTCCAAACTCTGTTAGGATTCTTAACTGCGCTTGAAATGCTCAACTTCAGTAGGGTTTATTTGTTTAGGAAGACTTCGGTTATAATATTTGAATTTTTTTTAATGGTTTTATGTTATATTTCATGATAGTAGAATAGGAGAAGAGGTTGATTTGTTAGTAAAGGTTTTGGACCATTTCCAGGCGTAGATAAATAGCACATCGTCAATGGTTGCTATAAAGCAGATTAAAGAAAAGTTGACGAAGGCGCAATTGGCTTTATTCCGTACCATATGCTTCGGGAAACTATTTCAATGTAACTGGCAATTTATGTTACCAATATAACAAATTGTGGCAGGAACTATTTTCGTATGCATATGCCAAAGTGTTACCGGTGTAATTGGCAATTTGCAATATCAGACATGTAATTTTTCAACATGTAATTTTTTACATGTAATTTTGATGGCAGACCTGGAAATTTGAATAATTTTGAATGCAAAATAGAGTATGTATATCTTACAGCAGCCAAGTATCACAACAATGTAATTAAGACATGAAATCAAACAAATGTATCAAACAACACTTTACTTAACATTACACAACACTGTCACACGACATTTGCATTACACAACAATTGACCAACACTTTCATTATGTTTTTTCTGCTCTTTAAACGCTGTCAACACTCTCAGCACTGTCAACACTATGTAATGGACTGCTGATACACTCGTATTCACAACGGAATTTTCACACAAGAATATTTGCACATCATCATCATTCACAACTTCAATCGGCGCTAAAACCTCCGGTGAATTAAACAAGAACTTCATTTTGATGGAGGACTTGTTCGGATTGACATTAACAAGACAATATATGATGTCATGTAATGATTCATACGAGGTTTCCCTTGAAACTGAAATTGCTCTTGACTTTCCAGATTGATATTTGAACTTCTCACCACTTTTACTCCATTCTCCGTCGTATAAAACAACAAACCGAACTTTATCCATGCAACCCGTCTTTCAAATGAATAAGAAATTAATGATTAAATTCTTAAACAAATATTCTAAACTCATGGTACAGCGAATTTACAAATTATTCTAAATCCAAACAATGTTTAATTTGGATGCTGCTTGGAATTCCCTAATCCCTAACTGCATTGGGAATTGCCAACTCAGTTAGGAATCCACAACGGAGTTATGAATTCACAACGGAGTTAGGATTCCCAATGCAGTTTGGAATTCCTAACGATGTTTGGAATTCCCATCTCCGTTAGGAAATCCTAACGCTGTTTTGAATCCTAACGGTGTTTGAAATTCCCATACCCGTTAGGAAATCTTAACGCTGTTTAGAATTCTGAACCTGGACACATTATTAAAATAAACATACAATTGTCTAGATTCAATACAACAATGAAAAATTAACCACACCAATATCAAATTCAAATAAGACCCATGCTCTTTTATATTCATGAAAACTATTTTCACCAAAATAACCAACCCTATTGCACAAATTAAACTAAATAAGAGATTTAATCAACAAATAAGCTTTAAATTTATGTATAAAATTTAAATTGAGCATAACAACACCAAATTCACACAAGACCCATACTCCATTACATTCATGTCGACGATTTTGACAAAAATTAAAAACCCTAATACACAAATCAAAGTAAATAAAAGATTCAAAATAGAAATAAACTTTAAACTTATATTTAAACTTTAAATTGATCACAACAACATCAAATACACACAAGATCCATGCTTTATTATGTAAATGTAAACTATTTCCATACAAAAAATACCCACATTCGAAAAAATCCGAGCTTGAAGATATGTAAAGTATAAAAGTTCTAAAAAAACTCACCTCAAACCTTGAATAAAAGGAACCTTTGTGGTGGATGAATAATTCGAGTTGCTAAATGGTGGAGAATGTAAATAATTACTAAAAATTCGACAAATGAAGGAAGAGAGAACAAAAGAAAATTTTTTGGAGAGGAAAATGAGAGAGAAATGAGATGTGTTGTGTGTTGTGGTGGAGAGAGGTGGAAATAAGAGGAAATGAATGGGAATAATAGATATATAATGGGTAGGTAAAGTAGAAAAGAGAAAGTTAGTAAGTGGGGGTAAAACGGTATTTACGCTTCAAAAATGAGTTAATTTTGTAAGTTTTTCAAAAAGGGGTTAATTATTAAGTTGAGACCCCCAAATGGGTTAATTTTCAATAAAACCCTTTGAAAATCTTTACTAGACGAAGTCGCCGTGTTAAAATTGTCTCAACACCACATAATTTCTTTAAGAAACAGTTTTGAGAATAGAAACTGAACTCAATGATGAAACCAATGCAAAATTTTCCCCTTTTGAGTGAAGATGACAAACAGAAGAACTGACCACTAAAACCAACAAGGGTCATCCAAAATTATGTTGATCTATCTAAACTTCCAATCTGCATATGAAGCCATTCAGATTGTGGTCCTTGAGCAAATTCCCTTGCTGCTTGTGAGCCAAATATCATTCCGGCATCGAATGGCTGTGCACCAATCTAAACCACCACAAGTAGTTAATCATACATACAGCAGAGAAGTCCCAATTAAACTTTTGTTCCAATACATTCAATAGGATCTGCTCTTGCAATAACATGTCCAATGTCGGTTATACCATTAATAATGTAGAAATATATACTATTCTCTGCATGAGAATATCAAATCCAGCTAGATAGTAAACAGGGACTGACCACGGGAGGCCAGGAGGGGCTGTGGCCCCCCCAAAGTTTTGAAAAAAAAATTTATTTTATTATTTTATTATTAGCATATTGTAAAAAATGTGGCTTTTCCACTCAAGTGAGTTTATATTAAATACAATTAATGGACTCTTATGGTGAGTAGCAATTGTAAGTGGTTATATTAAATGAGAATTTACCACAAACACCCTTTTCTATATTTTGTATAAATATATATATATATATATATATATATATATATATGTGAATCCATTGTAAATGGGTGTATCATTATAATTTTTCAGAAATCAATATAAGACACACACTCTCTCTCTCTCACTATTTATCTCACTAAATTTGTTTGTTATTTCGTATTAATTTACAACATATGTTTCCGTGTTTATCTTTCTTGTCTTTGGCTTCAGTTTCCTTAGAGGCTTAGTGCTGTGGCACTGAAGATTTGTTGTCTTTGGCTTGTGCTCTTTGACTTGTGGATAGCTTCGTTACGTCGCACTTGTTTTTTTTCTAGGATAACACAAGTCGTTACGTCACACTTGTTTTTTTTTTCTAGAATAACACAAGTCAAAGAGCACATGACTACAACAATATTTTTGAATATACTTTAATGAGTTAAAAAAAATTAAGTATACTTTAATGATAATATTGTTTGTGTCATGGAGCACATGGTACTAAATCATGGTACAAATATACGATCCCTTTTGTTGTTTTTTTTTCTTGGTATCGAGGATCCCGAACTTCGTCCAGACACATATTTGTCTGTCCTACTTTAACTGCGTGACACTCGTCTGACTTGTATACCCCGTTGAGGTATGTATGTTGGATTCACGAAGTAGGACATATAAGAAACATCGTCCCGCACCACTGACTTTTATGTTGTGGCTTTGTTCTTTTTGCTGTTTGGACGGCTCTTATGCATTCTTTTTGGTGGAATACAATATACGGTTTAAAAAAAACAATAGTACTAGTTTATATTCTATGCACATTTTACGTGGGCTCTAGTCGCTATTGACTACTTTTATAATATAAATAATTATAAAAATATTAATTATTAATACAAATTCTCACCTCTCATGTTTTTCAATTTTCATATACAAATTTTCATTGAACTCAAAGTCTACCCTCAATTTTTGTCTCAGTCTAAAATCCACCCCCAATTTCCAACCCTACGAAAACTTTCCACCTCAGTCTAATCTCTCTACCCCCCACCCCCACTTTCCACTTTCCACTTTCCACTCTAAGAAAATGTTAATTTGATTGTTTATGTCATCATCGTGCATATCGTAAAAAATTCGTTAAATACTAAGTGGCCCCCCCAACATCCAACTTCTAGTTCCGTCCCTGATAGTAAATACAGTGAAGATTTGCATGGTAAGCAATGATAAGAAGGGAAATAAAACAGTAAGTTGGTAGAACCTGAACAACTTATCATGTACAAGTCCTATCATACAAAGGCAATACGGAAAAAGATTGGGTTTTATTGAAAACTAACCCTTTTGGGAGGCTCGAGTTAACAACTAACCTCTTTTTGAAAAATTTACAAAACTAACTCTTTTTTCATGCTTAAGTATTATTATACCCTTACTTACACACTTTTTCCTTTCTACTTTATCTACCCGTTATATACTTATTATTCCCATTTTTTCCTCTTATTTTCACATCTCTCCACCACAACACATGTAATTCGGTCTCTCTCTTTCTCCTCTCCCAAATTTTTTTCTTTTGTTCTCTCTTCCTTCATTTGTCCAATTTTCAGTAAATATTTACATTCTTCACCATTGAGCAACTCGAAATTATTCATCAACCACAAGGGTTCCTTCTATTCAAGCTTTGAGGTGAGTTTTTTTTTTGAACTTTTATACATTATACCCATCTTCAATCTCCAATTTAATTGAATGTGTGTATTATTTTGGTGAAAATAGTTTACATTTATATAATAAAGTATGGGTCTTGTGTGAATTTGATGTTGTTGTGATTGACTTAAAGTTTATACATAAATTTAGAGTTTATTTATTGTTTGAATCTCTTATTTACTTTAATTTGTGCATTAGAGTTGTTTATTTTTATGAAAATAGTTTACATGAATGTAATAGAGCATGGGTCATGTTTGCATTTGATGTTGGTGTGGTTAATTTTCCATTGTATTTATGAATCTAAACAATTGATTGTTTTTTTTTAAATGTGTCCAACAATGTTTTCTCAACGGTGTTTGGAATTCTCAACTGAGTTATGAGAATTACAAACCGAGTTAGGAGTTCCTAACGTCGTTGGGAATTCCTAACGTTTCGTTAGAAATTCACAACGAAGTTAGGAATTCCCAAACATCGTTTGTATTTCCTAACTAAAGTGAGAATTCCAAACGAAGTTAGGATTCCCTAAATTCGTTGGGAATTCCTAACACCATCCAGAATCCAAACAGTTTTTGGATTTAGTATTTTTTATAAATTCACTGTACCATGAGTTTTGAATTATTGTTTAGGAATTTAATCATTAACAATATATGGAAGTTATACATCATTGGAAAATGTAGTCAACAATGTTAAAGAAGTTGGGGTTGATGATTTATTTCCTAGTAAGGGAGAGTAACATATGAAGATTAGTTTGTTGGCAATTACTAAATATTTTCAGTTCAAAATGAAGAAGTCCACCAAAACTTTGTTGGTTTTGACATGGAGTGTCGAAGATTGCAAATGGCGTGTTCGGGCAACAAAATGAAGAATATTGACAGTAATGTGTAATACAAGTGTTGTTTGCAGTATTGTAGCAGCAACAGTAAATATTGTATCAATTAGTATTATCAAAATTCTTGCTTGATGCCAACTTATTTGATCAACTTTACTTAATCTTATTTGAAAAAGAAGCAGCAATAGGTATTGTGAACTCTACTTAATTGCATTGGTGGCAGCAGCAGTAGATATTGTATCAATTAGTATTATTTCTATTCTTGCTTGCTATCAACTTATTTGATACTTAATTGCATTGATGGCAGCAGTAGTAGATATTGTATCAATTAGTATTATTTCTATTCTTGCTTGCTATCAACTTATTTGATACAAGAATTCATAAATATTTGCTGTCAATTGCATTGTATCAATTCACAAATCTGATAGAAGAATATATTTACATGGCATACGGCTTCATTTAATATATGAAATTGAAATATTATATACCTATTAGGAAGAAAATCATATGCCAATTGCGTCTCCGTCAACTTTTCCTTCATCTACTTTATAGCAAACATTGACGAAGTGCTATTTATCTTTGTCGGGAAATGTTCTAAAACCTTTAGTAACAAATCGTTGTCATCGTGCGGTCATCGTCGTCTGGCTTTAGTCGAGTCGTCTTGTTGCTTTCGTTAAGTCGTCGACGTGCTTCATTCGAGTAGTGGTCGTGCTTCCGTCTCCTTCGTCGCGTCTTTGTCGTTCCGACTTCCGTGGTGTCGTCGTCCTTCCCCTTCCCCTTTCGCTTCACTTACTCGGAGTCGTTCTCCTTCTTCAGATACTTTGAGGGGTTTCAATGTGTTTTGAGAGAGGTCAGGGATCTTTGTTCGTTTAACAGAATAGATGTTAGGGATTTGAGAGTTTGAGATAGTATTGTAATTTTAAAATTTTATAAGGGTAATACCGTTTTAAAAGAGTTAGTTTTGTAATTTTTTCAAAAACATGTTAGATGTTAACTTTAGGCTCCCAAATGGGTTAGTATTCAATAAAACCCAAAAAGATTAAAGTGTTTTAAAGCTTCAAAAACGTGTGAACTTAAAACATGTATGAGTATGACCATACTGAGGCCATGCAATGGTTATTTGAAAAACTGTTTTTTTTTTCTCTAAAGATGTGTAAGAGTTTGTTTGCTTACTGTGTTTTTCTGTTTATGGAAATTCTGATAACATAGTTGCAAATCTGTTTAGTTTGTGATATGAATATGGTGAAGAAGCTTTATGTTCCGCGCGCGGAGGACAAGAATAGTCACATGCGAATGTTCCACATATCAAGTATTGATGATCTCATTGCCAACTCAATGGAAATTTTAGAACCGTCTCCAGTAGATGCCAATGGACATGAACGTGAAGATCCTAAGTTGTTATTTCAATATGTTGCAGGAGCTATTTATCTGTATTAAACATGCACAAACTCACACACACCAAAGAAGCAGATAAAGGTTCACAATGTCCATTTACCCAAGTTTAGACCAAATTGTGTTCTGAAGCCTGTTCTCATGCAAAACCATAGCTTGTCTGTATTTTATTCATATCTTTATGTTGGGATAGTCTTTATATAGTTGTACACTATTTAAGTCGTTAGTGCACAATGGTATTAAACAAATGAGGTTTCATTGTTTCTTGAAGGCACATTTGTATAACCCGGTGGATCACTCGGTTGGTTGGGGGCAAATAGAGTTTTAAGGAAAGCAACTTCTGTATTTTTAACCTTTGAGACAAGCTTTAGTCCACTGGCTAGGTTGCCTTTCAGGCTATCACCCCTTTATAGCTTTTTGTTCAATAATTGCCAACAGTAAAGCCAGCACTATTGATTGCTGGATCTGTTGTCGAGATGCTCAATTTGATGTACAGAAGCCGGCATTTCTAAATCTAAAAAAGTGCAGATATTAATTCTTAAACTTAGTTGTTGTATCACCCTTGTCGGCGGGGTAGCAATGATTTTTTTGGTAGTGATGGTTTATTATTTGTGGTTGCTTGAAGACAGGTTCTCTGTGTAAAACTAAAGTTTTTTCTCCTGATAATGTGTTATAATCCCTATAGTAACTACTAGAACATAGAACCAGAGCCGGCCCTGTGCCTGCGCAAGAGGTGCACCCGCCCTGGGTTCATATAAAAATATCTAAAAATGTTATTAGATTTTAGTTTAGAAAGGTTCACAATTTAATAAATTTTTTAAAACTTGACCAATAATAATATAACACATGTTTTTGCCCTGGGCCCCAAAGATGTCAGGACCGGCCCTGCATAGAACATATTGGCTCTATATTTGGCCATGTGCTTCAGTTTTGCAGTTGCTCTGGTATGCCATTGTTGACACTGATCACAACCTTTGGCATTGTAGAATTGGTCCTAGATAATTGTATTCGGTTGAGTGAGATCAATGTACTTGAGATATTAGAATAGTAATTGAAACCACGAAATATGATTTCAAACTGTTTCATAATTGACAAAAGTTACCATTATGATCGCAACTTCTTCTCAATAGTGGCACGTATGCAGCATTTTTCCCCAGTCTTTTCCAATTTTTGTTCTTATGGATGGTGTGCAATATGTCATTTGCTGAAGTATTCAATTGTGCTTCTGGAATTCTATTTTGGGTATGAATGTATGATATACACTGATTTCCTAGATATGGCAACCCAAACTATGACTTTTGGCCATTTGCACCATTCAGAGCCAAAACATGTGCAGGGTCTAGTTGTTTACAATCACTGGACTTGTTCAAGTCCTCTCTTCTGTGTAGCTTCTTCTTAAATATTCAAAAGAATCATATCTGGATTAATTGAAAAATCAAAGGATTTATATCTGTATGTTTCCAATTTCAAATTGAGGACTGGGTTTTTTTTTTGTTGTTGTTGTAGATACTCCAATGAGAATGACTGTCCTCCCAACAAGCTTAAAGGGTTATAGAGTCAGCTTGCAACTACCACCAGAATCATCATGCTTTATCGGCTTTAGTATTCGATACATTCGCAGAGTCCATAAAGGTGGCATTAAGTTTCTAAATTTCATCATTCTATATCAAGATTAGGTAAGAAATAGTCTCTACTTATGTTATAGAATTGTTCTTGACCATGTCAAGTGCAGAAAACTAACATCTGGGTGATTTTCTTGACCCAGTTATGTTGTTCTAGTTCTACAATTCTAATCTTTTCTGGCGTCATCCAAGCAGATAAGCTATTATATTCATGCAATTCAGAGTTAGAAGCCAACTAACGTGAACCAGTTTCCATCTTTGATTTAGGCTACAAGAAAGATTATATATTGATAAAGGATTCATGATCATGCAACTCATCAAAATACATTTGATACTATCTTAAACTACCAGCAATGATTTCTTCATCAGGCTCATCCTTTTACCTGCTATGTTGCCTCGTAGTTTTATTGATTCTCCCTTTCTCTTCCCTCTCATCCGATCCCGATTCTTTACAGGATTTCTGTGTCGCGAATTTGAATTCGTCTATATCTGTTAATGGATTCCCTTGCAAACCTGATGCGGAGGTAACCTCGCATGATTTTTTCTTCAACGGGCTGATCAAAGAGGGAAACACAACAAATGTCTTCGGATCTAAAGTCACTACGGGGAATGTTCTTGCGTTTCCAGGGCTGAATACTCTTGGAATTTCGATGAACCGAGTGGACTTTGCTCCTGGCGGACTCAACCCGCCTCACTCACACCCTCGAGCAACCGAGTCTGGTGTTGTGATTGAAGGGAAGCTGCTTGTAGGATTTATATCAACAAACAATGTGTTCTACTCAAAAGTTTTGACTGCTGGGCAGATGTTTGTGATTCCTAAAGGACTTGTACACTTCCAGCTTAATGTTGGAGAAGGAAAGGCTCATGCCATCGCTGCTTTCAACAGTCAGTTACCCGGCGCCGAGGTTGTCCCCCTAAATCTCTTTGCTTCAACACCTGCAATTCCTAATGGAGTGCTAACCAAGGCCTTCCAAGTAGAAGATGATGTGATCAATGCCATCAAATCCAAGTTTGGTTCTTAACCAGTTTATCTAATTTATTTTCAAGTTATGTATCAGATTGGTTTCATTTATCCAAAAGAACTATTTCTTTTGAAGGAATAAAGTGCATGTAAATTCCATTCAGTTTCAACATATGACTCAATAATAATAAGGAATTGCAAAGATGAGATATGTTGTTTACGAGCACATTTTTCAGAATTCGAAATCTTTACTAGGCAAAGACGCCTTATTAACATTGTCTCAAAACCACATAATTTCTTTAAGAAACAGAGTTTTGAGAATAGAATTCAAATCTAGACAATTTTGATTAGAAACTGATATGTAGAGTACGGTGTAGCATATCCAATCAGATGATACATGTTAACAATGAGATGCCTTTTCTAGAAATGATATGTATGATCATACAAATTTAATAGCGGTCTTACATACAGGAAACACCTCCTGAACTAAATGATGAAACCAATGCATATTTTTCCCCTTTTGAGTGAAGATGACAAACAGAACTGACCATTAAAACCAACAAGGGTCATCTAAAATTATGTTGATCTATCTAAACTTCCAATCTGCATATGCAGCCATTCAGATTGTGGTCCTTGAGCAAATTCCCTTGCTGCTTGTGAGCCAAATATCATTCCGGCATCGAATGGCTGTGCACCAATCTAAAACACCACAACAGCTAGTTAATCATAAATTCGGCAGAGAAGTCCCAATTAAACTTTTGTTCCAATACATTCAATAGGATCTGCTCTTGCAATAACATGTCCAATGTCGGTTATATCATTAATAATGTAGGATCTGCTCTTGCAATAAGATTAGCATGGAAAAAAGAACCCAAAAATCTACCGACCTTTCTTTGATTGCCGGATTCTAAACTGCCGACTACACAACTGATCACATTCGAGAAGCTTGCTCGTTGGTTTTTAAATTATATTTAGCTGAATATAGATCCTCACTTGTCTTATTGACAACCGGTGTTTGCACTTATGTCATTCTCTGAGGTTCTTGCAATTTCATTCCTATCTAGAGTTCTTTAGGCAGGACAACTCTGAAAACAGCATAGTGATGGTTCAAGCTTTTCTCCCCTTGTAGTCTGTGAACACTGCCCAATGCGCCAGCATGTGGATTCGGGAAGGCATAAAATATCCGCCTAATTCTTTGATGAACAAGTGCCATTGCACACCTTAAACATTGAAAACATGTAAACGTATCAGATCATACTAAAACATGTTTGAAAGTAAGAACAATGGGAAAAGAAAGCTCAATTTGGTACACAACAAAAGGCATGTGAAACAACAAAAGGCAGGATGATATTGATCTATATGCGGTTGATAAACTTACATTGCACACGGCTCCCAGACAAGGTAGATGTCATAACCGGTACATAGATAAGGTCTGGCTGATACGGATGGGAGACCTTCAGTATGAGCATCTAGTTTGTCACCGTTCTCTGCCTGAAATATACACACACAAGTACTCAGATTTCTAGCATATTTTCAAAATTAAATAATCAATCATTCCAACCTTGGAAAATAATTCTTGTGTAGGATCTTATAGATAAAGATTTATGGTTTCTATTAAAAGTATATCAAGTCAGGTTTAGCACTGTTAAAAAAATGGTGGAATAGAAACAAAGTGGAACTGGCATAGTTAGAATGGTTTGATTTGCAATTGTCATAGATCGTTTACAGGTTGAAAATTTCGGACTAACCCCATCAGCTTGTCTTATGCCCAAAACAGACTCAATATTATAGAAGTGTCAATTGCAAGCAAAAGATGTTAGCTTACATTTGTAGAGTCGGTCTTTTGTCTTTTCGTAAGAGTAGTGCTGGTGGAGGAAGACTCTATAGTATCTACTCCATTAGACTTTTCTCCATCTTGTCCCAAGCTGAGGAACAGGCGCCTGTCCCTAGCAGCAGAAGATTCAATAGCAACGATAGAGGCATGCCGTAAAGGATGCCAAGAACTGAAAGTTGTCTGTAATTTTTGCTGAGCCGCCCACTGCCAAGGATTCAAACAAGAAGCACCAATATGTCGTTGTTTGGGTTCATCATGTGAACCATTTGAAAACACATTTACATGGTCTGCTACTACACTAGAATCAGGATGGGAACCGTATACTTCTGGCTGCTTAGTGCAGTTTCGAATGCAGCTTTCTACTTTGGAAGAATACAAAGAGTAAGTCTGATCGCATGCACTTGCAATTATTTGATTAACTGAAGGATTCACTATAACAGCTGCATTTACTATCTGCACAATAGAGTAAAAGAAGCGGCTTCAGTGAAGAACACTGTAGTATAAAATTTGCTAGGAAGTGCCCTAAGTAGACAATTCTTCTGATAAGACCATAAGTAGACTATTCTATTGATGGACTGAAGTAGACATGGTGCAATATACCAAAAATGCATGAGATGAGATCATGAGATCAATTCACGAGGAGAAAATAAAACAGTTACCGGACCATCACCAGATCTTGCCATCTTTAAAGTAAGTTGCATGAAGTCGAAAACTGAGTGAGAGTCATCTTCACTGAATCCACCAATGCCATCAATATTACTGGAAATGGGAATATAGCAGAATCTAGGTAAGAAACAAGGAAAGATTTTATCTTTTCGACAAATATATGATAGAAACAAAAACATCTACTCTGCAATGAGATTCGAGAAATCTCGCACGGCATGCTTGTTTTTACAAACAGTAAGAAAATGTACGAGTAATAGTAGAGAAAATGTAACAGCTAAGGTGAACTGATCGCTCTAAGTTTGTATATGTTTTGAGCGTCTAATTCATCCCTTTTGTGTCCGTTTTTTGGACATTTTTGTCTTTTAATTATCTCTTTGAGACCTTAGCGGGTATTTTTGTATTCATGAGCAATTTAGAACTTGATGAAGAATATGGGAGAAAACGAAGTTAAATTGCATTTTTGGAGCAATCTGCGAGTTCCACCTCGCAGAATCAAATCGCAGATCAAGTCCAGAAAACTGTCAATTCAAGATGCGACATTGGCCTAGCAGAACACATCTGAGAGTTAATACTGCGAGATACAACTCGCAGACCAAGGCGGCAGATCAGAGACAGAGGTCACTGCAAGAAGCAACTGCTAGTTAGATATAGCAGAAGGAGGTCACAGCCAAACCAGAAATTTTTCTGCGAAATCCTTACTACGAGTTATGTCCAGCAGTTCAGTTCCAGAAAAGATTGCAACACACATCTGCGAGTTCGACCTCGCAGAAGAATCTAGCAGTTCAGTTCCAGAAAAGACTGCGGCATAAGATTGCGAGTTCAACCTTGTAGAAGCATCTAGCAGATCAGCACCAGAAGATGCTGCTAGCAGAGACTGCATCATCAAAGTCGCAGATTAAAGTCACAGTTCAAACACGTATGAAGATCTGCGAGTTACAACCAGCATAATGAAGTGGCAAATCATGAGCCGACTTGACTACAACTTGACACTGCAAGATCCAAGTCACAGAATAAGGTCGCAGAACCCATTCCACCTCACCTTAGAAGTGGATCTCATCCAAAACTTTTCCCCACTATATAAAGACACTTATCTTTCCAGATAGTGTGTGATCTTTTTAGCTAGAATTAGTAACACCTTTTCACATTCACTTTTTCACTTTAATCTTATACTTTAGATTAAACACTTTAGATTTCATAACATAGAGTTAGAATCTTCTATTTAGTGGTAAGTTAGATCTACTATTTGATAATCAAGCAAGGTTTTGTTGAGCAAACTAGAGGGGAGCATCAAGAGCACCATAAGCTTTCTTATCTCTCCTTACTAGTATTTATTTGATAATGAGTGGCTAAATCCTTTTTGTTGAGGATTGGATGATTGTATATATGTGAACACTTTTAGTAATGATCTATTCTATCTCTTTATCTATTTGAATTTGCATTTATGCTTAAAAGAATTGCATGTTAATTGTTGGGTATGAACTTTACTTAGCATCTAAGCATGAATTGTGTGCATGAATAGTGGATTTATCTCTTGGTTGACTAATCTTGAATAGGTTATATGTGAAACTCTTAAACATAGATCCTTAATTCATAGAAATTAGGTTGTGAACTTTGTTATTAGCATTTGCATCATTATCTCCTCGGCATATCTTTATTATCTTTGAACTAAGCATTTTACAAGCATAATCTTTAGTGAATTATACTAGATTAATCTCCAATAGAACGCACTAAGTTTCTTCGTAGGAACGATACCTTTACTTGTGTCCGTTATACTCGACAGCGATCCGTACACTTACGAAGGGTTAACTAGACTCGCGCACTCCATTTCATTTAGTTTTTAGAGCACCATTAGTTTAGAGGTACGATTGGAGTGCGTCAGGAACAAGCAGTCCAAAATCAACAGCATTGCAGTAAGATAGAATCAAGAAGAAACAACATATTTTAAAATTCACTTGACCCAACTGCGCAAGCAATATCATAAATAACCAATATTTTGTAAAAGATGAATAGAACATACTAGGTTGGTGGATGAAATGATGTTGGCCATAGCTTGCATTGTTCTTCCCAATCTTCTTTTGATGTCGCAGCATATCGACAAACCTACAAATAATTAAAAGTCAAATGTAAAACATGGCGGTCTTGACAAGAGCCAAGGAATGCTATTATGTTTCGAATACACAAAAAAAGAAAGGACCCAAAATACGAAATAGAACAAGCAATAAAAATATATAAGAACTAATATAAACATATCATAAATGCAGCAGGCCAGGCCTAAATGCAATCCATGTATGCCACAGAGATTTTGTAAGACAATTTTTGTATGTCAGATCACATCTACACTCATTTAAAAGAGTAATTAGGGGAAATCCCCGAAAATTGTACTTACACCCACAAACAAGCAACTCAAGAGGAATATAAAACATTGAAACATCAATAATTAAGAGTTGTCACAAATATGTCTCCAACCTGTTTCAATTCCCACATAAGTGATAGCAATCTAGATATGTTCTCACCATTTTCCTCCTTCCGATCAAAACCCTCTAACAGAAACACCAACAAAACTCACCGGCACCCATTTTGAACTCTTAATATATTCCATATTCACCAATAAAACAGTAAAGCATCACCAATCTAAACACAAAATTCTACAAGACGTGGGAAGGATGACCCACTTTTGTGATCAAAGGACTCAACCGGTAGGAATTGATAAGTTGTTGCACTCCCTCCGGAATGTTGTTTGATTCATTCTCACCTTCACCAGTTACACACAAGATCACTAACAACTTAATTTTTCCTGCCAAATCAACCCGAAAATGACACCAAAAATGTTATAAAAAAAAAGCATAAAAAATCTTCACAATACATTAGTACCATTACACACAACAAACCTTCCTTCCACATGTTTCTTCTGTATCCGCTTCACGTGGCGGAGAATCTCCAATGGCGATATTTGATTCAAACGCCTAAAAAAAATGTCAGTTTATTTAATAATGGAAAGTATTTTCAAAAAAAAAAACAAGTAATTATTAATTAGTCTAACCTTATAATAGTATTGGCAAGCTTTGGTTCGATAACCGAAGCAAGAACATTGACTGTATAATATAATTTGCCAAAAACAAAAATCAAAATTTGAATTTGTTCAAAAAAAAAAATCGAAATTGGAATAAAATGAGGGAGAATCTGACCCGTGGGTTGTTGATGAGGAGGAATTGGAGGTTTCTCTGGGACGTGGAGGATCTGCCACGTGTTCATTCTTTGATTATGATTTGATATTTGAATTTCCAGTGAGCTAGGGTTTTTCAGTTTGAGATTAGGTGATGATAATTGATAGGGTTTGGGGTATTTCCAAAAGAAAAACACTACCTTTACAGGGCTATTTTGGTCCTTTCCACTAAAAAAAGGTCAGTTTATTTAATAATGGAAAGTATTTTCAAAAAAAAAAAAACAAGTAATTATTAATTAGTATAACCTTATAATAGTATTGGCAAGCTTTGGTTCGATAACTGAAGCAAGAACATTGACTGTATAATATAATTTGCCAAAAAAAAAAATCAAAATTTGAATTTGTTCAGGAATACAAAATCGAAATTGGAATAAAATGAGGGAGAATCTGACCCGTGGGTTGTTGATGAGGAGGAATTGGAGGTTTCTCTGGGACGTGGAGGATCTGCCACGTGTTCATTCTTTGATTATGATTTGATATTTGAATTTACAGTGAGCTAGGGTTTTTCAGTTTGAGATTAGGTGATGATAATTGATAGGGTTTGGGGTATTTCCAAAAGAAAAACACTACCTTTACAGGGCTATTTTGGTCCTTTCCAGCATTTTATTTTTATACTAAGTATAGGTTACAGTCGGAGAAGAAGAGACTTCAGTGTAGGAGGCTCCTTCACTAAAACCTTTTAACGCGAGTAAGGGCACCTTTGGAATAACTTTTACTTTTGGCTTTTGACAATATAAGAAGACCTTTTTAGTTACCGTTTGGATGATCTAATTCAAAAGAGCTTTTGTAATTAGAAGAACTTTTGGATCTGTTTGATTGTAACATTTTAAAAACTCTTCTTATTATGGTCTGACCTTTTTACCCTTTAAGAAGAGTTTTTGAGCCTATTTGGTTGTAATAGTTTCTTTATTTTTTTTTGAAAACTGGTTGTAATAATTTAAAATCTTTCTAATTATAATATGACCTTTGTACCTTAATTGTAATAAATAATATATATACATTTTTTTTAATAAATGATGAATATAAGATAACATTCTTTCAATTATATTTTCTTAAAAAAATTATACTAAAATAAATACATTAATAAAAATATACATAAGAGCATTCATAATGTATGTAGGAAAAATTATTATTTTTAACTGATTTATAGTTGTTATTGAGTTACAGAAGTACTACCAAGTACATAAATGTTGAAACTACTTCTCCGGTTTTAGACTACTACTATATTTCAGGGCGAGTTGCTAAGTTGTTGTACACAATTTGTTCTAAGTCATTGAACACAGAGAAAAGCAGGTGACTTGAAGACTTGAAGCAACAAGCATGGCAGAGGCATGAAAGTCCCATACATGTGCAACAGTTTCGACAAGTCCCTTTTCGCGAGCAGTAGCAGCTGCAGATGCAGCTCTAGCATAGTGAGCAAAATGGCGCACAAGTACAATAGTTTTGTATTTGTAGACAATGCAGGCAACCACTAGAGCAACAAATGCACAAAATTGGAACAAAACTTTACCCTACTCAAATTTAACGGATACAATTACTACATACACTTATCCTAATATTCAATTTCCAAAAAACAAATAGACATTCGGGATGCCACCATCCATAAACTTTCATATTATGACTTTTAAGTGCAAATACCCCGAGCAAAAGATCATAAAAAGGAATTGTTAACAGGGTTTTTTAGTAAGGGTTCAAAGAAGAATTTTCTACCAAGTTACTACCTGGTAGGGACCAGTCACAGCTCCCAGGTACCTAGCGGGATCGCTACCGCAACCCCGATGGAATCGATACCAGGTAGAATCAGAACCTCGACTATCTATCTACCTAGAAGAAGCACCAGAGATACAAACCGAGAAGAGCAGGTACCTCGCTATACATCCACTATGACGCCCGATGGAGCTGGTACAGTGACACCACGTACCTAGTATCTCGCAAGTACCCGGTACCTCCTACCAGGTACCCAAGTACCGCAACACGTGCACGGAACCTCCTACTTGGCATCCAGGTACCTCGATATACATCCGGTACCCGAGTACCTCAACTTCAACCAGGTGCCAAGACACCTCGACATCTACCTGGTACCTCAGTACCTAGCTATCAACCCAGAACCCGACCAAGACAGGCGTCCTACCTGCCTAGCAGGACGAACACCTCTATAAAGTCACCAGCATGATAGAACAAGCGCCACGCCAGTAGGTCAGATCAGTATTCCAGTACACCGCGCCACCAAGGTATAGAGCCAGTGTACTCCAAGCAACGCAAGCAGGGAAAGTTGACTTCCTTCGCCATTTAAAGCGACATAAATGAGACCAAACGGTCAACCGAATCAGAGTTTAAATACGACAGTGATTAAAGAGATCAAATCTCGCGCCTTTAGCCTCACTCAACTCCTTTCAACGCCTAAAAAAAGACTCCAAATAATCCTCATCAATGAAACCGGATTTGAGAGATATTGGACGTCTATACATAACAGACAGTGTGAGATGACAGGGACCATGTCAGTTCATAAGTAGCTTCTGTAATTTCACTTGCTAAACCCGAAACCCAATGTAAACAATAAAGGAACAGAAAAGAACATAATGATGTTGGAAAATGCATTTTTATGAGATACTATGCTTTTATCTTTCCTAACGGACAGTGTCAGATGACAAGGATCATGTCAGTTCACAAATTGCTATTGAAATTTCATTTGTTAATCACTTTAATTATCCTCTTAGTTTACCCATGAGTATTCAGTGTTGTTATCGGTATCTTTCTTCCCATTGTTGTCAAAAGCACGCTAGGCGCTCGCCTAGGAGAGAGGCGAGGCAGGGCGCCTTGAGTGTGGTCAGGCGTAGTCCCTTCAATCAGGCGAGCGCCTTTTGCGCTTAAGCGCCAAAGCGCCAGGCGCTATTAGGCGACGCTTAGGCACGCCTGATGCAATATTTTTTTTTGTCTTTTTGTCCTTTTAAGTAGTCATAGTCGTTTTTTAAAACAAAACAAAACAAACAAAAAAACCCTAGAAAACTAAACAAGAAGTCACAGAACAAGAAAGTGGAAGTCCCATCTCCTCCAATCCCCTCCAATCCTCCACAATCTGCTCTCGAATCTCCTGATTCTCCTCTCCTCCTCTCCATTCGAAGTGAAGACCAAGTTGAAGACCTGAAGACTTGAAGACTAGCTTAACAGCTACGTTATTTTCATTTGTTTTTTGGTTTTAATTTTTTTTAATTCAATTTTTTTCCGATATCTCACCATTCTCTCCTTCTATATCCTTCTAATCTCCAAATATAAGCCGTTATGCTACCGAATTTTTTATTTTTAGTCTCTAGTTAATATATTATCTATTTCTATTAGTTGTTTTGTTGAAAATTGAATGAATGTAATGTCTATATGATTACAGAAGAAGACAGCTGCTGGAGTTGGGGAGTCTAGTTATCGATTTAGAGCGAGAGAAGCTTCTTAGTCAAGGGTACCTCAAATTCGACCAAGGAACAATTATTAGATAAGGAGGAAAGTGAAGAAAAGATTGAAGGGCAAGATGAGGGAGAGCAACTTCAACAAGAACTTCAAGTGGGGATTGGAGGAGGATGATGATTTAGAATTCGATTTTGATACATGATCTTGTTTTTATTAGAATTGTGATGATTTGAATTGTTTTTGCAACTTTAAGTCTATTTTGAACTATGAATTATGATGGTAATTGCTTTTTATTTAATTATTATGTGTTGTGGGTAGTTTTGAAAGTAGTCACTTAAAAAATATTATGGATAACTTAGCTATATAGGTTTTCTTAAAATAAGTGCGCCTCGCTTGGCGCCTAGCGCCTCAAGCGATAGAGGCCCATTTCGCCTTGAGTCGCCTAATGCCTCTGACAATTATGTTTCCTCCTTCCCTTTTTCTTTTCGTTGGGTATATCTATTCACTAAACTTTAGGATAAGATGCCTTCAAATTAAGATACCTAAGCTGGTATGCCTCATGTATTGCAAAATTAACAGACTCCAGAAACAAACAACAACGCAATACATGGAAAACAAATGTGTATGATGAATAATAAAGCAATCCATATATAAACTCATTACCATCTTATATCCTAGATAGATAAGTGCTAAGACATAAAGACCATTCGTGTATTTACTTTAAACAACTTTACAAAGGTAAATATTTCCCAGCAACAAACAAACATAATCTGGATGCTCATGTCACTATTTTCGTAAATATTTCCCTATCTGAAGGTAATGCATATCACGAAAATAATGACATGAGTACATGACAAGAAGTGACTGTTTCTAGTTAAACTTTCAAACATGCATAAATTAAACATGAAAAACAACATGCTGTTAGGATAAATATAGATGCATAAATCTGCAACAAAATTATGTCAGCAACAGTAGGTGTACCTTCTGTATACGGTCCAAGGCACGGATATTATCTAATGTATCCAAAGATGGGGAGAGTCCACCATGCAAGCAGAAAACCTACAAGGTACAGACAATGTCAATCAAGATGCATAGAAATAAACTGAGAAAGGATAAGTTAAAGAATTCAAACCTGACTCTCAATTAGGGCTGTAAGAGGCAGATAATCAAAAAGGTCAGTAAAATGCTTCCAGACATTAGCATTTCCATATTTTCTCAAGCATTCATCATAAAATCCATACCTGAAAAGAAAAATCATTATGTTTTTGATATACACCCAAGTACCCAACCTCAGAAAATGAACACCAAAATAGCACCAAATTTTGTAATTTTCAAAATTATGTAGCAAATATTGTAACTCTTGATCACCTTTGTTATTTGCCAATCTCCTGGTATGAGAAATATTTTAAAAGCTAATCACATTTGTCAGAATGATGTTAAAAGATACAAAAATATAGGTGAAGGCCATCTCAAAGGCCTATATATGCAGCAATACCACCATTAGAACTAATGCCAATCACCTAATTCTCACAATTTACCACACATCATGAGTAACAACTACCCTTTTATTGTAAGAAAGTGGTAAGCATCTAGCAATATATAGAAATAAAACAAATACAAGAACCCAAACCATTAGAAATTAGATCGGCCAGGTTTATGACTTTATGTGGATTCCCAACACCCCCCTTAAAGTTTAAATTAAATGATGATATCTACAGAGCAAATAATTTTTCTGTTGATTATCAATGAAACAGTAATTCCAGAATTTAAATGGGTAAAATCCAGAAGAAATATTCTTACACTTGGGTTATCTGACGACTCTTGTGATTCCCCCTTAGAATTGTTATTCTATCTCTATAACATACTTTCAGAGCGACTAAAAGAGTGACAGTCTCTACTGAGTAGTATCCGCGATCTACATGATATGAGAACAATATAAATCTATGGCAACATCTAAGAAAAGAAAGCTGCTTATATGTATGTGTCTTAATAGTGTTAAAAGGATTACAACAGAAAGCCAACAAAAAACTAACCGAATTGGAAAAGATATGTTGGCTCTACATTAGATGGGATAATGACTAAGAGAATTGACTTGGTCTCAAAAATGTTTAAACATCTTCTCAAACAGCTCCAGTTCTTTAGGTAACATTTTCAGCATTTTCCTCTTATGATTTTTTTTTTTCTTTAACACAAACCCTATGATTCAACACAAATTTAAATAATCCAAAGGTCAGCTGAGGGAGAATGATCCCTAGACGTCTTTCTTCTACTGCAAGAGCTCTAATCAATTGAGCATTTGGGCTATCCTCTTGGGGACCCCTTTTTTAGATTTTTCAAAACCAAATCAAGTAGTTAAAAAATGACACCTTTGCAATATCATCTAGTTATGTGTGCCCTTGATTTTGCATAACCTGTAACTTGAGCTCTCAACCATTTAAATACAAATAAAAAATATTTTAAATCCAATTCAACCCCAATAGTTCTAATTTCTCTCTTAAACAAGGACTTCAACTTGGATAGATAGAATGTAAGGACTAACATTCATATTAAACTTTACAGAATTTGGAAACATAGTTATTAATGTGCCATACTTTAATTATCAGGTTTTTGGATAACCCAATAAAAGAACTCAGCCACTAAACATCTAGGTTTACATTTAAATAAGGGCTCTTAAACATATACTACAATTACAAAGAAAGGTAATCTCAGTCTAATTTAGTTGAAGTCACTAACAAGTTTGGGTTAAGATAAAAACAAAATTTATGAAAATTTATGAATGATATAAGTATATAACAAATAGTAGTAAGTTTGGTAGATGAACGCCTGTTACTACTTAGTTACTCTTGTTTGTGGCATTCAACAAGGGCACTCATGAGCAAAGTGTTTGTGAAATAGAGAATTCCTATAAAAGTCCTCTCTTTAATTTAAACAAGTTTGTGTTGATTTATGAGTCTTTGAACAACTTGCTAAACAAAACATCTTCACTAAATTATACAATTCATTTCATTGCCAAATCAAGTACAGGATTTATTAATATACCAAACCATTCCATTTCTATCAATTATACATAAGCATAGAAAATATTTCATCTAGTAACCATAAAATACAATCACGCTTCTACTCTAAATTAGCTTCACATGAACAAATTCACATGCATATCCCGTTACGTTAACATACAACTTCTACTGGCAATACTATCCCCTCCAATCTCTCTCATCAATAAATTATTTAGCAACATTCCATTATCATATCTAACAATGCAACTATCAGCATCACTCAGCATAAATTCGATAGCAATAACTAATCGAAAAATGAAACGAAATCGACTAACTATGGTCGGTTAAAATTCACACACAGATGAAGTATATGCAATGTAATGTATTATAGTAACTGACCGACGTAGTCTCCCATGAAGAGATAGTTAGTGTCGGGAGATTTTCCGCCAATGCGAAAGAGCTCGACGAGATCATGGAACTGGCCGTGAATATCGCCGCAGACGGTGACCGGACATTTGACCGGCTGCACGTTCCATTCCTCGACCAGAATCGCTCTCGCTTGCTCGCACAGAATCTTCACCTCCGCCTCCGACAACGGCTTGCACTGCATCAAGTGCTCGATCTGATGGTCCAGATCGGACTGCGACGGCATCGTTTCTCGAGACTCGGTTCGACCTTTTTCCTAGATGGTTTCGATTCTCCGACGACGCTCGAGCGTGAGTCCGTATAACAAGAGGTGGAAGTTTCAGGTCAATTTTTAGGGTTAGGGTTCGCACAGAGGGAAAGAGAGAGCGTGATGGATTTGGTCCTCGAGCTCAGTTGTACTGTTGTTGGTTACAGTTGAGCATTATTTTTGATTTTTTGTCATCTGAATATAGGATTTTCATGGTGGTCCCTCGATATTTGTGGTTTTTCAATGTTTTCTTTTATTTATACGATTTTCTACTTATTACCTCCACAGAAGCACATTTTAAATTCTAGCCGCTGGTATATTTTTTTTCCTCTCCTCAATCTTTATAAAGCATTTATTGTGCTGTTAAAATTAAATAGGTTTGTATAATCAAATCAAGTTTTATACTAAAATTGATTCATATTTATTTAATTATAAAAAAAAACAATTTCTATCATATTTTCAAAATTAAATAATCGATCATTCCAACCTTGGAAAATAATTCTTATGTAGGATCTTAGAGCATCTCCAATGCAAATATGTATTTTTGAGTTTTTAAACAGTGCCACATCAGCATTTCTATTTACTATGGGCCCATTTTTAAAATTTTATTAGAGAAATGCATATTCACATATCCAATGCAATTATCTAAAGTCAAATATTTATCTATTTTATGACAAATCATAATAAAACAATTATTACATTCTCTTTTACAATTAATGAGTTTTAATATTATTGGTGGAAATAGTTAGAAATCCTAGTCAACATTTCTAAGAGAGTTTCTAGAATTAGAAACTCTAACTCCATATTCTCTAACTTTTTTTTTGCTACATCATCTCTATATTCAACTTCGATAATTGCATTGGAGAGAGTTTTTCTAACTTCTTTAGTATCTATCCTATGTGGCACTTCATTTTCTCCAAATGCATAATAGTATTGGAAATGCTCTTATAGATAGAGATTTGTGGTTTCTATTAAAAGTATAGCAAGTCAAGTTTAGCACTGTTAAAAAAATGGTGGAATAGAAACAAAGTGGAACTGGCATAGTTAGAATGGTTTGATTTGCAATTGTCATAGATCGTTTACAGGTTGAAAATTTCGGACTAAACCCATCAGTCTGTCTTAGGCCCAAAACAGACTCAATATTATAGAAGTGTCAATTGCAAGCAAAAGATGTTAGCTTACATTTGTAGAGTCGGTCTTTTGTCTTTTCGTAAGAGTAGTGCTGGTGGAGGAAGACTCTATACTATCTACTCCATTAGACTTTTCTCCATCTTGTCCCAAACTGAGGAACAGGCGCCTGTCCCTAGCAGCAGAAGATTCAATAGCAACGATAGAGGCATGCCGTAAAGGATGCCAAGAACTGGAAGTTGTCTGTAATTTTTGCTGAGCCGCCCACTGCCAAGGATTCAAACAAGAAGCACCAATAATCAATATGGCGTTGTTTGGGTTCATCATGTGAACCATTTGAAAACACATTTACATGGTCTGCTACTACACTAGAATCAGGATGGGAACCGTATACTTCTGGCTGCTTAGTGCAGTTTCGAATGCAGCTTTCTGCTTTGGAAGAATACAAAGAGCAAGTCTTATCGCATGCACTTGCAATTATTTGATTAACTGAAGGATCCACTATAACAGCTGCATTTACTATCTGCACAATAGAGTAAAAGAAGTGGCTTCAGTGAAGAACACCATAGTATAAGCTTTTCTAGTAAGTGCCCTAAGTAGACAATTCTTCTGATAAGACCATAAGTAGACTATTCTATTGATTGACTGAAGTAGACATGGTGCAATATACCAAAAATGCATGAGATGAGATCATGAGATCAATTCACGAGGATAAAATAAAACAGTTACCGGACCATCATCAGATCTTGCCATCTTTAAGGTAAGTTGCATGAAGTCGAAAACTGAGTGAGAGTCCTCTTCACTGAATCCATCAATGCCATCAATATTACTGTAAATGGGAATATAGCAGAATCTAGGTAAGAAACAAGGAAATATTTTATCTTTTCGACAAATATATGATAGAAACAAAAACATCTACTCTGCAAAGAGATTAGAGAAATCTCCCACGGCATGCTTGTTTTTACAAACAATAAGAAATGTACGAGTAATAGTAGAGAAAATGTAACAGCTAAGGTGAACTGATCACTCTAAGTTTGTATATGTTTTGAGCGTCTAATTCATCCCTTTGGTGTCCAGTTTTTTGGACATTTTTGTCGTTTAATTATCTCTTTGAGACCTTTGCAGGTATTTTTGTTATTCAGGAGCAATTTAGAACTTGATGAAGAATATGGGAGAAAACGAAGTTAAAATTGCATTTTTGGAGCAATCTGTGAGTTCCACCTCGCAGAATCAAGTCAGCAGATCAAGTCCAGAAGACTACCAATTCAAGATGAGACATTGGCCTAGCAGAACACATCTGCGAGTTAATACTGCGAGGTACATCAGAGGCAGAGGTCACTATAAGAAGCAACTGCGAGTTAGATATAGCAGAAGGAGGTAGCAGCCAAACCAGATATTTTTCTGCGAAATCCTTATTGCGAGTTATGTCTAGCAGTTTAGTTCTAGAAAAGATTACGACACACATTTGTGAGTTCAACCTCGTAGAAGAATCTAGCAGTTTAGTTTCCAGAAAAGACCGCGGCATAAGATTGCGAGTTCAACCTTGTAGAATCATCCAGCAGATCAACACCAGAAGACGCTGCGAGCAGAGACTACGTCATCGACGTCGCAGATTAAAGTCACAGTTCAAACACCTATGAAGATCTGCGAGGTACAACCAGCAGAATGAAGTGGCAAATCATGAGCCAACTTGACTACAACTTGACACTGCGAGATCCAAGCGCATAATAAGGTCGCAGAATCCATTCCACGTCACCTTAGAAGTGGATCTCATCCAAAACTTTTCCCCACTATATAAAGATACTTATCTTTCCAGATAGTGTGTGATCTTTTTAGCTAGAATTAGTAACACCTTTTCACATTCACTTTTTCACTTTGATCTTATACTTTAGATTAAACACTCTATATTTCATAACATAGAGTTAGAATCTTCTATTTAGTGGTAAGTTAGATCTACTCTTTGATAATCAAGCAATGTTTTGTTGAGCAAGTTAGAGGGGAGCATCAAGAGCACCATGAGCTTTCTTTATCTCTCTCTTTACTTGTATTTATTTTATAATGAGTGGCTAAATCCTTTTTGTTGATGATTTGATGATTGTATATATGTGAACACTTTTAGTAATGATCTATTCTATCTCTTTATCTATTTGAATTTGCATTTATGCTTAAAAGAATTGTATGTTAATTGTTGGGTATGAACTTTACTTAGCATCTAAGCATGAATTGTGTGTATGAATAGTGGATTTATCTCTTGGTTGACTAATCTTGAGTAGGTTACATGTGAAACTCTTAAACATAGATCCTTAATTCATAGAAATTAGGCTGTGAACTTTGTTATTAGCATTTGCATCATTATCTCCTCAGCATATCTTTATTATCTTTGAACTAAGCATTTTACAAGCATAATCTTTAGTGAGTTATACTAGATTAATCACCAATAGAAAGGACCCAAAATACAAAATAGAACAAGCAATAAAAATATATAAGAACTAATATAAACATATCAAATGCAGCTGGCCAGGCCTAAATGCAATCCAGGTATGCCATAGAGATAGACAATTTTTGTATGTCAGATCACATCTACACTCATTTAAAAAGAGTAATTAAGGGAAATCCTCGGAAATTGTACTTACACCCACAAACAAGCAGCTCAAGAGGAATATAAAACATTGAAACATCAATAATTGAGAGTTGTCACAAATATGTCTCCAACCTGTTTCAATTGCTACATAAGTGATAGCAATCTAGATATGTTCTCACCATTTTCCTCCTTCCGATCAAAACCCTCTAACAAAAACACCAACAAAACTCACCAGCACCCATTTTGAACTCTTAATATATTCCATATTCACCAATAAAACAGTAAAGCATCACCAATCTAAACACAAAATTCTACAAGACGTGGAAAGGATGACCCACTTTTGTGATAAAAGGACTCAACCTGTAGGAATTGATAAGTTGTTGCACTCCCTCTGGAATGTTGTTTGATTCATTCTCACCATCACCAGTTACACACAAGCAGAGCCGGCCCTGAGGGCGGGCGCTAGGGGCGCCCGCCCAGGGCCCAAGAAAAAATTGCCCAAAAAAGGCCCATTTTTTGTTTTTGTTTTGTTTTTTTTAGTTGTTAGGCCTCTCTGATACCCTACGGATACCGAACCAAAGGAGTCACCGTACCACGTCTTCTGAAGATGAAGGTCCACCGAATATGGCTGAAGCCTCTCGAATGAAGTGTCGGATACCTGACCATCCGCCTCGAGCATCGGAGGTTATCCGCGTGGCGACATACTTCTGACACGCCAGAAACACCTGTCACCATCCAGCCAATCGCAGGTAGCCAAGAAGTCATCTGTGTCAGAAGTCAAGCCTATATATACCCCACTACTTGTACCAAAAGGGGGGCTTTTTGGCAAAATTTTAGGAAAAGAGGTATTTAAGAACACTAATCGGAATTGGTTCCATCAGTCTGTAATCTTGTAAAATGTATCCGATCAATATCATAGTCTGATTCAGACTATCTTTCAGGCATTTCACCTGAGACACGTTTTTACATCTAACAGTTGGCGCTAGAAGGAGGGGGTGTGTCCAGCACCTTCACAGCATAAATCAGCATAAATGAATCTGAACCAGGGGGTTTAAGACCCCAACCTCTACCTAGGACTCCAGCCCCTAGGAGGCCATGAACCAAACGTGGCTCAACAAGGACAGCAGCCTGAACCGCATCACCTTCCTTATCAACCCCCCACGCACACGGGGCCAGCTGTCCCGCCAACGCGCCAGAACTCTGGTTATGGGTACTATCTGTATCAGACGCAATATGCGCCCCCAGGGTACCAGCCGGGGTACCAACCAGGGTTCAGGCCCGGATTCCACGGACACCCATCGTACTATCCTCCGGGGTTCCATAACCCCTACTTCCCGACAGGACCTCCACCGTTGTACGACCCGCAGTAAACTCACCAACTTTTCCCGCAAACAGACAATCCAGTAATACGTGGGATTACCAGCCGATTGGACACGCTGTTGGGGTTTATGCTTTAAAGATGTAATTTGTAAATGGATTTATGAAATAAATAAAAAAGAAAAGTTCAATTCATTCTTGTTGTGTTGTTTATTTTATAACTTGTGCATATATTAACATCCTAGATTGCCGGATGTAATCTCGAACTGTGTATATGAGTGTCATATACGGATGGATACAGTAAGAGACGTGCAATCTAAAGAGTCCATAGATAACAAATAAAGCTGGGTACTTTATTTGTGGTTAATCTATAGCTGCGGTCCATTCCGTAATGTACGGTGATTCTATCCTGAATCATTCATATGAGATATGGGAATGGAGGCACCTTGTATGATGTGATCATATAGGACTGGGCCATGATCTATATGAATCTCTCACTAAGATCCGTTTACTGATGAGATTCATATATATCAACTAATGATGGCTATATGTGGGTGATCTTAATCCTGAGTGTCTTATCGACTCCTTCAGGTTAGATCGTGGTCTTTGATATACCATGGGTGAGGTCAGATGCAGTTCCTGATCAATATACTCCGTATGTTGGTATTGCGGTTTGGCTTGTGGCTGGGAAGGTATGTATACAATAGTGGAATCCACTCATTCTTGTGAGAAGTAGATGGTAGTTCCCTTAAGGGTTGATTCGAGGCTTGGACAATATGAGCGCTCTTCTAATTCCGTAAGGAAATATGATTTATTGTTCATTAGAGAATCAATGGTACTTAAAGGATATATGTAATTAGAGGGGTATAACGGACATTATGACCCAGCTCTAGTTATGAACTACTGTGGAGGATCACACTATGTGTAATAGCTATATCGATGGACACCGAGTTGTATCGGTCTGTGTAAAAACGTCTAAAGTTGAGAGAGTGCAGCTTCGGGTTTTTAGTGGAATAACACCAGAGTTAATTGTAGGTCCATTAGGTCCCCTTGCTAGCCCGATCGATTTAGGTAACAAGGGTCACGGTTAATTAATTGGATTGTCCAATTAATTGTGTTACGAAAGTGACACGTATTTATTCGGGAAATAATTGAATAATGAGATTATTTAATTAATGAATAATGGTGATTAAATAAATTAAATAATAAGATTATTTAAATTTGTTATTAATCACTTAATGGAGGATGTTAGTTGTATTTGATTTTAAATAGAATAAGATAATATGATTATTTTATTTTTTATTTGAAATTGAATTTAAAATGTTTAAATTCAAAATAAATATTTAATTATCTTTTAAAATCTAAAGAGATATCAATTAAAGAGTTTTAGTTATAATAATATATATTGATAACAAAAATATAGCACACAAAGGATATACACAAATGTTTATATATGATACAAACTCATATTGTGTGTAACAACAAAAAGGAGAAACAAGAGAGATAGTGTGCGTGTGATTTAAAAAAAAAAAGAAACAAAAGCTGCTGTGCATGAGACAATAAATTGAGAATCATAAAATTTGTGGCGTGCACTATTTGATATAAGAGAAAATAAATATATAAGATATAATTTTTTTTAACAACTAGAATTGTTCTAGTTTTGTTTTCTCTTGGAAGAAATTGTTTCTTCTTCATTCTCTCTACATCCTCATGAGTTCCTGAGTACGTGACGCGCCCACACGCAGTTACCAGTTCCGGGAATAGCTAGAAAGATCAGTGGTACAGACTAGGAGCATATCGTAAAGTGAAGGAGCCTCCAAACGTTGGTAAGGTTCTAAATTTTCTTTTAATATATTGATTACAATTTCCTGTGTTTACATATTGTATGTATTAGTTCCGGAAAAAGAATTGCGATCCTAAGTTCACTGGTTCCATATCGTTTATGATATGTATAAAATTTTTAAAACCTATTTCCGCTGCGTTACCAGTGAACGGGGTTCCAACACACGCTGGCGCAGAACGTAACCAGGGTGATCAACGTAGTTGATGGTGGGGGACACCAAGGAGACTCAGTCGAGGTCAACTCCCGTGCGGAAGAAGGAAATACCGGAAACCCTCCGGGGGGAACCAGGAGGAACTATCAGCACACCACGCAATTCCAACTAAACCAGGGGAACACATGAATCTACAACAGCCACAAAGAGTGGCGAGGACTACCCGCAGCAGAGAGGAGCGCGACGGCCATGTCCAGGAATAAATGTCTCGACGGATAAGGCACCGGCAGGAACTGGGTGAGAGAGTGGAGCAACTTAACTTCGACACTGAACGAAACACCTTGGCCGACCCTGAAGCCTTCCGCATCCTTCAGGACCAGCTCGCGGAGATACAAGATCAAATCAATCTTGGTAATCGCGGACGTAACCGACACCGGGAGAGTCCGTTTACTGACGAGATCACCACCACAGCAGTCCCAATGAACTTTCGATTGCCACGAAAGGACATGTGCGGTTTTACCGGCACCGAGGACCCCGATGATCACCTCGACACCTACCTTGACTGGATGAACATATAGGGAGCAACCGACGCTATCAAATACAGGGTCTTCCCTCTGACGCTCTCCGGTGATGCGCGAACGTGGTACGGTGGGCTAAAGAGACAGAGCATATCATTTTTCCACGTATTTTCAAAAGAGTTTCGTAGCGGATTCGCCGCAAGCCAACGAAGACGTAGGCACATGGTCCACTTGAACTCCGTCAAGCAGACATGCTTCGAAACCATTATGGAGTACACGAAGAGATTTAACGAAGCAGCTAGGCAAGTTCAAGACTTCGATGAAATCAGAGCAGTTATGGCTTTCACCCAGGGGCTCCAATAGGGACGACTGAGTTGGTCGCTCTCTAAAAAAGGGCCCTCCTCGTACCGAGAACTCATGGAACGAGCGGAGAAGTATGCCACTGCTGAAGATGTAAACCAGTCTAAAGTATCCTCGACCCCCTCCGAGCCGGGTGGATCGTCAAGGAGATGGCCCAGGCCAAGTAAAGACAAAGGGAAAGAGCCACAAACCCCGAGGCATGTAAACATAGGCTCTACGGGCCGACATAACTGGTTCTCGAGAAGTAAGTTCTACCGAAACACCCCTCTGAAATTCACAGTCGATAAAGTGTTCAAGATTGCATCTCGAGGAAACCTACTCAGGTGGCCAGCACCGCTACAATCAGCCCCCGAGAACAGAAATCAGAAGGTCCACTGCAAATTCCACAAGGATCACGGGCATGAAACCAAGAACTGCCGCGACTTAAATGAACAGATAGAAGAATTGATCCAAGAAGGAAAGCTCCAAGAATGCATCGACTCCAACAGCTCACACATTGTGTCAACGAAAATGGGCGTTTCCCTAGGTAACCGGTTACGCAACCCTGATCCTAACTAGGATGACGACGAACCGATTAACTTTATCATCACCGAGCCATTGGCTGAAAGATCTACCTCACACAGAAACACACCGGTTACAGTATGCTTGACATCAGTCCCGGAGGATTCCCTTAGGAACTGGGACCCACTTGTCTTCGCACCATCCGATTCGAAGGGAATCAGATACCCGCACTGCGACGCTCTCGTCATCTCAGTGAAGATAGGGGGTCGTACAGTAAAAAGAACCTTCATCGATCATGGGTCGTCTCTAGACATTATCCATTGGGATCCATTGCAGAAACTCGGATACACTCACACAGAGCTGCAAATCTCCAGGTATTGTTTCAGAGGGATAGGACGGCATCGTACGACACCAATCGGACAAGTCGACCTCCCGGTCAGATTCGGAAGCCGTCCATAAATTCGGACGATATGGGTAAGTTTCCAAGTGATCGACATACCGTTCCCCTTTAACATCCTGATCGGAAGACCAACCCTTTACGCCCTCAGAGCAGTCACGAGTGTATACTCCCTACGGAATGAAGTTCTCGACCGACAATGGGCCAGGGGAGGCCAGAGCAGACCAAGAAGAATATAAGAGGTGTATCCAGATCGGATCTAACCCGATACTCACAATCGACAATCAGATAGCAAACCCAGGTGTCAACAGGTTGAGTAGGAAAGTCCGGAGACCGAAAAGGAAACAGATCAGAGACATAATAGAAGCGCAAGCGATTGAGTTTTCCTCCTCAACGGAAGTGAACATCATAAGTCTGGATCCGTGAGAAATCGGATCCCGACCAACCGGAGAACCGACGGAGCAGCTCATAAAGGTTATCCTGAGTGCCGAGGAGCCCGACAAGACAGTTTTCATTGGTGCCAATCTCTCCCCCCGACTCAGGGGAGAAATAACTCTTCTCCTTCGAGAGTTCTCCGACATATTCGTATAGGGTCACACAGATATGCCGGGCATCGACCCATCAGTTATCACACACTCCCTCAATGTCGATCCCGCCTTCAAGCCAATCTCCCAGAAAAGGAGGTCACTCAACACCGAGAGATGTGAGACAGTGGCATCAGAGGTAGATAAACTCTTGAACGCGGGCTTCATCAGGGCCCTCGACTACAACGAGTGGTTGTCGAACGTCGTCCTAGTGAAGAAGAAGGACGAAAGGTGGAGGATGTGTGTCAACTTCACGGATCTGAACAAAGCTTGCCCGAATGACAGCTTTCCCCTGCCAAGGATTGACCAAATTGTTGACGCTACGTTCGGGCACGAACTTCTAAGCTTTATGGACGCGTATTCAGGATACAATCAAATTCGAATGAACGAACATGATGAAAGGAAGACCGCGTTCATCATTGACCGCGAAGTGTATTGCTACCGGGTGATGCAGTTCGGACTGAAGAATGCAGGAGCCACGTATCAGAGGCTCGTGAATCAGATATTCGCCCAACTCATCGGAAAGACGATGGAAGTATATGTGGATGACATGCTCACTAAATCCGTTACCTCCGCTGAACACACTCAGAACCTCCGGCAGACGTTCTTACTGTTGAGGATGTATCAAATGCGACTAAACCCCTCGAAGTGTGCCTTCTGAGTGTCTTCCAGAAAGTTTCTCGGGTTTGTTGTCCATCAACGGGGAATCGAAGCGAACCCCAACAAGATCAGAGCCGTGATAGACCTTCAGCTCCCCAGAAGGACCAAGGATATTCAGAGGTTGAACGGTATGGTTGTCGCCCTCTCCCGCTTCATATCGAAGTTAACGGATCGGTGTCTCCTATTCTTCAAGGCCCTCCGTAAAAAAGGCGACTTCTGCTGGACTCCCGAATGTCAGATTGCCTTTGAAGAGCTGAAAGTTTATTTGCAAAAGCCTCCGATGCTCGTCAAATCCGCACTGGGAGAAACCGTATACCTTTACCTGGCAGTATCTGGAGTCGCAGGTCAGTTCGGTCCTGATCAAACAAGAGGAAGTAACTCAGAAAGCAGTATACTACACAAGTAAGAGCATGACGGATCCCGAACACAAGGTACCCTGAAAAATCGAGAAATTGACCCTCGGCCTCATCGCCTCGTCAAGGAAACTCAGACCATATTTCCAATCACACCTCATTGTCGTGTTGACTAACCAGCCAATGAGGCAAGTCCTTCAGAAGCCTGAAACAGTAGGAAGACTGATTAAGTGGGCCATGGAGCTCAGCCAATTTGACATTCAGTTCAAGCCTAGGACGTTAATAAAAGGCCATGCGGTGGCTGATTTCATCGCTGAATACGCTGGATCAGAGGTTTTAAGTCTCCAGAACGAGCCGACTACGAGATGGGAGATGTTTGTGGACGGATCCTCTAACAGGCACGGAAGTGGGGCCGGAATAATCATTAAAACTCCATATGGGAGCACCGTCCAGATGGCCCTCCAGTTTGACTTTAAAGCCACCAATAATGTCGCAGAATATGAGGCTCTGGTCACCGGACTGAAAATCATTCTCAATATGGGAGATGAGCACGTCACGGTATACAGCGACTCCCAATTGGTGGTCAATCAAGTAAATGAAGATTATCAGGCTAGAGACAACGAAATTGTCAGCTACTTGAGGCAGGTTAAGAGTCTGATGTCGAAATTCACCAGATGCGATCTCTTTCGCATATCCCGAGACTACAATAGTCAAGCAAACGCACTGGCCAAACTCGCTTCAACTACCGACATGAAATTACCCCGGACGGTAACGATTTTCTGCCTGCCACAGTCCAGGATTAACGAAGAGCATCACGCGAACGTCTTAACCCCAGATGAGGAAAATGTAACAGACAACTAGATGACCCCTCTTTTGAGATACCTCCGGGACAGATCTCTCCCTTTATATAGGACGGCATCGCAGAAGATCCGAAGACAGGCTCCCCGTTACCTCATAATTAACGGTATCCTATACCGCAGAGGGTTCTCATTGCCATACCTCTGATGCATAGCACCCCCGCAGACACACCGCGTCTTGGAAGAAGTACATGGGGGAACCTGCGGCAGTCATTCGGCAGGACGGAACTTGGGCCACAGAATAATGAGGCAGGGGTACTACTGGCCTACTCTCTTTAGGGATTCCAAAGAGCATGCCAAATTTTGTGATCGGTGTCAGAGGACAGCCCTATTTCACACTACCATCCCGAGCCGTTAATACCGATGACATCTCCGTGGCCGTTCTCCAGATTCGGGGTTGATATCATAGGTCCGCTTCCGAGAGGGGCCTCAAACAAAAGATCTGTCGTAGTAACGATCGACTATTTCACCAAGTGGGTTGAGGCGGAGGCTCTGCAGCATATTACCGAAGCCAACACCACCAATTTCATCAAGCATTCCATCATCTTTCGGTTCGGTGTACCAAATACCATCGTCGCCGATCACGGAACCCAATTCTATAACGCCAACCTCCGGCGGCTATGCTTGGAATACAACATCGACCTAAGGTTCGCCTCCCTATCACACCCTCAGAGCAACGGACAAGTCGAGGCGGTTAACAAGGTCATCAAAAACTTACTCATAAGGAAACTGCAACTCAGGAAAGGGGCATGGGTCGACAAGCTCCCCGAGGTCCTATGGGCAATACGCACTACCCCGCATTCTACTACCGGAGAAACCCCATACTCCCTCTCGTTCGGGTCGAAAGTGGTTATCCCGACAGAAACAAATGTTCAGACCCCCAGAGTTTCCTGCTACAATCCTGGCGATAATGAAGAGGAACTCCGTCGATGCTTGGATGAGCTGGAAGAACGAATGGACTTAGCCAGAATCAGAGCTGCCCATCATCAACAACAGGCCGCCAAATATTACAATACCAGGGTCTGCACTAGAAGATTTGATCCGGGGGACCTGGTCCTCAAAAAGGTGATTCCCAGTACTAAAAAGCCAACCTCAAGTAGCCTGGGGGATAACTGGGAAGGACCATACATCATAGACCCCTGTCTCCCTGAAAGGTGCCTACAAACTCAAGACAGAAGACGGAACCCCCTTGAAGAACCCTTGGAACGAGGACCACCTGAAGAGGTACTATCAATAGGTATGATTATATGTATCTTTTAGTCAGAATGTTTTGAACGCTTAGTAACAGGAACAGAGCTTATGTCGGGTGTAATCCCTTGTACAATAAAAAGACCTCCTAAGCGGAGGCACGATGTATTTCCGAGGGTCAAGACCCCGAGATAAGCACCAAGAGTGCAATAACAAAGACCTCCTAAGCGGAGGCACGATGTATCTCCGAGGGTCAAGACCCCGAGACAAGCATCAAGAGTGCAATAACAAAGACCTCCTAAGCGGGGGCACGATGTATCTCCGAGGGTCAAGACCCCGAGAGAAGCACCAAGAGTGCAATAACAAAGACCTCCTAAGCGGAGGCACGATATATCTCCGAGGGTCAAGACCCCGGGATAAGCACCAAGAGTGCAATAACAAAGACCTCCTAAGCGGAGGCACGATGTATCTCCGAGGGTCAAGACCCCGGGATAAGCACCAAGAGTGCAATAACAAAGACCTCCTAAGCGGGGGCACGATGTATCTCCGAGGGTCAAGACCCCGAGATAAGCACCAAGAGTGCAATAACAAAGACCTCATAAGCGGAGGCACGATGTATCTCCGAGGGTCAAGACCCCGGGATAAGCACCAAGAGTGCAATAACAAAGACCTCCTAAGCGGGGGCACGATGTATCTCCGAGGGTCAAGACCCCGAGATAAGCACCAAGAGTGCAATAACAAAGACCTCATAAGCGGAGGCACGATGTATCTCCGAGGGTCAAGACCCCGAGATAAGCACCAAGAGTGCAACAACAAGGACCTCATAAGCGGAGGCACGATGTATCTCCGAGGTCAAGACCCCGAGATAAGCACCAAGAGTGCAACAACAAAGACCTCCTAAGCTGAGGCACGATGTATCTCCGAGGGTCAAGACCTGAGATAAGCACCAAGAGTGCAATAACAAAGACCTCCTAAGCGGAGGCACGATGCATCTCCGAGGGTAAAGACCCCGAGATAAGCACCAAGGGTGCAACAATGAGGACCTCCTAAGCGGAGGCTCGATTAATGTAAGAGATCTCGCACTCCGAGATAGGATACTTGAAGTGATTAAAAATATTAAAGCCAAACAATAAAATGGGGCACAAAGTCCGAAGAAGTTTCATTCATTCCAAAAAAAATTGAAGTCGAATAACAGAGCAGGGTATAAAGCTCAAAAATTCCTCACACATCCGAGGTTAAATTCCTCGCATCCGAGGCTTACATGGCTGAAACCGGAATAACATAAAAAAAATTGAAGTCGAATAACAGAGCAGGGTATAAAGCTCAAATATTCCTCACACATCCGAGGCTAAATTCCTCGCATCCGAGGCTTACACGGCTGAAACCGGATAACATAAAAAAAAGTTCAATCTTCGACCACCACTTTGCCCTTGTCCACCGGACCTTCAGCCGTATCGACCAACCCCTCGTCGTCATCCGACACCTCCATAGGCTCATCATCCGAAAGATGTACCTCAGCAAAGGCTGCAGAAATATCTTCCACTAGGGTCTTGTTCCAGGTCTCTCTCGAGATTCGATAGCCCTCTGCACCTCCCTTTCGAATTCGGTAAAGTCAAAGCCCGGGTAGGATCGCAGCAGCATCTCCTTCAACTCTTCTACCGCGCGGTCGAAGGTCTCTGACTGTGAAGCATAGAATTCATCGGAAGCCAGAAATACCTCGACCGTGTTTTCTCCGAGACCCTCCTTCAATCCTCTGATTGTTTCGTTGGTTGATCTTACGCGGTTGCGGTAGTCACAGATTTTGGCATGATTCTCTCTGCATCTTGCCTTCGCCCTCTGATATGCCGCAGACAGCCTCCCCATCTGGGTTTTCAAAGACTCGCTGATGCCTAACGCCGTCTGCAGTTTATCGTCGACTTCGTTCTAAGCCGCCACCAGCTCCTCGTACTTCTCCCGTTTGGCCTTGTATCTTTTCTCCATCTCCAAGAGGTTCCCTATGGCCTATCTACCGAAATAAAAGATAATCAGTACCCGAAGTAATTGACCCACTCTCGAGGCCCCAAATCAAAATATTTATCTGCCAAAGTGTGCCCTAAGACTGGCATATTCGATCAGCATTCGACATCTTCCCGAAGTAGCTGGTTTCCCGACTCCTCAACATATCCTTCCCATACGAACACATAAACTGCACTCCGATGTCGGGAGTGATAGGACTCTCCCGTAGGTCATACGTACGAGCCGGAGGATCCACGTAATAGTTCGGAGAGATCCTCGGATCACGCATATAAAGCTCAGGGAGTGTGTCCTTATAGGACTCCACGTCGACTAGAAGCGTGGGCCCTCTCACCGGCGCCTCAGTTGAGGCCACCAAAGGAATTCCGGTCGGAGGAAAAGCCCCGGGCTCAGATATAGTAACGGCAGACGCCGAAGCGCCACAGACCCGGGATCTCTTCGGCGGCATGTGCTCCGTGTCGGATGATGCTGTCTTCTTCAGCAAGGACGGACCCGCGGGGATTCGTTGCTTTTTTCTCCACGACTCCATATCCTGCCCACGATCCGCCATCCTCTTCTTTGCTCCGACAGTCAGTTTTCCTGCACAGGACAACGGAAGGTGAGACAACAGGAATGCTCATATCCTCGAAACAGTGAATACTGGAGTATACTTACTCTTCTTCGCCAAAGTCCTCTATGCAGCTTCCTTCCTCTCCTCCGATAACGCTGGGATGAAACCTAGTGCGTGTAAGTTCCGGTCGTCGAGCAAGACGTCAATATGCCTTCCTTCCGGTGGAACAGACCAAGCCGTCTTAATATGAATCCGTTCCTCTCTCGTAAGGTCCTCCGGTTGAACTTGCTCTCACGCAGCTGCCAAACAAAAACCACACAATCAGATAATAACACCGAAATTTGAACAAAAAATGAAAATACCGCTGAAGTACAAGGGAACCCCCAAACACTTGGGAGATTGAACACCGAACGAACACTCTGACGCTTTCCACCGAGCTCAACGTCTTTGCCCCAATCTTTGTCCACTACAAACCAGGTCTTTTTCCATTCTTTATTGGAAGACGGTAGCCCGATGATCAGAGGTTCGCCCTCTTGCTTGTCACAACAAGCGAGACACCACCAGCCGTCGCCCCCCAATTTATGGGAGAAGAGGCTATAGCAGTGTCCAATCTCCGTAAAGGTGGGAGCATGGGAACCCCTGCTTCTCCATAGAGCAAACATCCCAATCAGGATCCTCCACCCATTCGGGTTCAACTGCGCAGGAGCGACCCCAACTTCCCTTAGCATCCTTCTAATGTAAGTAGGAAGGGGTAATCTCGCGCCGATCTCTAAGAAAGCCGGATGAAATGCCACCGAACACCCTGCAGGGTTGCTATCCAGCTCACCATCGGAAGGCAGTCTAAGGCCCACCGACTCCGGTATCGAGAAGTTCTTCTTGATATGTTTAATCTTCGCATCGGTTATCCTGTTTTCAACTTGGTTTATAACGAATCAGGTGTGGTCCATACGGTCCCGGTAGTACTCTTCGGAGTTGTAACCCGCTTCGTAAGCCCCGGGCGCCATGCGCTGATATCGACGCTGTCAACCGAAACTTCGACAGGCGGCGCTTTCGAAGGCACTAGCGGTGCTGCTACCCTCCGATGTATCCCCAGAGGATGACTCTGAAGAACTCGAAGGGGTAGCGATCCTTGGGGGGCCGGTCTTCCGAACCATGATACCGAGTACGGAAGGCGGATAAGATAAACGGCTTCTAAAAAAAAGGAAAAAAAAGAAGGAAGTCAGTCCCAGAGGATAACCTTACCCAGCAAATGTGTATTCGAATCGTCCCCCGAAGTATTGCTGATCACTTGAAAACTTGCTAATGAAGAGCCTGGCCCTCCAAACCTCTATTTATAGGCCTCAAGCAAAAACGAAACGACTCGGCGGTTCACTCCCCTAGATGACAGCTAAGCGAACCCCTCCCACTGCTCGCCACGTGGGGTTACCCGTAGGAAGCAAACAAGTGGGCCTCAACTGCAAGGGCACAGTGATCAAGCCTGTGACCCACAATCCTGCCACCGGATCGCTCTCATCCTCTCTCATCCTAACCGACAGGTTTGAAGGGGAACTGTTAGGCCTCTCTGATACCCTACGGATATCGAACCAAAGGAGTCACCGTACCACGTCTTCCGAAGATGAAGGTCCACCGAATATGGTTGAAGCCTCTCGAATGAAGTGTCGGATACCTGACCATCCGCCTCGAGCATCAGAGGTTATCCGCGTGGCGACATACTTCTGACACGCCAGAAACACCTGTCACCATCCAGCCAATCGCAAGTAGCCAAGAAGTCGTCTATGTCAGAAATCAAGCCTATATATACCCCACTACTTGTACCAAAAGGGGGGCTTTTTAGAAATTTTTTAGGAAAAGAGGTATTCAAGAACACTAATCGAAATTGGTTCCATGAGTCTGTAATCTTGTAAAATGTATCCGATCAATATTATAGTCTGATTCAAACCATCTTTCAGGCATTCCACCTGAGACACGTTCTTACATCTAACATTAGTGTTGAATTGAATGATTTTTGTTTAGATAAAAGGGGCCAAAATAATTTTTTTAAAAGCCCAAACATTAAAAAAAATAATAATAAACACATGACCCAAATTATCTTAGATCAATATCTCCACCCAGGTAATTAAAGTTTTTTTTTTTGAATTGATTTCGAATTTTCTTTTTAATCATGTGATGTGTACCGTGTATGTTCAGTCACTCACAAGAGACCCATTTTTTAAGTTTTACCTAAGGGCCTCTGAAAAGTCAGGACCGACTCTGCACACAAGATCACTAACAACTTAATTTTTCCTGCCAAATCAACCCGAAAATAACACCAAAAACGATATAAAAATAAATAAATAAGCATAAAAAATCTTCACAATACATTAGTACCGTTACACACAACAAACCTCCTCACATGTTTCTTTTGTATCCGCTTCACTTGGCGGAGAATCTCCGATGCCGATATTTGATTCAAACGCATAAAAAAAAATGTCAGTTTATTTGATAATGGAAAGTACTTTAAAAAAAAAACAAGTAATTATTAATTAGTCTAACCTTATAATAGTATTGGCAAGCTTTGGTTCGATAACTGAAGCAAGAACATTGACTGTATAATATAATTCGCCAAAAAAAAAAATCAAAATATGAATTTGTTCAGGAAAAAAAAAATCGAAATTGGAATAAAATGAGGGAAGAATCTGACCCGTGGGCTGTTGATGAGGAGGAATTGGAGGTTTCTTGGGACGTGGAGGATCTGCCACGTGTTCATTCTTTGATTATGATTTGATATTTGAATTTCCAATGAGCTAGGGTTTTTCAGTTTGAGATTAGGTGATGATAATTGATAGGGTTTGGGGTATTTCCAAAAGAAAAACACTATCTTTACAGGGTTTGGGCTCTCTCTCTCTCTCTCTCTCTCTCTCTCTCTCTCTCTCTGTCAGAGTTATTCCTTGGAATATAAAGAAAATAAAACACAAGAAAATAACAATGCTTAGTGGTAATCTGTACATGAGTCTGTCAAATGCCAATAACCTACATTGGACGTGTTATTGCAAGAACAGATCCTATTGAATGTATTGGAACAAAAGTTTAATTGGGACTTCTCTGCTGTATGTATGATTAACTACTTGTGGTGTTTTAGATTGGTGCACAGTCATTCGATGCCGGAATGATATTTGATTTGGCTCACAAGCAGCAAGGGAATTTGCTCAAGGACCGCAATCTGAATGGCTTCATATGCAGATTAGAAGTTTAGATAGATCAACATAATTTTAGATGACCCTTGTTGGTTTTAGTGGTCAGTTCTTCTGTTTGTCATCTTCACTCAAAAGGGGAAAAATTTGCATTGGTTTCATCATGTAGTTCAGTTTCTAATCAAAATTGTCTAGATTTGAATTCTATTCTCAAAACTGTTTCTTACAGAAATTATGTGGTGTTGAGACAATGTTAACACGGCGACTTCGCCTAGTAAAGATTTTCAAATTTCGAACAATATGCTTGTAAACAACATATCTCTTCTTTGCAATAAACCAGGAAGATTACTATCGAGTCATACTCATAAATGTTGAAACTGAAAGGAATTTACATGTACTTTTATTCTGTCAAAAGAAATAGTTCTTTTGGATAAATGACACCAATCTGATACATAACTTGATAATAAATTAGATAAACCGGTTAAGAACCCAACTTGGATTTGATGGCATTGATCACATTCTCTTCTACTTGGAAGGCCTTGGTTAGCACTCCATTAGGAATTGCAGGTGTTGAAGCAAAGAGATTTAGGGGGACAATCACTGCACCGGGTAACTGACTGTTGAAAGCAGTGATGGTACGAGCCTTTCCTTCTCCAACATTAAGTTGGAAGTGTACAAGTCCTTTAGGAATCACAAACATCTGCCCAGCAGTCAAAACTTTTGAGTGGTACACATTGTTTGTTGTTATAAATCCTACAAGCAGCTTCCCTTCAATCACAACACCAGACTCGCTTGCTCGAGGGTGTGAGTGAGGCGGGTTGAGTCCGCCAGGAGCAAAGTCCACTCGGTTCATCGAAATTCCAAGAGTATTCAGCCCTGGAAACGCAAGAACATTCCCTATAGTCGCTTTAGATCCAAAGATATTCGTTGTGTTCCCCTCTTTGATCAGCCCGTCGAAGAAAAAATCATCCGAGGTTACCTCTGCATCAGGTTTGCAAGGGAATCCATTAACAGATATTGACGAATTCAAATCCGCGACACAGAAGTCCTGTAAAGAATCGGGATCGGATGAGAGGGAAGAGAAAGGGAGAATCAATAAAACTACCAGGCAACATAGCAGGTCAAAGGATGAGCCTGATGAAGAAACCATTGCTGGTGTTTAAGATAGTATCAAATGTGTTTTGATGAGGTGCCTGATCATGAATCCTTTATCAATATATAATCTTTCTTATAGTCTAAATCAAAGATGGAAACTGGTTGAGGTTAGTTGGCTTCTGACTCTGAATTTCATGAAAATAACAACTTAGCTGCTTGGATGACGCCAGAAAAGATTAAATTTGCAGAAATAGAAGAACATAACTGGGTCAAGAAAATGACCTGGATGTTAGTTTTCTGCAGTGGACATGGTCAAGAACAATTCTATAACTTAAGTAGAGACTATTTCTTACCTAATCTTGATATAGAATGCTGAAATTTAGAAACTTTATACCGCGTATTTCAATGAAATTTTCAAACTTTATAGAGCAGGATGATTCTGGTGGTAGTTGCAAGTTGACTCCATAACCCTTCAAGCTTATTGGGAGGACAGTCATTCTCATTGGAGTAATTACAAAAAGAAATATCGGTCCTCAGTTTGAAAGTGGAAACATTCAGATATACAGCCTTTGATTTTTCAACTAATCTAGATATGATTCTTTTGAGTATTTAAGGAGCTACACAGAAGAGAGGGCTTGACCAAGTCCAGTGATAGTAACTTGTAAGCAACTGGACCCTGCATATGGCCAAAAGTCATAGTCTGGCTTGCCATATCTAGCCATCTAGGAAATCAGTGTATCAGACCCAAAGTGAATTCCAGAAGCACAATTGAATACTTCAGTAAATGACATTGTTTGACTTCATGGACAGGCACACCATCCATAAGAACAAAAATCGGAAAGACTGGGGAAAAATGCTGCATTTGTCGCAAACACGTGCCACTCTCGAGAATAAGTTGCGAGTATAATGATAACTTTTGTCAATTATGAAACAGTTTGAAATCATATTTCGTGGTTTCAATTACTATTCTAACATCTCAAGCATATTGATCTCACTCAACTGAATACAATTATCTAGGACCAATTCTACAATGACAAAGGTTGTGATCAGTAGACAGCACGCATTCAACACCATATTATTCTCCTGACAGCTTACAGGCCAAGCAGTTCACGACTTTTTTTCGGATTCTGTTGCAGGTAGCATTGACCTTTGTTTTCTAAGTCCAATATCAAAGTTTCATTCTGCAGATGTCAAACTAGTTTATATGAGAAGAAAATGGAATCAAAACTTATCCAGAGAACACAAAAGAGAGTCACTCAGGGAGACCTGTCTAAGGCAGCTGGGGTAATGGGGATTATGCCGGATGCAGTTACGAGAGCATCCACCAGTACATCGTTTGGAGTCAGTGGTATAATTTCTTCATCCAAGATCTGCAGAGAATATGACAAAGCAACTGCAAAACCGAAGCACACGGTCAAATAGAGAAACAATATCATCAAGTTAGCTGACCACAAAGCATAGTGCTTGCTTTTCATATAACGAGGAAAAAAGAAACAGAAGTAATCCATACCTAAGAGAGGTTGCCTCCAATTCTTCTCCTTTGCAAGCTCTTGGCATTTTGTCAGGATGGTATCATAGTAACTGTAGAGATTGTGAAACATATGTTAAAAACAAATGTGCAGATTAAAGCGAGATACGATCGTCAATAATAAGGTTGTAGATTCAGAAAGAAAAATACAGTCCAGAGAGACTCGGGCATAAAAAGTAAAAACCAAAGTGGAGAGGAGGTTAAGATAATCATCTATGTTCTAGACTTCTAGTAGTTACTGTAGGGATTATAACACATAATCAAACTCAATACAAACAAATCAAGGAAAGAATAAACATAAGAACACCAAATTTACGTGGTTCAGCCAATATCCGTACATCCACAATACAAACAACCTCAAACCTGCATTATTATGGATAATATAAATTACAAGGAGAAAAAACTTGAGTTTTACACACATAACCTATCTTCAAGCAACCACAAATAATAAAACTATCACTATCAAAAAATCATTGCTACCCCAAAGCTCCTCTATGTCTACCGACAAGGCGACAAGAGTGATACAACAACTAAGTTCAAGAATTAATATCAGTACTTCTTTAGATTTAGAAATGAAAGCTTCTGTACATCAAATTGTGCATCCCGACCACAGATCCAGCAATCCATCGTACTGGTCTTACTGTTAGCAATTACTGAACAAGAAGGTAAAAGGGGTGAAAGGCAACCTAGCTTGTGGACTAAAGCTTGTCTCAAAGGTTTTAAAAAAAAACACACATGTGCCTCTTTATGCATGTATCTGTGATTGTGTGTGCGTTATATCTCCATACAAATCAAAATACAAGACTGCAGAGGCTAACTAGTTCTCATGTGAGAGCAAGAGAATCATGAACCTTACCCTCCTCCACGGCCCAAGCGTCTTCCAGATTTGTCAAATGCAAGTCCTGGTAAAATCATAAAAGAAGGCGATAGACTATGGTTTTATTTCTAAATTCCAAAATGGTAACAACAAAAGAGAAAAACAAGAAAAAACACTTACCAGGTAAGAGGAATAAATCAACTGGTTCATTTGCCTGCATCACTGCATCAAGGGAGAACTTTAAAATTCGCAACACTTAGACAAAAAGAAAAAGAAGAAAAATGCAGTTGCTTGTTGAATTATATGATCCCAGCATAAAGATATGAACAAAATACAGACAAGCTATGATTTTTCATAAGAACAGGCTTTCAGCACACAAATTTGGTCTAAACTTAGGTAAATGAACCTTGTAAACCTTTTTTGTTTCTTTGGTGTGTGTGAGTTTGTGCATGTATAATACAAATAAACAGCTCCTGCAACATATTGAAATAACAACTTACGATCTTCACGTTCATTTCCATTGGCATCTACTGGAGCCGGTTCTAAAATTTCCATTGAGTTGGCAATGAGATCATCAATACTTGATATGTGGAACATTCGCATGTGACTATTCTTGTCCTCCACACGTGGAACATAAAGCTTCTTCACCATATTCATATCACCACCTAAACACATTAGCAACTATGTTATCAGAATTTCCATAAACAGAAAACCACAGTAAGCAAACAAACTCTTACACATAACACACAACGATCACTACCTAGAAGGGAAAAGAGCAACGATCATTGATTAACATCCACATCTTGAATTCTTAACATAAAATTTGATTAGGGTAAACCCGTATTCACAATAATTAATCTTTCTTCTTCATATTCCACAGCAATACAGCATCAAACATGAAAGCACTCAAGACAGAAAACTCAAGACAGAAAACAGAACATACCATTGGCAGGAGTTTGAAGAATTTCAGTCAACAATTTTGATGTGTCAACTTCTCGCAAAGGACTACAGCTAATGTAGGCACATAATCTCTGACTAGATTTAAACCATGGAGCTTCCAAAACACTGTTCTGAATTGCAATGTCTGAAACATGAAACCAACACCCAAAAAAAAAACAAATAAATGCAACATTTTTACTACATTACACCCACAAGAAAGCTGCACATGTGAAATTTCTACTGATATCAATCTAAAAACAAACCATCATATAAAAAAATATTACAAATTTGATAAGATTTGGAGTGGGAAAAAAAGTGAAGACCTTCATGGGATCTAAGGGAGGGGTCCATGGACTTGAGGGTCTTGCGGACTTTGGATCGGAGGATCCGTTTCTGCTTAAAAATGGAGTCTAGAAGGTTCTGTTCTTCTGGGTTGGTGTTGATGTTGCTCATGATGGTCACGAGAGAGAGATGGTGAGACAGGTTCGTACGTGATGGGCACGCTCGGGTAGTCAGCTCCACCACCACTTTTCACTTCTTGTCTCTTAGCCCACTTGTCCACATTCTTCTGTATATCACCACTGCTTTTTTGTTTTATTTATTATTAGCACCACTCAAGTCCTTTGTTTTGTGTTTTAGACCCAAGAAAAACTGAGAATGATTATTTTGGTATGAAATATTGAATATTTGCTCTCCTTAACAGAATTAAGATGAATTTTGAATAAAATAATTATCAATTACGTTTTTAATGATTAAATTTCAATTAAGAATTTAACAAGTAATTTTTCATTAATCCTTTACTTTTGATTAATCTACTAAGGTTTATAACTTTATATATAAACTTTCAGTTGAAGTTATAAATGTACTTTATTTATAAAAATCGATCTCAAAAATATTATTTACTTTAGTTAATTGATTTTTTTTTAAAGAAAGTTAGTAATTTTTATATAAATAATGTATAGATTTTTTTTATAATTAAATAAATATGAACCAATTTTAGTATAAAACTTGATTTGATTATACAAACCTATTTAATTTTAACAGCACAATAAATGCTTTATAAAGATTGAGGAGAGAAAAAAAAAATACCAGCGGCTAGAATTTAAAATGTGCTTCTGTGGAGGTAATAAATAGAAAATCGTAAAAATAAAAGAAAACATTGAAAAACCACAAAATTGAGGGACCACCATGAAAATCCTATATTCAGATGACAAAAAATCAAAAATAATGCTCAACTGTAACCAACAACAGTACAACTGAGCTCGAGGACCAAATCCATCACGCTCTCTCTTTCCCTCTGTGCGAACCCTAACCCTAAAAAATGACCTGAAACTTCCACCTCTCGTTATACGGACTCACGCTCGAGCGTCGTCGGAGAATCGAAACCATCTAGGAAAAAGGTCGAACCGAGTCTCGAGAAACGATGCCGTCGCAGTCCGATCTGGACCATCAGATCGAGCACTTGATGCAGTGCAAGCCGTTGTCGGAGGCGGAGGTGAAGATTCTGTGCGAGCAAGCGAGAGCGATTCTGGTCGAGGAATGGAACGTGCAGCCGGTCAAATGTCCGGTCACCGTCTGCGGCGATATTCACGGCCAGTTCCATGATCTCGTCGAGCTCTTTCGCATTGGCGGAAAATCTCCCGACACTAACTATCTCTTCATGGGAGACTACGTCGGTCAGTTACTATAATACATTACATTGCATATACTTCATCTGTGTGTGAATTTTAACCGACCCTAGTTAGTCGATTTCGTTTCATTTTTCGATTAGTTATTGCTATTGAATTTATGCTGAGTGATGCTGATAGTTGCATTGTTAGATATGATAATGGAATGTTGCTAAATGATTTATTGATGGGAGAGATTGGAGGGGATAGTATTGCCAGTAGAAGTTGTATGCTAACGTAACGGGATATGCATGTGAATTTGTTCATGTGAAGCTAATTTAGAGTAGAAGCGTGATTGTATTTGATGGTTACTAGATGAAATTTTTTCTATGCTTATGTATAATTGATAGAAATGGAATGGTCTGGTATATTAATAAATCCTGTACTTGATTTGGCAATGAAATGAATTGTATAATTTAGTGAAGATGTTTTGTTTAGCAAGTTGTTCAAAGACTCATAAATCAACACAAACTTGTTTAAATTAAAGAGAGGACTTTTATAGGAATTCTCTATTTCACAAACACTTTGCTCATGAGTTCCCTTGTTGAATGCCACAAACAAGAGTTACTAAGCAGTAACAGGCGTTCATCTACCAAACTTATTACTATTTGTTATATACTTATATCACTCATAAAATTTCATAAATTTTGTTTTTATCTTAACCCAAACTTGTTAGTGACTTCAACTAAATTAGACTGAGATTACCTTTCTTTGTAATTGTAGTATATGTTTAAGAGCCCTTATTTAAATGTAAACCTAGATGTTTAGTGGCTGAGTTCTTTTATTGGGTTATCTAAAAACCTCATAATTAAAGTATGGCACATCAATAACTATGTTTCCAAATTCTGTCAAGTTTAATATGAATGTTAGTCTTTACATTCTATCTATCCAAGTTGAAGTCCTTGTTTAAGAGAGAAATTAGAACTATTGGGGTTGAATTGGATTTAAAATATTTTTTATTTGTATTAAAATGGTTGAGAGCTCAAGTTACAGGTTATGCAAAATCAAGGGCACACATAACTAGATGATATTGCAAAGGTGTCATTTTTTAACTACTTGATTTGGTTTTGAAAAATCTAAAAAGGGGGTCCCCAAGAGGATAGCCCAAATGCTCAATTGATTAGAGCTCTTGCAGTAGAAGAAAGACGTCTAGGAATCATTCTCCCTCAACTGACCTTTGGATTATTTAAATTTGTGTTGAATCATAGGGTTTGTGTTAAAGAAAAAAAAAATTCATAAGAGGAAAATGCTGAAAATGTTACCTAAAGAACTGGAGCTGTTTGAGAAGATGTTTAAACATTTTTGAGACCAAGTCAATTCTCTTAGTCATTATCCCATCTAATGTAGAGCCAACATATCTTTTCCAATTCGGTTAGTTTTTGTTGGCTTTCTGTTGTAATCCTTTTAACACTATTAAGACCCATACATATAAGCAGCTTTCTTTTCTTAGATGTTGCCATTGATTTATATTGTTCTCATATCATGCAGATCGCGGATACTACTCAGTAGAGACTGTCACTCTTTTAGTTGCTCTGAAAGTTCGTTATAGAGATAGAATAACAATTCTAAGGGGGAATCACGAGAGTCGTCAGATAACCCAAGTGTAAGAATATTTCTTCTGGATTTTACCCATTTAAATTCTGCAATTACTGTCTCATTGATAATCAACAGAAAAATTATTTCTGCACAATTAATTAATGGCCAGCAAGTGCTCCCGTAGATATTAACATTTAATTTAAACTTTAAGGGCGGTGTTGGGAATCCACATAAAGTCATAAACCTGGCTTGATTTAATTTCTAATGGTAAATGGTTTGGGTTCTTGTATTTGTTTTATTTCTATATATTGCTAGATGCTTACTACTTTCTTACAATGAAAGGGTAGTTGTTACTCATGATGTGTGGTAAATTGTGAGAATTAGATGATTGGCATTAGTTCTAATGGTGGTACTGCTGCATATATATGCCTTTGAGATGGCCCTCACCTATATTTTTGTAACTTGTAACATCATTCTGACAAATGTGATTAGCTTTTAAATATTTCTCATACCAGGAGATTGGCAAATAACAAAGGTAATCAAGAGTTACAATATTTGCTACATAATTTTGAAAATTACAAAATTTGGTGCTATTTTGGTGTTTTGCATTCAGTCATTTTGTGAGGTTCGGTGTATATCAAAAACATAATGATTTTTCTTTCCAGGTATGGATTTTATGACGAATGCTTGAGAAAATATGGAAATGCTAATGTCTGGAAGCATTTTACCGACCTTTTTGATTATCTGCCTCTTACAGCCCTAATTGAGAGTCAGGTTTGAATTCTTTAACTTATCCTTTCTCAGTTTATTTCTATGCATCTTGACTGACATTGGCAGTACCTTGTAGGTTTTCTGCTTGCATGGTGGACTCTCCCCATCTTTGGATACATTAGATAATATCCGTGCCTTGGACCGTATACAGGAGGTACACCTACTGTTGCTGACATAATTTTGTTGCAGATTTATGCATCCATATTTATCCTAACAACATGTTGTTTTTCATGTTTAATTTATGCATGTTTGAAAGTTTAACTAGAAACAGTCACTTCTTGTCATGTCATTATTTTCGTGATATGCATTACCTTCAAATGGGAAATATTTATGAAAATAGTGACATGAGCATCCAGATTATGTTTGTTTGTTGCTGGGAAATATTTACCTTTGGAAAGTTGTTTAAAGTAAATACACAAATGGTCTTTATGTCTCAGCACTTATCTATCTAGGATATAAGATGGCAATGAGTTTGTATATGGATTGCTTTATTATTCATCATACACATTTGTTTTCAATGTATTGCGTTGTTGTTTGTTTCTGGAGTCTGTTAATTTTGTAATACATGAGGCATACCAGATTAGGTATTTTAATTTGAAGGCATCTTATCCTAAAGTTTAGTAAACAGATACTATGACCTATGAGTACTCCTTGCCGAACGAAACGAAAAGAAAAAGGGAAGGAAGAAAGATACTGATAACAACACAAAATACTCATGGGTAAACTAAGAGGATAATTAAAGTGATTAACCAATGAAATTACAGAAGCAACTTGTGAACTGACATGATCCTTGTCATCTGACACTATCCGTTAGGAAAGATAAAAGCATAGTATCTCATAAAAATGCATTTTCCAACATCATTATGCTCTTTATTGTTTCTTTATTGTTTACTTGGGTTTCGGGTTTAGCAAATGAAATTACAAAAGCTACTTGTAAACTGACATGATCCTTGACATCTCACACTTTCTGTTAGGAAAGATAAAAGCAAGTATCTCATCAAAATGCATTTTCCAACATAATTATGTTCCTTACTGTTCCTTTATTGTTTACATGGGAGTAGGTTCCTCACGAGGGCCCAATGTGTGATCTCTTGTGGTCCTGATCCGGACGACCGGTGTGGATGGGGAATATCTCCTCGGGGTGCTGGATACACATTCGGACAGGATATTGCTGCACAGTTCAACCACACTAATGGACTCACACTTATTTCTAGAGCTCACCAGCTTGTTATGGAAGGATTCAATTGGTGCCAGGTATGATAAAAATCTCAAATGAGTGGAATTGGTTTTGGATTTGTTTCTGCACAAGGTTTTACATGTGTTTGTTTATTACAATTCATTGTAGGACAAGAATGTGGTGACAGTTTTCAGTGCACCGAATTACTGCTACCGCTGTGGAAATATGGCTGCAATACTTGAAATTGGGGAGAATATGGAGCAAAATTTTCTTCAATTTGATCCCGCGCCTCGTCAGATTGAACCCGACACTACACGGAGGACTCCCGACTATTTTTTGTAATTCTCATAGCTTACATTAAACTGGGAAATTTTCTTATTTACTGTTGTGTTTTTGTAGATGTGTCTTTCAAAATCGAGTTCTGGTTTTTGGTCAAGGGAGAGACAAAAGAAACCGTCATTGTTATCATTCTTTTGGTTGGAGTTATTATGGGACTGTGTTCATGTGAGTTAATAGGTTTGATGTGTAGAAGATTTTTTTTGTTTTGTATTCTAAAATGGGAAGAAAATAGCAATAACAGAGGATCTTTTGCCTTGTGATTTTACATTGAACACTTTAGGTGAAGCACTTGAATTTCAACATCCCAATTTTGATTTTAAATGTGTAAAAGCTACGGCTTACAGCATTTTGTTATATTATTATGTGGGCATGTTATTATTATTATTATTATTTTGGATTGCTTTGGAGAGACCCAATGTATAGGTAAAACTTAATGAGGTTTTTGTAATTTTTTGGGACGGAAGTTTTATATATGAGCTTCCTCCGGAATGAAAATTTTAGAATTTAGATCAATAATGTTAAAATTTTCAAGATTCAGAAAGTAAAATGTTCTATCAGAGGTCTTTGTAAATCTTCAAATTTAATGTATCTATATGTTACCACTCAATGTAGCTTTGATGGTGATGTGTAACAATATCTGGTTCAAGTAACTGTCACCCCAAGCTCTTGTATTTATATAAATGTATTTATATGTTGAACTGATGTGTAATTACAATATTTCCCACCATTGCTTTGCACAAGGACAGAAGGAGGCAAAGATATTAGAAGGTATAGAATAACTTTAAAAAATAATAATAATAATGTATTTCAAATAACTTGCTACTTGTGAAGGAAGGGGGATTTTTAAAGACTTGAAAACAACTTGTGGTAGAAGGGGACATGTATTTATTGAAATTCTCTTTCAACTTCAAAAGGAAGGAGTGGGAGGATATTGGACAACATGAACAGTTGAGTAAATCAAAATGCCAAAAAATAAAAATGGAAACATGGTAGGGTCATCATTCTTCAACGACTTAGAGAAGAAGTTCTTTATCAACAACTTGACACATCATCACCCCTTCACATTGAAACCAATCAAATTCAATAACCTTATAAATTAACAGTAGCATAACTGTACGTAGTAGATTCTAATCAGAACCATCCTCGAAATTTCAATGGAAATTTATAGAGAGAAAAAGAGAGGGAGAGAGATATGTCGTTTTGCATTCCATGGTGGGTCTATTATGTTCTACTACTTTATTCACTTTGTAGTAGTGGGGTTGAAAAGAATTCCCATGACTTTTGGCTCAAAAAATTATATAATTCTACTATCACCCTCACACACTCCTCCTCCACTTTGCAAAGAAAAATTTTCCAAATCAAACTGCAGATAGCTACTAGTGTTTCTCTCTCCCATCTCCTGCTGTGTTGAATGAGAAATATGGAAGAAGTTGTGGGATATGGGTTCCGTCCAACTAATGAACAACTCATTGGTCATTATCTGAGGAAGAAGCGACTTAACCCGGATTACTCTAATCCGAATATTAGAGAGATCACTATCTGTGATCACGAACCATCAGAGTTGCTTGGTAAGTTTATGTTATCAACCCATCTTTTAAATTCCATGTACAAATAGATTGTAACAAGTTACAAAATTAAATAATTGTCTTTTGTGTTTTGTGTTTTGTGTAGGGGATGCACAAGAACGGTACTTTTTTGTTGCTCCTAGATATACGAATGCCAAGCGTAAACTTGTCAAGCGTAAAACCAGGGGTGGAACTTGGAAAGCCACCGGTAAAAAACCTGACGTCAAGGACAAGCGCAGCAAGGAAGTGCTTGGTATTAAAAGCAAACTGGTTTTTTATCAAGGTCCTAGTACTCGAAACAAGAATGCCAGGACTAATTATGTCATGGATGAGTTACATTGCAAGGACGACCCTCTTTTTAAGGTACATTTTCGCTTTGTTTCTCACTTCATTACTTATGGATTGTGCTCTTGTAGTGATTTTTAGTCTTGTGTAATCTGTAAAGTTTAGTGAGAGAGGCTGCATAGTTGAGAGTTTAGCTCATGTTTTATTGATTGTGTTGTATTAGTGTTTTTGAGTCAAGATTGAAGTGAAAGGCTGCATAATATGTCTCAATGTATTGCAATATGTCTCTGTTTTCTACTTGAATTGATTGATATATACGAGCAACTTGTGAGGAAATTCCATAAAAATTACTAGTTGTGTTCTCAATTTAAACCACAGATATTGGTTACAAACCATTATTGTTGTGACTTGTGATTGTGACTAGGGGAACTGAGTTTGGTTATTAGCTATTTTGATGAATGAGAATATGTTGTTTTGAAGTTAGATGAGTAAATTTACTTGTGATGTAACGAAATTTTTTTATAGTACAACATTCTAGATAGCTAGCTCATTTTATTTTGTTTTCACCTTTAATCTGTGTAGGCTGAATTTGTTGTGGTTCGCATCAAAATAAAACCAAATGATAGTTGTGAATCTTCAACAACTAGTGAAAGTGTAATAAGTCACCAGCTGACTTCTGATTCCGGAGATCATAATGCAGAGGTTTCACAGGTGCGAAAGATTATGCCTTCTGAGGGCAGTTTTGAATATCAACTGTTATGTATGTCTATGTCTTGCTTGACAAACGTATGCTGAAATAATATTTTGCTTGTTTGTGATTCTGACTCTAGGTTGAATCTGAGCAACTACCAAATAACTACATGTCTTGTAATGGTGAAGATTATAGCGTAGACATAATATTTTCTAAGGTTAGAAACTGCTTACCTTGTGAAGGTGTTTCGCTATCAGCTTGTACATATGGTTCATTAGAAATATATCTAAAACTAGCTAATGCATGTTCTCTTATGATTCTTACTTAACCAAGAATAAAGTTTTGGAGATTAGAAAGGGCATGCCTAATGAACGATTATATTAGTATAAGCATGTGCATGTGGTTAGGGAGAAACATATCTTAGACTAATAATTGTTATGTTATGATTCTAATTTCTGCCTGAATCTTAGCTACTCTCAACTCATCATATGTTGCATATTGCAAAAACTATCTTTTCTAATATGAGAAAAAGCATGCCTTGTGGACATTTTTCAATATCAACTTGTAGATATGGTTCAAGGAAAATATTTCAAAAGCTAATGTCTTTTTTTTTTTTACTTTAACAGGAATTTCAACCACTACAGAATCCCGATATCTCTCTTAATAGGATATCGCAGTCTCTTTCGCAGTCTCTTTCAAATCATGTTATATCTCCTAATATGATTTCTCAACCACTATCAAATCACTATATCTCTCTTAATAGAGAACCTGATTTGCTATCAAATCATGATATCTCCTCTAATGGAGAATCATTGACACTATCAAATCACGATATCTCTTTTAATCGAGAAAATCAGCCGCAACCAGATAACGATATCCCACTACCAAATAACAGTTTGTGTTCAATAATACCCCATCATGGTACCTCTTTTAATAGAGAGGTTCAGCCAATACCAAATGACAATTTGTCTTCAATATTACCCCATCATGAAATATCTTCTAATAGAGAATTTCAGCCACTAAATTATGATATCTCTTTTAATAGAGATTATCAACCAGTACTACATGATAACTCCTCTAATAGAGAATCTCATGTAGTACAAAATTACAATTTGTCTTCAATATTACCACCTCATGATATCTCTTCCAACAGAGAATCTCACCCGCCGCCAAATCACAGTTTGTATCCTAATATTGGAGACCTTGTTACAGAAAATACTTCCTCAGAGGTGAGTAGGCACATCTTACTAGCTGTTTTTCAATATCAATTTGTACATGGTGTGTAAGAAACTTACTAAATTTGTTTGTGTATTTAATTCTTTCTTCAGGTAGAACCTCTAGTTCCTGCAGTGTGGGATTCACCCATTGAATACAATGGGCAGGATCACTACTCTTTTTCCACACAGCAGAAGCAAACTCATCTGCAGCAGATGCTGCAGGTATGGGATTCGCTCATTGATTGCAATGGGCAGGATCAAAACTTTTTTTCCGCTGAGCAGATGCAAAATCATCTGCAGCAAGGATCCTCACATTCTTGTGACCTTAGTAGTGACTCGAATGTGTTGATTATGCCATTAGGCAGTGCACAGGAAAATAACTGGAGTAATTTACAAAGGGATGTCCAGGATGAATTCTCTGAAAAAGAAACTAGGACACTCTCATACTCCCGATTTCTACTCAACAAAGCCAGCCACAGGAGCAGCTAATGTCTACGGTAGCAGTGTTGAAAGTGCGTTGCTAAATGAAGACTCTAGTGTGTCAAATTCGCCATTGGGAAGTGAGCAGGAAAATAACCGGAGTAATTCACAATGGGGTGTCCCGGATGAATTCTACGGTGGCACAGGAGCTCATGCCTACGGTGGCAGTGACGAAACCATTAATGCGATGTTTATTGATGATGATGTGTTGCTATATGGATTTTCTCCGATGACTAACGGAGAATATGGCTTCAATAGTAGCATGTGTCTACCACAATAATATCCCGCAATCGACGAAAATATTCTACCCCAATAACATATGGGTAATGCTGTTTAAGTTGTAACCTAATTTATCATGTTTAAGTTGTAAGCTAATGTATGATATTATGTACATGATCATACTGATCTCAGCTATAATTTCTGTACTTCATTACACCTTTTCTTCTCTGTTTTGTATTGTAATGCACGAGATCATTTTAATTTGAGTATTTTTCAGTTAAATTAATTCCTTCTTACCAAGTTATGTTTTCTAGTAAGTCAGTAATGTGATCGAGTAATTGGAATGGAAATTGATAATTTAGTAAAACAAAATTTACAAATTAAATAACAGAAAACTGTCAATTATTGTAAAATATTCCAAGATTAATGAATGCTTCTTTTAAAGATAGCTAATTCTAATCACGATTTGAAATAAATACTAATTTCACATATTTTACATTACATTCAACTAATAATGCAGTGATTAGCAATATACATTTATATTTACAATATTTATCTCACTTGATTATGATGAAATGAGATACACAACTGAACTCTAAAGTTATTTTTTAATAATTTTTCTATTATAAAATCATTTGAACACTTATCTATATTTTTGAAACATAAATGATGTCACAAAGCATAAAGAAGATACTAGAACTAGAAGGGAAGAGTGACACCTGGCAAACTCACAAGGAAGTAGTAGCATTCTATTGGACAATTTCATACGCGGTTTTGACTTGTGGGGTCAACTTGCTACTACTTCAAACTGTGCTATCTGGTCCCTAGTTTGCATTCAAAGATAGAGAATAATATTTCTACATAAAAAAAGCCTTTACCTCTTTATTTAGATATATAAAGACATCATCCACCCACCTCTTCCAGTCATCCTTCAACATAAAGAAATTTCCTCATCAAAACAGAAATTACAAGCTTGTTTTTCTCTCCCTCTCTTTTCCTTGTGTGCTTTGTTGTGTGAGAGTTATGGATGAAATTGTGGGATACAGGTTCCACCCAACTCCTCAAGAACTCATTGATCACTATCTGAGGAAAAAGAGACTTGACCCTGATTGGTCTGTCCAGAAAATCAAAGATGTTAATATCTACGATTTCGAACCATCCCAGTTACCTGGTAAGTTTGTTGTGTTAGTTGATCTTTTAGTTTCCTTTTCAAAGTGAAAATTAGTTGATGCTTAGTTGTTCTGCTTTGGGTTTTTATGTAGGGCTTTTTTCAGATGATCGGGTGGATCAACAAGATTGGCACTTTTTCAGTGAACCGAATTATAAATTCGGCAACAAAAGTCGTGTTAATAGAAAAACCAGAGGAGGAAACTGGAAAGTCACCGGTAAAAAACGGGACATCAAGAACAAAAAAAAGAATGTTATTGGTTGGAAAATTACTTTGGTTTTCTACCAAGGGAGCGGTAATTCCAAACATTCCAGGACTAATTGGGTCATGCATGAGTACCATATTAACCATGATTCTCATTTTAAGGTATATGATTGCACTCTCATCTTCCTTTTTAAATCGTTTTACTTCTGCATTTGTTTGGTACTTTGCTATTTCTTGTTTTGTCTTTCATTTCATAGTTTGAATTAAGATTGATTGTGTCGATGTTTGAAGATTGAAATGATTGGTTAGTTGCTAGAACTTTGATTTAAACAGAGTTAGTTTATGTACAGGAATTTACCCCAACTCCATAAGTAATAATATTTGTGGAAATTTTGTAATAAATTATGAGCTTCGCTTTTAGGATTAACAACATATATGGGTAAATATTCATCATTGATTTGTTGAATGAAATAATTGATGGTAAAACATTCTATATAAATGAGCTCTCATTTTGACATTTAATTTGTGCAGAGGGAGGTTGTTGTGGTTCGCATAAAGAAAAACCCAGATATCAAGCATTCCATTTCTTCAACCCCTAATGAAGGTATATCAAGTCATATGATGGCTTCTAATTCTAGAAATAATGATCCAGAATCTACTTTACAGGTAAATTGTCTTAAGATGATAGAGTCATGATCAAATGTGTATGTTATTAGAGAAACATATTTAGAGTTGATGTTTGTTTGTGCTACAGATAGAAACACAACTTCATCAAGAATCGCAGGACATTGAAAAGGAACATGATACGCAATCTCAAGCTGTATTATCAAATCATATAAAAGAATCTCAGGCTATACCACCAAAGGAATCTCAGGCTATACCACCAAGTCATAACAGGAAATCTCAGACTATATCGCCAAATCTCGTTGAGCAAGCTGGACAATCTCATCCTCCAAATCTCATTGAGCAAGCTGGACATTCTCATCCTCCGGATTTCATTGAGCAAGCTGGACATTCTCATCCTCCGGATTTCAACCCATCAAATCTCATCACAGGAGGATATGTCTACTATGGCAATGATGCAGAGGCTGAAGACATTGCTGCGTGGCTATCTGGATTTAATGAGTTGGCTTATGGAGAATACAACTTCAGTAGCATGTGTCAACCACAATCATATCAGGCAGTAGATGAAAATATTCGACCTGTACAAATGGGTGGTGTTGTTTAAGTTGTGACCTAATTTATGATATTATGTACACCATCAAAACTGTTTTCAGTTTAGACTGTCTACTTAGTCCATGATTTCTTCGTTGCATCTATTCTTCTCCTTTTCTTTGTTCAGCATTTCCCTGTTATGCATAAGATCTGAAGATCATTTTAATTTAAGTAATTGACAATTATAATTAGTTACTTTTTTTCCTTACTGGATAATAAGGTTGTTTAAAATTTGAACTTTTAACAACTAAATGTTTCAAGTTGTCAACAACCATCGTTATAAATTATATTTGTAAAACTACATACTGATTATCAAAAATTCTCATTTTCAAGTAATGTTATCATATAAGTCTGTAATGTAATTGAGCAAAGTGGATTATAATTTATTTCTTGCAAAAACATTAATTATCTTCTTGTAGATTCTTTTCACATAATATTTCTTTGGTTTGATCGCTACTATTCAAAATTAACGGCTCTAGGGGTTATCTATAGGTATCAAAAGGATCCGATGGATCCATTTAAGCCCGCCCGATAGATCCGATCCAATCATGCTAAAGATTCGATGTTGGACTTTTCAAAGGGGATACAATTTTTTGGCCCAACTATGAAGGAATCTGAGTTCGGCCTGTTAAAAGTCCGATATGCTCAATTCGGTTGTTTAATTAAAAGTTTGATCCGGCCCGATCTCTTGAAAAGCCTTATGAACTTTTGTTTAATAAAAAAAATCAAAAGCAAACCGTAATATAATGTAATATAATAATATCGATTTAGATTTAAATTGAAAGTTGAAACACCACAAAGCTTGTTTTTAGCCGTGTTTAATTCATTTCATTTTTACTTTGAAAAAAAGTGGTGCTATTGGCACACCCCCTACTGATCTATTCATGTCTCACTTTTTAAAATTTTGAGTTAATTAAATAAAATTAAATGTTTTTATTAAATTTTTTGGTTTATTTCCAAAACTACCCATTTTACTTATTTTTCAAACTTAATACATACCATATATAATCTATCTATCTCTTATCTCTGTATCTGTAAACATCTCTTTCACCTTCATTGATTGATTTATTTTTTTCTTTTTATTTAATTTTTTTTATAGTTTTTTTTTTCTTCTTATTTCATGATGGAAACGAAAAAATAAAAAATAACAGGGCACTTCAACACAACGACAGCTTGATATCATTCTAAAGAAAAAATAAATTTCAAACTTATTTCCAGATAATGAATTGTTTCCAGATGCTTACTATCATAGTCAGACAATTCTTGATTTATGTCATTCTCAGACAATTCTTCAAGATGTTTGATATCGTTCTTAAACAATTCTTCCATACTTTTGATATCGTTCTCAAGCTCTTTCATAATATTTTAGATGTATGTAAGAAGCAAATTTTAGGGTTTAAGAATTTTTTATTTTTTTTTTGAAGAAGAAGAAACAGATTACGGGTTTAAGAATTAATTTGTTTTTTTTTTAAGAAGAAACAGATTATTGGGGGTTTTTTTTGGAAAAGGAATATGAAATTTTAATAGATTTACTTTGTAGAAGATTTCTTTCATAAACTGTATGTCTCTTTAAATAATTTTGATAAAGGAAAAAAAAAAGAATATTCTATAATTTAAAAAGTGGGGCATGAATAGATCAGTAGGGGGTGTGCCAATAGCACCACTCAAAAAAAATTCATTTCATTTTATCCTTAAAAATAGATAATTTCATAATCTATTCTCAAGGTCAGTTTAATATTACTTTTGAACAGTTAAAAATCAATTTATTTTATAATTTTGATAAAAAATTGATATTAGGTAAAATTTCTAAAAGTTATTAAATGATAATTTGGCAAGTTTTGACAGTAATTTTAAGAAGTAGGTATAAGTTACTTTTTGAAATTGATTATGGAATAATCTGTTTAAGCATTTAATGAATGTTTAAAAAATATCATTATTATTTTTATGAAATCAAATTAAAATAATTTATATACATTATTTCAACTCAAAAGTAATTATTCTACTTAAATATTGATTTGATTTATAAAATCTTTTAAAAATATTTTTATTGTTCTTATGGAATTTTTTTTTCTACTTTAAATATTCTACTTAAATATTGATTTAATATATATATATATATAATTAATGAAAAAAAAATGAAGTATGGTTATAAAATCATGTATATGTTAGTCATTGTAACTAATCTCAACACTTTTGTAATAAAATTACCAAACATATATATACAACTTTTGAACTATGCCGATTAACTTTAAAGCGGATTATTTCTTCAACACAGTTAATAGTAATTTTATAAAAGTTTACATCAATACTCAAATAGCCCTTAATTTATATGCATGCACGTTTGATTTGAAAATGTATAAATGTTGTTGTATGATATTAATTTACTTTGTTATTTGCCAACAGGAACAGAGGCGTAGTAATATATATTGTCAACAAAAAAAATTACTTAGTTATTTCAATAAATTAAATATGATGAACAGGTCAAATAAACAGATCTGGATTTTGTTTTTCCTTTTTTTTTTCAATTTTGTATTATTTTTTTACTTCACAATTGAAATGACCATTTTTCCTTGAGTAATGTTAAACCGTCTGAAATCATGTCCAAATGATGTGGTATGTGAGTTGTCAATATCATATCACTCACACCATAATTTCATGAGTTATATGATCTCGACAATTCACATGACACATCATTTATGTATGATTTAGGATAAATATTTTGGACAATTGAAATGAAGAAAATTTTGGAAAAAGGTTGGAGATTATATTCTTCAATAATGCTAGATAACCAATGATGTGGCAAATGGTTTTTTTAATTAAACCTATCATCTATGTAGCATAGATACAGATACGGTCCATATGGGAATACGTATCTGGAAATGAGATATGGATACGGCACGATATATGGATACATCAAATCTCAAAAAACTAGAATATTGATACGGGATGATACTTCAATTAAAATAATTAATATTTATATTTAAAAATATTAATAATATATGAAAACATATTTGATAATTCATTCAAAATCAACACATATTCAGAATCTCAATAAAACATTTCACATAATTACATAAGTCTTAACAATATAACATATTATAAGGTCCAAATAAAACATGTCACATAAGTCAATTTGCTTTTCTTCAAGCAATCCAAATATTATTTCGCTAAATCAATAAAAAAAATTAAAAGAAAAAATATCAACAATCAAGTTGCGAGCATCGGTTAAGTTATTATATAAACCTGAAAACCATAAAAAATTATGAAAAAGTATCCCCAAATATCCCTAAATACCTTTGGTTAAACTTGTGAAAAAACCAACGGTTACACCATTTAATATATCGGATACATGTTTAGAAGTATCTGGAAAGTATCCAAACCGGATATGAGTTACCTTGCCAAATGGAGTGTCCAAGCATCCTAACCTATCATTATGATTTATGTAATAAGGACTTCTTACTTGACAAGTAATTTGTGCTGAATTTGTTTTTATTTATTTTGGTTTATACTCTACAGTATTACTCTATACTGTTGAAACGAGTGACGATGCACAAATGGTAAAAGAAGATACTAGAAGAATGAGAAACGTGCGGCGCAAGGGTGACAAAACACAACAAATTGAATTTCCGACAAACTGGTTCTCAAAAATTTTCTCTATTTTGAAGACTGCAAAATAGAATATTCTATCTTCATAAATTTACTATTATAATTATTCTTCATTTTACAATCTCTAAATAATAAAATATTAATATTTTTTAAACTTTTTTTAATAAAATTGTCTCTTTATTATTTTAGATAATAATTTACTCACTTTTATTACATTAAAATTTCCTTTTTCATAATTATCCACACCTAACTATTTTATATGTAATGATTTTGAAATAATTTTTTAATATTTATATTTTTTACACCTAATATTATTTACCGTTGAAAGACTAGAATTATAGAGAAAGATTTACATTATTGGAGATGTTTAATGTTAATATTTTGTTTTAATGAATTATTTTGAGTTAATTATTATAATGATTAATTACATATAAAAATTGATGCTTTAAAAATATTTATTTTGAATTAAAATATTTATTAATTTATAATTAAAAAATAAAAATAATTAAAATATAGTCAATATTATAATCAATTGAAATTGAAAGATCTCAATAAAATATATCTAATAGTATAATTTTTATAGTGATTATATTTATAAATAAAAAGTTATATTAAATTAATTGAATGTAATTAAAAATATGAAAAATAAATAATAGAGATTAAATAATATTATTTAATATAAAATGGTGAAATGGAGGTTGTGATTTGGATCTCTAAAAATTTGGAGATCCAAATGAAATCTTTAAAATGAATCTCTATCACTTTAGAGAATTATGAGAGTGAAATGGATCTCTATCTCAAAGAAGAAGTTGCATCCCATTGGACAGTTTCATTTTAGCCATTTGATTCTTGGGTCCACTTTCAAGTGGGTGGGGTCACAAAGAAGACAAAACACTATGCATTGAGAAGACAAACTACATAACGGACGGTGAGATGGTCCAATAAAATCCTGACAAATTAAAGTAATTTGCATTCATAATATAAAAGCATATTTTAAACAGTTGCAAGCATACGTTTTCTCCTAAATTAAGTAAAATAGAGAAGAATAAGATATCTCCTAAAAAGACTCAAAATGCTTTTTCCTTTATTTGCGTATATACTAAGATATCACCCACTTATTTCTTCTTCATACATACCAAAATTTTCCCATCAAACCAGAGATATCTAGCTAATAAGTTTGATTCTCTCTGACTCTGCTTTGTGTTGTGTTGAATGAGATATGGGAAGAATTGTGGAACACTGGTTTCACCCAAATAATGAACAACTCATCATGAAGAGAAGAGACTTCTTGACCCTGATTCTTCTGCCCAAAAAATCGATGAGGTTAACTTCGTCGGCAGCCAACCGTATGAGTTACCGGGTAAGTAGTTGTTAGTCAATCTTTTATTTCTTCTGCAAATAACTGATAGAAATTTGGTTTGTTGTTGTTTTTATTTGTTTTGGGTTTGATTTAGGGATTTTTAACAAATAAATAGATCTGACAATTTTTTTTCTTTGTAAATATCGCTGCCAAGAAAATATTTCTTAAAGTAGATATTAATAAGAAAATAATTTGATACCTAGGATTCAAGGAAGCTTATTTAGAGCTAGAATTTTTGGGGTTTGTAATTCTTAAATTTTAGAGGAATCTCAACTACTACCAAATTACCATATAGCACATAGCACAAGATGTAAGATTGCGTCGTCGCCTCGACCCACTAGTTGCGGGTCGTGTCCTGCTTGGCTACCGTTTGTTGCCTTCCGGTGACGTTTTGGTGGCTGTAGCAGTGACGGCGCCAGAAAAACCAGGTCACCAGAACTTGGTTTCGGTTTAGGCCTCTTTTGTAGAATTCTTGCGGATATTACCATAAAAGTTACACCCATTTTTATAACTGCAACCAAGGAATTTAAAATCGATATATCCACCGATATATCTATATTTTTGAGGGACCTATATCGAAACGGGGGTAATATATAATATCTAGCAAATATCCGGTCGATTTCGAAATATCCATAAAAATCTCCCGATATTCTTGAAATATTGTGAATTTCATCCCAAGATCCAGGGATATTTTGCAAATTATTTTTCTTAAAAAAATTAATCTTAAACACTTAAATTATTGTTCAAATAATCTATATTGAAAATTATTTTAAAAGAACCATTAACAAATTTATAAAAAATTTCAACACAATAGTCAATAGTATAATTACAGAAGTAGAATTGAACAAAGATTGTGAAAGCAATCTGATTTGTTTATGTAAAACGTGTAAAACCCATAATTTTTATTAAAAAATTAAAACAACAAAATTAAAATTACCTCAATTATTTATAGAGAATACAATGCATGCGTTTGAAAAAGTGAAATGCAATAATAAAAAGAACTAAAAAAAACAAAAAATACCTTAATTATTTATATAGAATACAATGTATGTGTTTGAAAAAGTGAAATGCAATAATATAAAGAATTAAAAAAAATACATCAATCATTTATAGAGAATACAATGCATGCGTTTGAAAAAGTGAAATGAAATAATAAAAAGAATTAAAAAAAAAACAAAAAGTACCTCAATTATTTATAGAGAATACAATGCATGCGTTTGAAAAAGTGAAATGTAATCAATGCATTTGAAATAAAAAATTATCATGATGTATTCTTTGCAAAGAATATAAATTATTAGAATGAAGAACAAAGTTGTTCATCGTTTTCACTTCATATCATCTTCACTCTTCTCTTTCAAGCTTTCATCCTACACGGCTACACTACACATAGCAAATTTTACATCACAATTCACAAGTTTCTTTTAAAATCTTCATCAAATAAGTAGGTACGAAAATGTTCACTTTGATGTTTCGTGGTATTGTATCTAAAACTCATTAGAATTTCATATTTAAAAATTGATCTGTACAAAATTTAATTTAATTTTGATAGAGAATTACATTGCATAAGATGTCTGGTACTAGAAATGATCCAGCATGAGAGTATTGCCAACCAATACAGAATAATAAAAATGGCACTTTATTCTCGTTTTGTGGTCACATAATGAAAAATTGGGGAATTACCCGGTTTAAATTGTAAAAGTATGCCCAAATGTGCCACTAGAAGTGAAGAAACTTATATCTCAATTGCAAAAAAGTAAAGAAACAAAAAAAAACTGCAAAGGAGATTGAGGAAATTCAAAAAGAATTAAGGGAAAATTTGTCTGATACAAAAGAGGAAGATGACATGTATCATTATCCTGAAGATTTGCATCCTGATGAGCGAGATGATTATCGTTCTGCAATAGATGCATCCAAAGCATCTGAATGGCAAAAAGAACAAGTAGGTAGAATCTTTGGAGAGAGGTCAAAGAGAGGAAAGGGTTCAGGAGCCGGTGGTAGTAGCCAACCACCACAACAAGTACGTCGCACTTAAAGTGGACGAGATCCGTGTTATAAACCTCTAGTTGCACCTTCATTGTACAAATCATCAGGTGCAAAGCAAAAGAATATTAAAGATATGTTCAAGGGAGGTAGTATTAAAGAAAAATTTGGGAGGCTAGTATCGAAGTATTTTATTTATGATAATGTGCCTCCATATAAAGCCTGTTCTCATCATTTTAAGAACATGATTATTGGTGCTCAAGAATCAAGTATTTTTTTTTTAAATAATAATGCTTTTGAAATTTTTTATTTGTTTTATTTTTTATCTTACAATTAAATTTAACATGCATGTGAATATAGGTGTTGGAGTTCAACCACCATCAGCATTTGAAATTAGGCATAAGCACTTGGACATCGAGTACAAGGAAATGAAAGAGTATGTTGATAACTTCAAAACAAAATGGGAGAAATATGGTTGCACCATAATGTGTGATGGGTGGACGAGACCGACAAGATTGTCGATAATTAATTTTATGGTGTATTGTAAAGGTCATACAATTTTCCTAAAATCTGTTGACGCATCCGATAAAATTAAAAATCATCAGTATATTTATGGATTGCTCAAATATGTATGAAAGAGGTCGGTGAGAAGAACTTCGTGAAAATTGTCACCGACAATGGCTCTGCATTTGTGAAAGCAGGTAAAAAATTGATGAAAAAATATTCTTTATTTTGGACTCCTTGTGCAACACATTGTATAGATTTGATTTTTAAGGATATAGGAAAGAAGGAAATTGTTGCACGTGTCATTCATGATGCTAGGACTGTTACAAACTTTATATATAATCATGGATGGTTACTATCGCAAATGAGGGAGGTTTGTAAATGGGAGATAGTGCGACCTGGTGCAACTTGACTTGCGACTAATCATATTGCCCTTGATAGTCTTTTGAAAAAAAAAACAAGTTTGAAACATCTATTAACTAGTGATACATGGGCTGCAAATCGATTAAGTTGAACCGTAAATAGGAAAATAATAGAACATCTTATTTTAGATTCAGAATTTTGGGATAATGTGGCTTTTGTAGTTAAAAATATGAGCCACTATACCACGTTCTGAGATTGGTTGATATCGAAGTTGTACCCACTATGCCTATCTTATATGAGTTAATGCATGTGATGAAAGATGCAATAAAACAACAAATATGGAATGCTAAATGGATTCTAAACATTATACAAAACCGTGGGATAAAATGTTTAATCACTCACTACATACTGTTGGTAAATTTTATTTCGGATTGTTTGTCATTCATAATTAATATTTAGTATAGTATTTAATTATTTATACTAAAATTATTATTTTTTATTCTTCTAGCTTACTATTTGAACCCAAAGTACCAATATAGAGACAATATTACGGATAATTCAGATCTTTTGAAAGCAGTTTATATTGTCAATTAGACCATGAAGCTGCAGGGATTGCTAATTTTGGAAATTAGGTAAAAAGTTACAACTTACAATCAATTTTATAATCTCAATATTATAATTTATTTGCATGGAAGTATTGTGTCATATACTCACATATATATATATATATATATATATATATCATTTATATACTGATCTCATGAGTCATTAATGTAGCTCATATACTTTAAGAATGGAAAGAAAAGTTTTGGTGAACAAACAGTCATTGCAGCTAGAAGCAAAATACAACCGGATATATAAGTTCTATTACAAAAATCTATGTAATAATAATAAATAATAGTATATTTGAAATGGTATTCATACTTATAATACTTAATAATTTTTATTACAGCTGATTGGTGGGTAATGTATTGAAATTGTGCTTCATCATTGCGTGCAATAGCAGTTTGCATACTGCCACAAACATCATCATCTTCTGCTTGCGAAAGAAATTGGTCCACATTTGCTTTAATCCACACAAAACAAAGTGTCTTGCCTATTCTAAGCTTGAACAACTTGTTTATTGTTATTATAATATGAAGTTGAAACTTAGGGATATGACAGCTGAAAAAGATAAAGTAGAAGAAACTGATTTTATGGATCTACTTCAACTAGCTGCTGAAGGGGAAGATAATGAGAATCTTTTTTTGACTGGGTTAGACCAGCCTATTTGGATGATGATGGGGGAAATCCTGATCCACAAATTGCTTTGCATGCTCGAGACATGGGAATAAATGTTGAACATGTGATTAGAGAAGAAGTTGGTGTAGATCGTGGAGTTACTGTTAGCAGCTCTTCCGATGACCAACATACCTCTGATGGAAATAGTGGAGGAAAAGATGATGGAGATGATGGAAATGAGGGAGGAGGTTGGGATTCTGGTGCAGGAGGTTGGGATGCTGGTGCAACAAGTTGGGATGTTCGTGCCGAAGGTTGGGATGCTGGTGCAACATGTTGGAATGCTAGTGCGGCAGGTTGGGATGCTCATACAGGTAATTTTGATCAAAATCGTGGTAGACAACATGGAGGAACAAATCAAATTGATGAAGATTCTTTGAATATGACTATCTCCTCAATGAGTATAGACATAGAAAATAGTTCTTTGGAGTGATCCGTAGACAATGACAGATTCTCATGTACCATATTATGGTAGTTATGGTGGCTGCAATATATTTGATTATCCTTCTCGACAAATGTTATATGCAATACCTATGCATGCAGATCAACAATATTCACCAAGTTAGGTAAATCCAAACTACCCAATTCATGGATCAGCTGGAAGAGATCAAGCAACATACGTGTAACATATTAATAATTACCTTGAAAACTATGCTAGCACATTTTTCTGAGAAAAATTATTGTTCGAATAAAGATGTATCTTATATATTTGATCCAGCAAGGAATTCGTTTTGGTTTTAAATTTCAGACTTGCAATGTATTATTATGTATGAATTATGATTTATAATTTATGATTGAATCTTGGAAGTATGGAACTATATATATATTTTAATGATAATTTTGTTTATTAAATATTTAATCTCTTTATAATGTATATAAATATAAATATAAATATATAATATTGTAAAAATGAAACAAAATATTATTCTATTAAATACTCAATTTTAAAAATTATATACAGACTCTATCTATATTATAATTTATAATAAACTCATAACTATGCTAATTTATTATTAAAATATGATTCATTTGATGTATAATTACTTGTTTAAACTTGTTTTAAAGTTTCACACAAAAAATTTAACTTTAGATGCCAATATCCATCTTTTTTTTAATTTTTTTACCGAATATCCACTGATATCGATAATATCCCCGACATATCCATAAATTTAGGAGCCCGTTATCGATACCAATACTGATACTTTATTCCTTCACTATAGCCATGTCTAAAATTTAAAAAATAAATATTACTATAAGCACTCATCCTAATACCAATAGTACCCTCATTGAAATAAATATATTCATTTTAGTACACATTATTTATAAATACTCTTAAATTATTATCACACTCTATTTATATAAAAAAAATCATATTATTTTTGGAATCAAATCCCCTTTTAATGATAGTTCAATTTACTTTTGAAAATATCTCGAATGTAGGAACCTTATAAAAGGGAATATATGGAACTGTATATGGGTCTAAGAGATTTTCAATCTGGAATTCTTTAATTTATACAGCTATTTTAAAATAAAAAACTTATTGCTCTCTACGGTATCTTAAAAAAAAACTTGTTAATATCTACGACTATCGTTAAAAAAATATATGTTGTTTATCGATAGAGTTCATAATTTATAAACAGCATAATGATATAAATAATATGATAATTATGTGATAAAGAGAAGTTTGATACCTGAAATAAAATTATAGTTTAATTATAGTTTATTATAAAAAAGTAGGGTTTATCATAATTTTTTTAAATGTAAGTTTTTTTTAATAAAGAAATATAGTTGAAGATATGAGTGTAATTAATGAATGTATATAATATTTGATTTATTTTTAATTAAAGTAATTTGTCGTTATTGGTAAATTTTTATCAGAATAATTTTGTAATTAATTTTTTTTAATAAAATATGGGTGAACTAATAGGTTTTATGAATGTCAATATCCACACCTTATAATTGAGAGACTATTTTGTAATTATTTTTGGTCATTTTGTGATTTTGACAAAAATGTGGGCTCAATTCAGAATTACCAAAACTTAATGGGTCAGTTTGCAAATTTGAAAAGGTTTTGGGGCCGATTTATAATTAATTAAAAGTTATGAGGTCACTTTGTAAGTTTCAAAGTTTTAGGGCCAATTTTTAATTATCAAAAATTATGGGCTTGTTTGAAATTTTGACATTATTACTGGCCTATTTATAATTATTGAAACTTTCAAGCTGCCTTATTTGTAATTTTGCAAAACCATGGGCGGTTTTGTAATTTTTCATCAAAAAAACTTTTGAGAATAATTGCAGTTCATAATTTTTGTGATTTCGGATGGTTATGTTTCGACGCAGCAAACTGATCATTAAGTTTTCATAATGATTATTTTGTTCGAAATTAATAATCCGTTTTGTATACTCTCGTGAAGCGGTTGATTATGTTTTCACTTAATGACTAATCGTTTCAATTTTGAGATTTTAATCAGCTAACGGTCATTGATTTTGATAGTTTTAATAATTGATAGTTTTAATAATTGATAGAATATTCTCATGAATTGGATTATTATGCTTTCACGTGGTAACTAATCATTAAGATTTTGAAATATTTGTTGGTTATCAATTATTGAATTTAACCACAATTATAGAAATACAAGTGATAATCATCTCCGTATGAGGTTTATAATATGTGATAGATGATGTTCTTTTCTGTAGGATGTTCATTATCTTGAGGTTTTCATTTATAGAATTTTGTGATCTTTTCTCAATCACATGTTGAATTATGTTTCTATAAATGATTTGATGGTTATCTTATGAACATGAAATTCTTTGTTTTGAAATTCGGTTTTCTATGTTAACAGCCTTGCTTCGCAATTGTCTGCGATCAAACCTCTGGATGAGACTAATTTTGAGGAATGGAAAGAGACAGTAACTTTTATCCTAGCTCTATGGAGGTAGACCTTTCATTGCGTGAGAAGAAGCCTTCTAAACTCACTGCTGAGAGTACCACTCAACAAAGGTCTCATCGAAGGAAATGAAAAGAGTCTTATCGGAAATGTCTGATGTTCATGCGCTTGTCCATTTCCAAAACTATTAAGAAAAGTATTCCAAAATGCAACAATACAAAGACTTTTCTTAAAGCCTTGAGCATATCATGAAGATGACTAATATGACCATGAAATTGAGAGATCTAAATACAGAGATCTCTGACTCTCACCTCGTTTGGCATGTTATTGAGTCTCTTCTGAGTGAATATGATGTCTTGAAAACTTCTTATAATACTCAAGAAGCTGAATGGACTGTGGACCAAATGAGTGCAATTGTGATCCAGTTTTGTTTATTGATAGTAAGTTAACCCTTCTAGGTTGTATATTGATGTTTGATTGCATTCTGACTTTCGAAATTTGATTTTGTATTAAGTTTTAGTTGAAATTTCTCTATTTAGTGATTAATTTCGTTTTTCTTTTCTTTTCCTAATTGCAACATGTGTCCTGAATGTTTTGATCATGTATATTTAGTAAATAATTTACTGGATGTTATGTTAGTGTTGCGTATTAGTTCGGTTGTCAATATGAAATTTTTAGTTTAGTATGCATTAGGTCGAAGTTTTTGAATGAAATGTTTATACTCGGCTGTTGTATATGTTTAAAATGATATAGTGGTATGATTGCAGGAAAGTGATTTCGGTGATTTAATGTTGACAAATTCCAGCCATATGCTTTACATCTGCATGTTTCGATTTGTTAATGTAATTAAAAAGTTGTTGTCAATATGGATTATATGTAGTTTCTTTTTGTTGTGTGCAGCATTTTTCATCCAAAATGGCCAAGAAAGGCAAGAGCAGAGGGTCATCGAGCCGAAGGGTGAATCAGTATAGTGTTCGTAATCCGCTGTACCTTATTCGGCTTCAGAATATGCTTACCAGGATGATTCATCAGGAGAGAAGTATTGATCTAAATGACGTGGATGGATCGGACATTGTGCGGTAGGAGGTAAGGGTTGGCGTCAGTTTGTCACAACTCCTCGAGGGACAGCTAATTTGAGCCTTGTCATGGAATTCTATGCTTCTATGATCTTCGAGGAGTACCTGAAGGGGAGATCCGTAAAGATTAGAGGTGTGGATGTGTTTGTTCGCACTCAGGAAATCAATTGCTATTACGGGACCGCTGCTTATGATGAGCTGAAAAAACGGATCTTGGTGAACCGGATTTTCAAGCTATACAACGCTGAACTTGCTGTAGCTCTTAGAAGAAACATGGACAACAGTGAGGCGTGGAGCGCAGATATCCATCTTCGTCAGTCAAAATTAGAAAGGGATTTAGCATTCTGATCGGTCTTCATATCTCACTCTTTTAGACCCTCGCTACAGAGAACGAAAATTGTGTTAGAGGTAACACAGATCCTGTACTGCACCAAGCAGCAACTGCAGATTTACTTGGGGAAGCAAATTTGTGATGCCATCTACATAAGTGGGAAAAAGAACACCTCAATTCTCCAATTCAGCCATGAAGTCCAACCATCAAACAGAGTAGGCCAATATCTTTAAGGGCTTCTTTTGCTAGAGTTTGAAGTGCCATAAGGCCTAGCTGTAAGTACTTCCCTGGTATCCAACAAAAAGTGAACTTTGGTTTCATTCCTTTTGCTCTAGCTCTAAGTATACACTTTGAAAGCCAGTGATTACGGACAAAGAAGTAGATGCTCAAGCCCGCAATAGAAAGAGTTTGGTATGATTACTGACTTATGCATGCAGGCTGAGGTTGCTCCACGTGATGACGATGATATTAAGACTCTAAGTGATCCCTGCAAGTCCAACAACTTCAGTGATGTGACTGAGGAAACAAATGTGGAGCGTCTTCTTCCGTTAGGGTCAAGAAAAAGACTAGGATTCTACGGCGGATGAGGGAAGATATGGGTGACAAGAGTGAGGACGAGGAGAATCCTGGTGCAATACCTGTTCACGCAACAGAACCAGCCTCAAAGCAGAAACCAACTTGGTTCGATGCTTGGGCAGCCGAGTTCTCTCAGTAGAGACCAGCTTGGTTCGATGCTTGGGCAGCCGAGAATTCTGGTGCAATACCTAATCTGGATTTTGTTTTTCCAAAAAAATTTCAATAATATTTTTGTTTATCAATTTTGTATTATTTAATTAATTCACAATCGAAATGACCATTTTTTTCCTTGAGTAATATTAGACTGTCCAAAATCATGTCCAAATGACATGATATGTGAGTTGTCAAGATCATATCACTCACACTATAATTTCATGAGTTACAGGATCTCGACAACTCAAATGCCAAGTTATTTAGGTTTGATTTTGAGTAAATATTTTGGACAATTGAAATGAAGAAAATTTGGAGAAAGCTTGGAGATTATATTCTTCAATACTGTTAGATAACCAATGATGTGAGAAATGATTTTTTTTTTAAACCTATCATCTATGTAGCATAGATACGGATACAGATGAGGGTACGAGATACGGATATGACACGATACGAGGATTTGACAAATCTCCAAAAACTAGGATATGGATATAGCAGGATAAGTCAATTAAAATAATATATATTTATATTTTTTAAAATAATAATATATGAAAGCATATTTGATAATTCATTCAAAATCAAAACATATCCAGAATCCAAATAAAACATGTCACATAACTACATAAGTCATAACAATGTAACATATTATAAGATCTACATAAAACATTTCACATAATTCAATTCGCTTTTTTTCAAGCAATCCAAATATTATTATTAAAAAAAAATGTCAACAATCAAGTTACAAGCATCAATTATTAGTTATTATATAAACCCGAAAACCATAAAAATATATATATGAAAAAGTATCCCCTAAATATCTCTAAGTATCCTCCGATCAAAGTTGTGAAACAATCAATCAACAGATACATCATTTAACGTATCGGATATATATTCTACAGTATTTGAGGAGTATCCAAACCGAATACGAGTTGGATACGAATTATCCAACCAAATATAGTATTCATGCTTCCTAACTTATCATCTTGGGTGCGTTTGGTACGAGGACGGGACAGGACAGGACAGGACAATTGTTCCGTACTGTGTTTGAAATGTATGAGACAGAACTGTAAACTGTAAATTGTACTGTCATGCGTTTGGTATGGTTGAGACATGACGGAACAAGATGTTCAAATAACCATAGTACCTCTCTTATATATAATAATATACATTAATATATAATAATATAAAATAATAAAATATACAATATATAATAATATAATATAATATATATTTTATTATATATACAAATGTATAATATATTAAAGATTATAATATATGTATGATATAAATATTATTTTATATAGGATATATATATTATTATATTATATATAATAATATTATATTATATAGGATATATATTATATTATATTATATATAATAATATTATATATATATATATGTAATTATAATGTATATATATATTATTAATATATAATATATAATATATTAGATATGTTTGTAATTGTTTAAAAATTTAAAGGGTAAATTGGTCTTTTTAACACTTGTCCCATGTCATGGGACAAGTTGTCCTAGGGTCTTGGGTGGGACAGATTTTTGTGATTTTTGTCACACTTAATCCCGTTCTGTTCCATACTAAGATCGCGCCAAACGTGGAATAAGGAGAAACTGTCCCACGTTATCCTGTCTCATTCCGTGTACCAAACGAACTTCTTATGATTCATGGGATAAAAACGACTTGCTTGATACGTAATTTGCACTCAATTTTTTTGTTAATTATTTTGGTTTATACTTTACAGTATTACTCTATACTGTCGAAACGAGTGATGATGTCACAAAGGGAAAAAGAAGATACCAGAAGCAGCACGGGACAGCATGGAAACGTGTGGCGCAAGGGCGACACAGCACAACAACTACAAGAAGTTGAATTTTCGGACAAACTCTCAAAGACGGAGTTGCATCCCATTGGACAGTTTGAATTTGGACATTTGATTCTTGGGTCCACTTTCAAGTGGGTGGGGTCACAAAGAAGACAAAACACTCGGCATTAAGAAGACAAACTACATCATGGACAGTGAGATGGTCCAATAAAATCCTGACAAATTAAAGTTATTTACATTGAAAATATAAAAGTATATTTTAAAAAGTCTCAGGCAAAAGTTTTCTCCTAAATTAAGATAGATAGAGAAGAATAAAACGACTCAAAATGCTTTTTCCTTTATTTGTGTATATATAAAGATATCACCCACTTATTTCTTCATCATACATACCAAAATTTTCCCATCAAACAAGAGATATATAGCTAATTAGTCTGATTCTCTTTGACTCTGTTTTGTGTCGTGTTGAATGAGATATGGAAAGAATTGTGCAACACTGGTTCCACCCAAATAATGAACAACTCATCATGAAGAGAAGAGACTTCTTGACCCTGATTCTTCTGTCCAAAAAATCGATGAGGTTAACTTCGTCGGTGGCCAACAGTACGAGTTACCGGGTAAGTAGTTGTTAGTCAATCTTTTTTTTCTTCTGCAAATAACTGGTAGAAATTTGGTTTCTTGTTGTTTTTGTTTGTTTTACGTTTGATTTAGGGGTTTTTACCAGATAAACAGATCTGGCAATTTTTTTCTCTATAAATATCACTGCCCAGAAAATATTTCTTGAAGTAGATATTAATAAGAAAATAATTTGCTACCTAGGATTCAAGGAAGCTTATTTAGAGATAGAATTTTTGGGGTTTGTAATTCTTAAATTTTAGAGGAATCTCAACTACTACCAAATTACCATACAGCAGTATAGCAAAGTCACTAAATATATCAATACTAATTTGGAGGCGGTAAAGATCATACCTTATTGGACATGTTTCAGTATCAATTTGTAGATGTGGTGCAAGGGAAATATATTAGCTAAAACTAATGCTTCTCTTTTCTGTGATTCTCATTTCAGCTGGAATCTCAGCTACTACCAAAAGAAAATATTCTTTGTAGAGGTAAGAATGTGCATACCCTTGAGGATATTTTTCAATACCAGCTTGTACATGTGGCAAGGTAACATAGCTATAGCTAATGAATTTTTCTTAAAATTCTTTTGTTATTTTACTTCAGCTGGAATCTCAGCTACTACCAAACGGCCATGTGATGAGTGCGCCGAAAAACATTTATATGGAGGTGAGAATAACATGCCTTGTACAGATTATGAATATCAGCTTGTTGTACACTTGTTTCAAGAGAAACATATATACCTAAAGCTAATACATTTTGTTCTTGTGTGATTCTTACTTTAGCTGGAATCTCAGCTACTACCAAATTGGTGTATATTATATATCACTAAAATTATTTTCAAAGAGGTGAGGAAGAGCATATGCCAATGGAAATTTTAAATTTCAGTTCATGGAAAACATATCTAGAACTAATGTTAATTTTTTTTTGTGATTCTTGCATCAGCTCGAATCTCAGCTACTACCAAATTAATTTATATCTTCTAATACAGAAGATGATGGTGCAAAAAAACTATTTCCAGAGGTGAGATAGAGCTTGCCTTATGGACAATTTTTAATATCAGCTGTTACATGTGATGCATGAGAAACATATAGAAAACCAATGCTTGTTTGTCTTTGATTTACTGCTTTAGATCTTCCAAAATTTTTACATGTGTGTGGTGGTTCTCTATAATAAGCTATCATAATGAAATTGTGTGGTTCACATAAAAAGAAACCAGATACCAAACATTACATTTCTTATATAATGTGGATTTTAATTATGAAAATCATAACACAAAATCTTGCTTTATTGGTAAGAAAGATTTTGTCTTATGATGGCACAGACTATCAACTGTGTGTTTGTTACTAGCCAAACATATTTAGAACTAATGTTTGTTTATTCTACAGGTAGAACAATAGGAATCTCAGGCTATACTACCAAATCACATTGAGCAGGAAGATCACTTTACAGAAATCTCAGGCTATACTACCAAATTACATTGGGTAAGAAGATCATCACGATTTTTCTTTCAATAGGGAGAGAATTTCAGGCTATACTACCAAATCACATTGAGTAGAAAGATTCATTACGATTTTTCTTTAATACTATACTATCAATTACATTGAGTAATGCTCAAGATCATGAGAGGGGTTCATTTTCATTTTTTTTTTTTGGTTTTGAGTTGTTTTTAGTTGTAAACTAATGTCTTGTGTCACTGTGTGTGATATTAATGTAAAAGACCATTAAAATCTATGATTTCTATGCTGTATACTATTTTATTTGTTTAAGCCTATTTTAATATTATTTCAAGAACCTACATATTTTTGTATCAATTGCAAATTCATGGAAGCCTGCTCTTTAATGAAGAACTCAACTAATAACATTTTTCTTGTACATTGAAGAGGCTTTAATACTCATAAAATTACGCTTTGTATTTCAAATGGTTATTGATGAACTACAAGTCTACAACCCTCACCTGGATACTTCATCAAAAACTCACTCAATATATACGGTTTTGTGGGTTGTGGACTTGCTGTGGCGTTGAAATCTTATAAGATAAAAAAAATGAGAGCGTGGGGCTAAATATTTGTACGCGCTTGGTGCGTATCTGGAGATCGGTTTTACGACTCGAGTGTAGTGCACGCGCCGCCTCTTTCTCACTGTCTCTTCCTGATTTCTCGTTTCTTTCTTTCTGATTTTGCTGGGCATGGAGAAGCCGAGTGAGATCTTTGTTTTTACAGCTCAACAGTCTGGTGATAGTAGTATGAATGTTGATTTGAACAAAAGCGTGGAGAGTAGTGGTACCGCTAAACGAGCAAGAACTGATACAGATGTGCTTGGTCGTAATGATGTTACAATCGGTGGTGCGAGGAAGGAAGCCATAGCCAGCTTTAAATCCAAACTTATGAATATGGCTAGTCCTAGATCTTGGTCTGGTTTTGGGGTCCGTACGGAGAAACTCAAAATTGAGCAAGATGATATATTGATTTCAGAAGGCCCGAATGGTCCGATGATGAAGCTCTCTCCCAAATTGAAGGAACAATTGCACAAGCCTTGGGCCAATACTTTGATTCTGAAGAATATGGGTCGTGCTCATACCCTGAATTTTATGCTCATGAAACTATCGCAGAAATGGACGCTCATAGGGCAATAGCAGCTCACTGATCTTGGGGAAGGATATTTTGTTGCCCGCTTCCGGATGAAGGAGGATCTAGAATATGTTCTTACTAGTGGTCCCTGGGTCATTGCGAACCAGTACCTAGTGGTGCAGAGATGGAAGCCAAACTTTGTTCCTGGTGAAGACAATATTCAGAGTATGCCTATTTGGGTAAGGTTGTCCAAATTGCCTATGGAATGGCTGGATTCTGATTTGTTGTGGAGCATCGGTGGAATGCTAGGAAGGATATGCAAAGTGGATCCAGTCACTGAAAACCAAGCTCGAGGTAGATTTGCTCGTATATGTGTGGAGATTGACATATCTAAACCTCTCTTGGGTACCCCTGAACATTGAAGATAGGTCCATTTGGGTGGAGTATGAGAGCTTGGGCTCAATATGTTATAAATGCGGACGATATGGGCATAGTAAGGATAATTGCAAAGAAGGGTTGGTGGAACCGATTCCTGAGGACACTAATACTAAATGCAATAGTGGGGTCAACACTGAAAAGGAAGCCTCTGCATATGGTCCATGGTTACTGGTGTCTTATGGAAGGCAGGGCAACAAAAATTACAGGGGACTGAGTGGACGGATTGGTAATGGAAATTTGAATGCTGCTGAGAAAAATGGGCCAACTGGGAAACCTTCTGGCAATAGATATTCCCATATTAGGAAACTTGATGGTGATACTACGGAAGTCAATATAGGCAAGAATGACCTGAAGAAAAATAATAAGAACAAGAAGTCTGAAATGAATGAATTCTTTACTGCCAATAGAAGGAGTGGCTCCAGGTTTGACGTCCTAACTGAAGATATGGACATGGTGGTGACTGAAGGTGAAGACGCTGTGAACAACAAAGCTGTTGGGGGCCACCAGTATAAAGGTAAGGCTGTCCTCGCTGAGATAACTAACCAGAAAGGCTTCCTAGGTAAGAAAATTTCTAAGGCATCTCCCCAGGGTAGCAAGAAAACTCCTATCAAAGGAGGTAAGTTGGTGCAGAATATTGGATTAATGGCTGGGAATCGAGAGAATGCTCTTATTGCTAAAGGTGGCTCGGAAAACATAATTGATAGTCCTTCTCCTGCACCAGCTTCCCAAGAATTAATAGTTGAAGATTTTGACAGTGCTAATGTGTTAAGGCAGTTACACACAGAGGTCACTAATTTTGAAGCCAGCTCTAGTTTGCACAAAGAGGTTGGTATTTGCTTAAATCAGAGTAATTCAAACAATTCTGATTCGCATTTGGATAACAGGTTTGATGCGGTTGCCTCCGAGTTGGGTGAGGCTATGGCAGTGTTCTCTGAGTAGAGGCCTTCTTCTTTGTCCCCATGATTTGTGTGTGGAATGTAAGAGGAGTTGGGAAGCAGATGTTTTCTAGGAACATAGCTGACTTACGTAGGATTTATCATTTTGATATTTTGACAGTGTTTGAACCCAGAATTAGTGGTTCCAAGGCTCTGCGTGTTATTAATAAATTAGGATTTTCCAACAGCTTCGTGGTTGATATAGAGGGTTTTTCATGGGGCATTTGGATTCTATGGAATGAGAATAAGGTTTAACTTCAGGTAATTGCAAGCTTTAAGCACAAGCTTTGGTTGATGATAATAACATTTTTTGGATTCTCACAGTTGTGTATGCGAACCCATGTATCACCACTAGGAGACTCCTCTGGGATTACCTGGATGCTATTAGAGGCTACTTCGCTTTACCCTGGCTTGTGGCTAGAGATTTCAATGAAATTGTTAATAGTTCTGAGAATGGGGGGGGGGGTAGATCTAGTTTTTCCAATAGTGGTTTTGGTAATTGGATTGGTAGGAATGAGTTGGTAGACTTGGGTTTTATTGGCTCAAAGTTCACCTGGATGACTAAGAGGGGTATTGGTGAGGAGATTTGGGAAAGACTAGATAGGGCAGTGTGTTCGATGGATTGGAGGCTTCACTTTGCGGAGGCTTTTGTGAGACATCTCCCCAGAACTTTTTCGGATCATTGCCTTGTCCTCATCCAGTTTCACAGCTTCCACATCCCGAAAGTATCTGCAAACCTTTTAGATTTGAAGCTATGTGGCTTAAACACAAGGATTTAGATGAGCTAATTTGCAATAGCTGGAAGTCTCAGGGGGTTTCCGTTGTTGATAAAATTCTCAACCTCACTGGGATGCTTAAGATTTGGAATAAGGAAAAGTTTGGTAATATTTTCCATAACAAGAGAAGGTTGCTTGCTAGGATCCAGGGGATCCAAAAAAGCCTAAGTGAAGGACCATCACATTATCTGTTTAAGCTTGAGGAGACTCTTTTACAGGATTATAAGATTTTACTGGAACAAGAGGAAATATTTTTGGCAACAAAAGTCTAGAAATTGTTGGCTCAAAGAAGGTCATAAAAACACGAAATTCTTCCATCTCTCTACTATCATTCGAAGAAGGAGGAATAAGATTGAGGGGCTTAAAAAAGAGGATGGAAGTTGGACTGGGGACATTGAAGAGATGAAGAGGGAAGCTGTACAGTACTTTCAAAATCTTTTTGTGGAGAGGCAGAGCTCGGGTAGATACTCGCAGTTACCAATGTTATTCTCCAAGCTGAATGTGAGTGATACTTCCAGTTTGAGTGCTACTGCCAGTGAACAAGAAGTTAAGCAGAGTGTTTTCAGTATATGTGGGATTAAGGCTCCTGGGCCTGATGGTTTCCCAGCTATATTTTTCCAAAAAATATTGGAATACTTGTAAGAATGAGCTAATGACCTTAGTCTCTAAGTGCTTTATGAAGAGGTCTGTGTCCAGTGATCTAAACCACATCCTTATTTCCCTTATCCCTAAAGTGCTTAACCCCACAAATATGATTCATTTTAGACCTATAAGTCTATGTAACACGACTTATAAAAACCATCAGCAAAATTCTTGTGCAAAGATTACGGATTCTCCTTCCTGATCTTGTGAGTCCGAACCAAGTGGCTTTTGTTCTGGGTAGACAAATTCAAGATAATATTATTGTGGCGCAAGAAGTGCTTCATAAATTCAAGAGTGTGAGAGGAAAAATGGGGTATATGGCTTGGAAGATTGATTTAGCCAAGGCTTACGATAAATTGCAATGGGGCTTTATTAAGCAAGTTTTAAAGGAAATTGGTATTGAGGGCAAGCTTAATAGCCTTATCATGAGCTGCATAATGAATGTCCAGTACAAGGTGGCCTTAAATGGGGAAATGTCTGAGACCTTCCTTCCTAAATATGGGATCAGACAGGGTAATCCTTTATCTCCCTACATATTTGTGTTATGCATGGAGAAGCTATCCCACACATCATTAAACAAAAAATCCTGGAAGGAGCCTGGAAGTCGGTGAAGATTTTCTGAACAGGGCCGAAAATCTCCCATCTTTTCTTTACGGATGACCTGATTCTTTTTGGTCAAGCTTCGGTACAACAGGCGAAAATTATGAGGGAATGCCTCGATACTTTCTGTGACCTCTCAGGGCAACAAGTCGGTTTCCCTAAGTCGAGAATTCATTGTTCCAAGAATGTGAGCCACAGTATTGCTAGAGTTTTGGCTAATGTCTGTGGGTCTCCAGTCTCCAATTATTTGGGTAATTATTTGGGTGTTCCACTCATACACGGCCGGATCACAAAGGATACATATAAGGAAATCTGAGAAGACTCAAAATAAGCTGGCTAATTGGAAGAGTGCCTCCCTCTCTTTTGCTGGGAGGTGTACTCTCATTAAAGCTGTCACCTCAGCCCTTCCAATCTATGCAATGCAATCTATCAAGCTTCCCTTTGAGACTTGCGGCACTCTTGACCAAATTAATAGAAATTTTCTGTGGGGTAATACCAGTGATAAGAAGAAAATTCATCTGGTGAATTGGGACACGGTGTGCATGCCTAAACAGCTTGGAGGATTAGGTATTAAAAATATGAAGAGGATGAACCAGGCCTTGCTTGCCAAAGCTGGTTGGAGATTGTCTCAGAAAGATTCTGGTCTATTGGGGAATTTGCTCAAAGAGAAGTATCTCAAAAGGGGTCATATGGCTGTCCAAGATATCTTGAATGCCAGGAATTGTTGTAGCACTTGGAGAGGCTTTTCCTTTGGGGCCAAACTTCTCTTGGAAGGTGCTAACTGGAGAGTTGGAGATGGCTGTAAAATTGGCTTTTGGACTGACAATTAGGTTCCAAATTTGGGCAAGCTTCAAAGACAAGTTTCCTTTCCTCTCTCTGATGATCAAATCAAAGAAAAGGTTTGTGATTACTTAAATGGTAATGAATGGAATTTGCAGAAACTGTCTTATGTTCTACCTTGGCACATTGTGCATCGTATTTTCAGCATTCATATCAATAGCACCCACAATACTGAGGATACTGTCATTTGGGGCCTATCCAAGAATGGTGAATTCTCTGTGAAAAGTGCTTATGATATTCACTTCAATGGTATGGAAGTTGATCTGTGGCGATGGGCTTTCATCTGGAAGCTCAGGTTACCCCCCAGAGTCCTTTATTTTGTTTGGACCATTCTTCACGGCAAATTACTAACTAATGATAGCAGAGCTAACAGGGGCCTCACCTTGGATTCCACTTGCGATAGATGCAAAGAAGGATGTGAAGATTTAGACCATGTCTTTAGAGGCTGTAGAGTTTCGTGTGTGATATAGGAAGACATCTGCACAGGGATTACCTTGAGCAATCATTTTAAGGTTGAGTGGTCGGAGTGACTGTTTGAGAATCTGAGGTGTGGCAAATTGTGCTTAGGTAGAATTCCTGGTTATCTCCTCTTTGCTGTGACACTCTGGTTCATTTGGAAATGGAGATGTGATAGGGTGTTTAATCCGACTTTCCAAATCCCTGCCTGTCCTGGTAAGTTTATCTGGAAGTTTGTGGATGATTGGCTTTGTGCTAATACTAATATGGACAAAATTACTGTCATGGAAAATTGCTTTATTTCCTGGATCCCTCCCTCTCATAATTGGGTTAAGCTTAATGTTGATGGTAGTCTAATTCCTGAACTAGGCTCTATTTCTGTTGGAGGTGTTATAAGGGACAGCAATATGAAGTGGTGGTCTGGGTTTGAGTTGAACAAAGGCTTGGGTAGTGTGATTAAAGCTGAATTATGGGGCATATTTGAAGGTCTTAAGTTAGTTTGGAAGGCTGGATTCAGGAAGGTAATGGTGGAGTATGACTCTCAATCTGCTGTCATGCACCTGGAAAAACCAATCCCTTTGAACCATCCTCTTTTCAATATCGTCCATGCGTGTAAATCTCTAATGGGGAATGAGTGGAGTTGTTCTATACACCACGTCTATAGGGAAAGCAAGAAAGTTGCTGATTTCCTTGCCAAGCTTGGCCACTCTTTGGACTTGGGACTCACTATTTTTGAAGAGCCTCCCACCCAGATTTCTGGTATCTTGGATGATGATTGCAAAGGTGTTGCTGCTGCTAGGATGATTCCTAGTTCTTAGCTTCTTGTGTTTGGGCTGATTAGCCCCCCTCTTACCAAAAAAAAAATCTTATAAGATGATATGTTTCTCTTTATAATTTTCTTCTAATTTTTGATGGCAGTGGTTTAATTTTCATGGGGCAATTACTAAATAAACCTCAAAGTCTTCACTTAATTCTAACTCTTTTTCCGACTTTTATGATAGTGATCACATTTATAATTTTCTAAGTTTAGGGGTTGTTTGTTTTTTTGTTTGAAGACTGAACAATCCTGAATTTTTCTAAAGACTGAATATGGACTGAAATTTGAATCTGAATGACATGTTTGTTTTATTTTTTCTCACATTTGAATGTAACGTCAACATGTCTGTTTTTTAAAATTAAAATTATCTGAAAATAAATAACGTTACATTTATATCTATACTAATTAAAAGAAGTAATTTAACATGCATCATTTTTTATAAGATTTTGTATGTTTTTCTACAAACAAAGTTCAAATTAACAATACAAAAAATTCATCAAAGAATATAATTTTGCATGTTTCGCAACCAAATTTAAGTTCAATTGTCAAAAAAAAAGTACATGTTCAATTTTGTATGTCGTCTACATTTCCGGTGCATATAATTCATGAAATCATTTTTTTTTCTAGATCATATGCACCGGAAACCAAATAAAAAAAAGAGTAATACTAGACTTTCCAAATTTTTTTCCAAATAGTGTTGGCACGTGAGATGTCAACATCCCGTAAATCATGAGATTAAGTGGTGAGTGATATGATGTTGACACCTCACATGCTAACACCATTTGGAAAGAAATTTGGAAAAAAATTTAGGAAGCCTAACATTACTCATAAAAAAAAAATAGGTTCTTGATTTTTTTTTTTAAATAGGTTTCTGAATTATATAATATATATATATATATATATACATAAATTTTCAAGTCAGTATGCATTGATATAACTTCATCAGTGCGTTGGATGTGAACCGTTATATTTACATACTTTGACTCAAAGTGTATGCACTTGTCAAAACTTCTCATAATCAATGGTCTACATGCAACTAGGGGTGGCACGGTTCGGTTTATACAAAATGAAACCGGTTTAAACCGATTAAGACATGGTAACCGAACTGAACCGAACTGAACTGAACTAATTTTAATCGGTTCGGTTCAATTCGGTTTTGGGCCTAATGGGCCTGATGGGCTTAATGAGTCTTTTTAATATGTTTTTAAATTTAATGGCACACTAATTCTATATGCAAGTCAAGTGCAGCTCTATGAGTATAATTTCTGAAAGGTGATGTGGAGAACATCACTCAAATGCAGCTCTCTGAGTATAATGTCCTACCCACCCTTAAATATTTATAATATTACTCATTACGAATACAGTATGAATGCCTTCATTTCTTTATATATATATATATATATATATATGGCTTCATTTATGTTTTTATTTTATTTTTTAAACAAATTTGTTTGTTTTTTGTTTTCGATAATTACATGCATACATAAGTTATGTATTATAGAATCATCTGTTTGAATTGTTGCAAAAAATAATCATATGTTTATAAATGAGAGTTGAGAGAACAGAGAGGCAGTCGCCCAGGTTTAAGGCTCTGAGAGAAAGAACAATAAAAAAATAGAAGTAGAAAGGGTTAGGAACTTAGAGTTTTTTATTTTTATTTATATAGTCGGTTCATTTCGGTTTTTTAAATTTTGAATCGGTTTAAACCGAATTTAATCTATGAACCTAATTGAACACCATTTTTTGGTTCGGTTCGGTTCTGAACTTTGTGCCCACCCCTACATGCAACGCACTGATATAAGTTATATCAATACGTACTGAGGAGAAATGACTTTTTATATATATATATATATATATATATATATATATATATATATATATATATACACACACACACACACACAAAAAAAATATTTTATAACATCTTCAAGCCACGAAATATACTCAATATGATAGACAAGTTTATTGAGCACTACACGAATAGTTAGATTAAAAAAAATTCCTATCGGGATTTGACATGAGAGAAATTCAATTGTTCAATCCCAGAGAAATTTCAGCGTGAGAAGTGATTATGATTTTTTTTTTCTTTTCTAAAACCTGTTCAAAATAAGAAATATGTTAAAAGAAAGAATCCTACACCATATCAAATTAGGATAAATTTTGAAATATATCTTTTTTGTGTGGATAGACTTGGAAGAGAATATTTTAATTATAATCTAGTGATTTAGAATTAAGTTAAAAATTATGATTTCTTACTTTTTAATTTAAGTAATTTTTTGATATTTTTAAGTTATTTGATCACTTAATAAAAAAAATAAAACAATATAATTAATTCCAGACCCATTAAGTTTTAAATGATAAAAACAAACGACTCATTAAGGGTCGTTTGTTTTTTTGTCTGAAGACTGATTAGTCCTAAATTTTTCTGAAAACTGAATAGGACCTGAAATCTGAACTTAAATGATATGTTTTTTTTTCTTACATCTGAATGTATTGTCAACACGTTTACTTTTTAAAAGTAAAATTATCTAAAACTAAATAATTTTACATTTATACCATGTTAAACAATTATACATATAATATGAAATAAAAACAATCCAAAAATAATAATTATATATGATTACATATGATCATGATATTCTTCTTCTATTACAAATAAACTTCATTTTTACTAAAAAAAATGTTTTTTTTTTAAAATAAAATAAAATGGGACAAGAAGAAAACTCATACAAAACACTCTAAAAAATAATATATAAATATATCATCCTAATATCATAATAAAATATTTATATTAAAAACCAATATGAGAAGTGATTAGGGTTCTTTTTATTTTTAAAGCTATTTAAAATAAACAATATATTAAAATGCAGATTTATGTACCATATATAATTATGATGAAATTAGATATATGTTATATATGAGGGATAATATCGAAAGAAAAAGGTTTTGGATTGTATTTAATGCAATTCAGTGATTTGCAATTAAGTGAAAAGTCATGATTTTTTACTTTTTATTTTAGGTTGTTTTTTGGTACTTGTAAGTTGTTTGACCACTTAAAAAAATAAACAAAACAATTTAATAATTATGATTCAGACCCATTAAGTTTTAAGTGGAAAAAACAAACGACCCCTTAGTCTCTAAATTTAGAAGAAGAAAAAAAAAAACCAAAAAAAAAACTGTATTGTATTTTTCTATTCAGATTTCATTCCGAAAAAAATACTCAGACCTATTCAAATTTCATACCAAAAAAACAAACAGAACTACTCATATTTGATATTGAAAAACTAATGCTTTGATCGGCGGCAAATATCGGCATCTCAGATTCTAACAATTCAAAAAGCAATGCACAAAGAAAATACTAGAACCATAACAACTTGTGAAGTAAGGCGAAATATATATATTTGAATTCTCCTTTGAATTTTTGTGTGAACAAAGGACAGGAAGTGGGGAATAATAACATAGATTTTAAAGCTAACTTTAGGATGGTGACCAAAGTGAAGAATTTTGATCATCAAAATATGTGGTGGGGCTTAAAACCAACTTGGGGAGCAAGTTTCTTTATTTTAAGATTATTAAAAATAATTTTACTTAATTTTTATTTAATGATTTATATTTTTACACATCACCTATCATCAACCACAAATATACATGGATTTCATAAGGGCGAAAATCACATACCTTTCCACTTACATTAATAGATTAAAGGATCGAATTTTTATCAAATGATTTCTGTATTTCAAAATTTTGGGAAAAAAATCTATAATATTTTTTATTTGTATTTTCGTTTTATTTCAGTTCATGTGATGATTAAATTACTTGAATAATAACAACTTTTTAATCATTCAAAATTTAAGAATTGAGGATGAGAAATATAGACTCTTGAAAATTCTATTCAAATTAAAATTTTAAAATTGGACGGTCTTACCACCTAGCACTAAGACCATCCTACACAAATTTTTCTCCGATCGACTAATTAGCCTAATAATGCACCTCAAAGTATTCACTTAATTCAAACTAGAGTGGTGCTATTGACACCCCTCTATTGTTCTAATAATGTACCCCTTTCAAAAAAAATTGTTTAATTATATATAGTTAAAGAGTAATGCTAGGCGTTCTAAATTTTTTTTCCCAAATTCTATCCCAAATGATGTGGCACGTGATGTGTCAACATCTTATAAATCATGATATTATACTGTAACTGATGTGATGTTAACACCTCACGTGCCACATCGTTTGGGAAAAAAAATTGGAATGTCTAGCATTACTCATAATTAAATGGTTTTATTAAATTTTTGATTTATTCTCAAAATTACTATTTTTATTTATTTTTTAAATTTAATACACCATATCTCCCTGTCCCCTCAATTATGAACAACTCCATGAAAGATAGAAGCCAATTCTTCATTGTGATCATACTTTTTCTTCACTAGATTCAAATTTTCCTCGTCTAGATAAGAATCTCGAGTACAAATCTCTACTATGGAACGCAAGTTTTCAACATCCTTATTGATACTTTTTAGTCAAGGAAGTTTGTCATTTCATTGAAGGTTTTACTTTTATCCTTTGTTACAAGCACCATTAACTACGGATTAATGACCGTTCTACACTACCTTCTTTTTGGAGAAAACCTCAAGTCTCAAATGATATTAAATCTTCCACTAAGAAAAGTTGGCACAAAAATAGCTATATACACTACTCTAATTAATCCCCTCACAAATTATTAGCACACTTGGTTCCGATATTTTGAGGCCAAACCGATTTTTCAAAACAACATATCTCTAAAGGGTTGTTTAGTACATCGTACTGAACAATACAAATCGATTGAATAGTACTAAATTAGTAGTGTCCGGTGTTTATTACATTTTTTAGACCGAATTTTTTTATTCCGGTGCATAATTTTAACTCGCCCGTGTAATTCTCTTTAGTCCAGCGGCCTACATAAGCCGGCCATGACTGGACTTCATTTGTAAATTGTAACAGTAAGGGGTCGTTTGTTTTTTTATCTGAAGATTGAATAGTTCTGAATTTTTCTGAAGACTGAATAGGAACTGAAATCTGAACTTGAATGACATGTTTATTTTTTTTTTCCTCACATCTGAATGTATTATCAACACATTTATTTTTTAAAAGTAAAAATGTCTGAAACTAAATAATTTTACATTTACACCCATGTTAAACAATTATACATATAATATGAAATAAAAACAATCAAAAAATAATAATTATATATGAACACATATGATCATGATCTTCTTCTTCGATTACAAATAAACTTCATTTTCACTAAGAAAAGAAAATGTATTTTAAAAAAAAATGAACAGTAAGAAAACTCATACAAAACACTCTAAAAAATAATATATAAATACACCACCTTAATATTATAATAAAATATTTATATTAAACAACAATATGAGAAGTGATTAGGGTTCTTTTTATTTTAAAAGCTATTTAAAATAAACAATATATTAAAATAAAGATTTTTGTATCATATATAATTATGATAAAATTGGATATATGTTATATATGTGGGATAGTATCGGAAGAAAAGATTTTGGATTGTATTTAATGCAATTCAGTGATTTGCAATTAAGTGAAAAGTCAAGATTTTTTACTTTTTATTTTAAGTTGTTTTTTGATATTTTAAAGTTGTTTGCCCACTTAAAAAAACAAACAAAACAATTTAATAATTATGATTCAGACCCATTAAGTTTTAAGTGAAAAAAAACAAACGACCCTTAACTCTGGAAGTCACTAGCTTCAATAGGTGCTAGAAACAAAAATAAAAAAAGTGGGGTCAAGTCCCACCAATTTTACTTTCAATTTAATTTTTTTTGGGTTATTATCAGTTGGGTCCCTATCTTTTTTTGAATGATCAATTTTTTAAACGAATTTGGTTTTTTATCAAAAGTTTCCCTTGACTTTTGAAAAGTATATCAAATAGGTTCATTTGACTTTTTTTTAACGGTCAAATATGACAGAATATAGAAATTGACCATTTTACCCTTAACTTTTATTACAAAGTTTAAAAATACAATTTTACCCTTTAACATTTTAAAATTTTACAATTCAACTTTGATATAATCCAATCAAAATCTAATACATGTCACGAAAATTTTAAAATAAAATATTAAAAATTTTGTATTTATATAATTTATAAAAAAAAATATTTATAAATAATTCATTCTTCTTTTTTATTAAATTTGAAGTCTTAACTTTGTTTAGAAAACCAATTTAGGTTTTTTTTAAAAATAAAATATGAAATGAGTTTTGAGAATGAATTGAGGGAGTGAGTTGTCTTTGTAAATCATTGATCTGTTAATTGAAAGTTATTGGATTGTGGGTGTGTTTGTAAACTGTTTGGCACTCTGCAAATACGCTACTTGAAGCTCTCTAGCTTTGCTGATCTGGTAATTGATTTTCTCTACAAATCCGGTGGCGAATCACTTGTTAATGACGAAAAACTTTAAAATTTTCCATTTAAATCTCTCAATCTTCAAAAGATCGAAAGAAGAACATAGTTGGATTTGAGAAGATAGAAATGTCGTGAGGAAGATGACGAAAAGTCATGAGAAAGAAGACGAAGTGGAACAGAGGAGTACAAGTTTATGGATTTTGGTGGTTTTGGTTGTTGAATATGTGGTGGTTAGGTTTGGTTGTGAAGCTGTTGGTGCTTGGGTTGGGTTTGATGGTGGTGAATTGGTGAATTAATTTCTGGTTTTTGGAATTAATTTCTGGGTTTGTGGAATTGTTCTTGTTTGGAGGCCGAGAAAGTGTAAGAAAAAAAAAATTCGGTTGAGGATAAATTTTTTGTTTGTTGCTTGATGATTATGTTTGATAAAGATGAAAATATGTTGGATTTTGGAGGATGAACGATGAAGTGAGAGAAGATGGTGTTAAAAAAATCTGGAAATTTTGAGTTAAAAAAAATCTGGAAATTTTGTGTGGACGATGGACGATGGACATGATGTTAATTTTTCAATTGTTTTCGTTTGTTCTTTATTTTTCTTTTCAATTTTTCAGTTTTTTTTTCTTACCTTTTTTCTGGAAATCTGGAAATTTTAAGTATTAAAATCTAGAAATCTGGAATGTTGTTGATGCTTAACGAAGATGATGGTGGTGGTAGAGAAGATGATGATTTTTTTTATTTAGTTTTTGTTTTATATATAATTTTTCTAATTTGTAGGGATTTAAGATAAGATAAGATTAGTTTTTTAACTTTTTTATTTATTCTTTAAAAATAATTTTTTTTATAAATTATATAAATATAAATTTTTAATATTTTATTTTAAAATTTTGGTGATATGTGTTAGATTTTGATTGGATTATATCAAAGTTAAATTGTAAAATTTTAAAATGTTAAAGGATAAAATTGTAATTTTAAACTCTTTAATTAAAGTTAAAGGTAAAATGGTCAATTTATATATTTTATCACGATTGACCGTTAAAAAAAAGTTAAATTGACCTATTTGATATACTTTTCAAAAGTCAGGAAAACTTTTAATAAAAAAAGAAACTCGTTTAAAAAATTAATCATTCAAAAAAAGATAGGGACCCAACCGATAATAACTCATTTTTTTTATATAACTTTTTTCATTTTATATATATATATATATATAATTTTTATATATCAAATGAGATGCCAAAAAAAATACAAACAATCACCTATTCAACGGATCAACAAATTTATTAAAATTTTATTTGTAATATTTTTTCAATTTGAATTTTATAAGATAAAAAAATAACAATGATAAAATAAATATTGTTATCATATGATATTTTATTTTATTTTTATGTATTTTAATTATTATTTATGTTGTAAGATTAAATTTTAACTATGTATGAGATTATATCAATATATTATATACGAAAATATTATTAATTTCAAATTATAATAATATTGTGTTTAATTTGTATATACTATATAATTTGAGCTTATTATCGATAATCTGTACATATAATTTACATGATGGATATATAAGAAATATATGACATGATTGAAATATTTTAAAATATTTTATGTGTATATTATCTTTTATAAATAAAATACTTTACAATAATAATATTAATTTTTAATTTAAAATAGTATAATACAATTCAATATAATACAATCCAGTACGCATGAGATAGTACTAAACATAATCCAATCCAATACTATACAGTCCGGTCCAATTCAATAAATCCAGTCAAGTATGGTGTGCTAAACATGACATCAATATCCTAATAAGATCGGTAATTGTTATCATATAAGTTACAGCGGAGAAATAAACTGGGTTAGAAGACATAAAGAGAAAATATTTATCATCCATTAAAAAAAGGATTTTTTTTAAAAAATTATTAGGGCAAATACCAGCATCTCAAATATGAAATATCTAACAGTTCAAAAAGCAAAGCACAAGGAAAAATACCAGAACCATAACAACTTGTGAAGTAAGGGGAAATATATATTTGAATTTTCCTTTGAACTTTTGTGTGAACGAAGTACAATGGGACTGTGGCAGTGGGAATAATAACAAAGACTTTAAAGCAACAAAGCTAACTTTAGGATGGTGAGCAAAGTGAATATCAAAACATGTGGTGGGGGCCTAAAACCAACTTGGGGAGCAAGTTTCTTGATTTTAAGATTAATAGAAATAATTACTTATTTTTTATTAAATGATTAATATTCTTACACATCAATATCATATATCATCAACCATAAATATACGTTCCTTTGACAATACGAGATTGATCACCAATATATACCTCTTATATCTATATTTTAAATTTTAAATTGCTATATCAAATGATTTTTATATTTCAAAATTTTGGGAAAAAATCTATAATATTTTTTAAATTTCAGTTCATGTGATGATTAAATTACTTTAATAATAATAAGTTCTTTTTTTAATCATTAAAATTTAAGAATTGAGGATAAGAAATATAGACCTGTGAAAATTCTATCATTAATTGACTTCAAATATAATATATTTTTTTTATATATAAAAAATCATGTGTTCATTTAAATCACCATCTGGCTGAGATCATCATGTACACGTTTTTCTCCAATTGAGTAATAAGATAGATGTTTAGATATAAGTAATGTTAGGATTTTCAAATTCTTCCTCAGGTTTTTTTCTAAATTAATGTGGCACATGAATTGTCAGCATCACTTCACTTATCATATAATCTCATGATTTACAGGAGATATCGACGACTTATAAGCCACTTCAATTTGAGAAAGATTTTGGAAAAAACATTTTAGAAAGCCTAGCATTATCAAATTAGTTTTTACCTCATGATTTCTTGAATTAAAATTATTTCATAGAATTATTATTATATGTCAAATTTGAATTATTGGGGTTATTTTGATTGAAAAAATGAAGTCGAAACGTGACTCGTCCCTAACCTGATTTATCGACAACTTAACATCCATCTTCAAAACAAAACCGATAGATTTTATAATTAAAATTTTGTTATATATATATATATACATGATCTGGATGATTCTGAATTTAATTAGTCGTAAACGTTTGTATCTAAAAATATATAGCAAATAGCAATACAAAGGCATAAAGAAGATACTAGATCGATTACATCTTGTGAAGGATGAGGGAATGTGTTTGAATTCTCTACCTTGTAAATGGTAACTTTGGAAGGGTGACCAAAATCAAAAGGAATATTGAATAGAACATGATGGTGATTGGTGGGGTCTTTAAACCAACTTCAGAAGCAAGTTTCTTAATTTTGAAATGATTAAACTTGATTTTACTTTATTTATTTATTAAATGATAAATATTTTAACACATCATTAATCACCCATCATAAAATTTACATACCCAAATATATATATTTATAAAATTTTGAAATGATTAAACTTGATTGTACTTTTATTTATTTATTAAATAATAAATATTTTGACACATCATAAAATTTACATACCCAAATATATATTTATAATTTATCAAATAGATGTGGTTGGCACATAATATATTAAGTCTCCAAAATGAGATTATTTTTTAGTTATTACGATGAGCTCTAGGTCAGGAGAAAAAGACACCATTCGAATTAATTATAGTATATAATTAATAACAGTAGATTATTATTATTATTATATATCATAAATAAAATTATTTTTATTTTTAAAATATTACAATAACTCGAAGTTTAAAGATGAATATCCGACTTGAACCAGAAACCTTTGGTAAGATTGACATACCACATAAGATAAGTATTACAAGTCATAATTTATGACACTTCTGTTCTACTCTATGAGAGACGTCAGCAATTGACATCATTAAGGTGAACGTGGCAGCATCAGGGTGGCGATAGAAGAACATATTGACACGGGCACACGGTTATACAATAGTGGTATGTTGGAACTTGGCTGGAATCTTCTTAGTACGGTGACTTTGATCAACGGAGAGAGACACTTGGGTCAAAATTGTGGTTTTGTAAATTATAAGTGATCACTCACTCACTCTCTTCTCCTCTTCTATTTATTTTGTAGAGCACAATCTTCCCATCAATTCAGATTTCAGAGACATCTCTAGCTGTTTTCTCGCCTTCTGCTGCGATATGGGCAGTCTTGTGGGATACAGGTTCCAGCCAACTCCTGAAGAATTGGTTAGTCATTTCCTGAAGAAGAAGATTTGTGACCCTGCTTTTACCGATCCTACAATTAGGGAGCTTAATATTTACAAGCATCATCCTTGTGAATTGCCTGGTACGTATGTTGTTATTTTGTATCAGTCAATCAGGTGCCACACTCATCACCAATTCACCATCATAATTATTTGACAATATGAATTTTTTTTTTTTTTTTTTTTTTTTTTGCAGGGCTTGCATCAATTCAATCTGATGAACAAGTTTGGTATTTTTTCTGTACACTTGACAATAAGTATGCCAAAAGTGATCGTGCCAGTAGAACTGCCAAGGGAGGATCTTGGAAAATCACGGGTACTAAGCGCGATGTCAAGGCCAAACACAGCAACAAACCGATTGGTTTTAAAAAGACTTTGGTTTTCTACAAGGGCAGCAATACTAGAAAAGAGAACAGGACCAACTGGGTCATGCATGAGTACCATGAGTACCCTCGCAACAAAGACCCTCTTTTACAAGTATGTGCTTAGTGCTTTGATCATTTCCCTTTTTTTTTCTTTTTTTTTTTTGTCCTTTTGAATTTTTGTTGGCTTTGAATTCTAGATAGGGAGCTCATTCAATTTTCTTTTCTGCTTTGATTAGGGTAAAGTTGTTGTCTGTCGCATAGAGAGAAAATCAAATAAGAAGCATGACCCTTCTTCAGCCTTTGATGAAGCTGACAATATGGCTTGTGATTCTGGAAATAATGTTGCACAAGATATTGTTCCAGAGGTAAACCTGATCTTATCTTCTGACACAATTTTTGATATTGAACTTTTATATACATTCATAAGATGATGTTGGAATATTAGAACATATATAAAACTAATGTTTGTTTATGTGTGATTTCTAATCCAGTTACTTACTCAGCTACTACAATATGATCTCCACTTGCCTTCTAGTTCTGATGAGGTGAGAAAGAGCATTTCATATTGAAGATTTTCATTATCTTGTACATTTGATATGTAGAACTAATACTTTTGTCTATGATTCCCACTTAGGAGGAACCTCAGCTACTACCAAGTCATCATATCGCCCAATATATTCTTCCTGAGGTGAGAAAAAGAAAAGCATATGATTGGTATATGTGGTTTGAGGAAAACAGATCTAGAACTGATCTTTAGATTTTTTATTCTTATTTCAGCCGGAAGCTCAGCTGCTACCAAATCAACCGATTTCTTCTACCGGAGAAGGTGTTCAAAATTTTATAACTTCTGAGGTGAGAAAGATCAATATCAGCTCTATGGGAATCATATAGAATGCTAATTAATTAACGCTTGTTTTGTCTTTGATTAATTCTTCAGAGAGGATCTCAGCTACTACCAAATCAGCATTTGTCTGAAGATGATGTTGCTAAAGACATTTTTTCAGAGGTGAGAAAGCACATATGCCTTAACTGCTCGACCGTGTGCCAGAAAAATATATAGAACTGATTTTTTAATTTGTGTATGATTCTTGCTTCAGGTCGAACCTCTGGTTCCTGCAGAGTGGGATGCACTCATTGGTTACAATGAGCTGCAATCGCCAATTTCTAGTGGTGACTCGTATGTGTGGAATACGCCGTTAGAAAGTGAGCAGGAAGATGACTTTGAGAATCCGAAATGGGATATCCGGGGTGAATTCTTTGGTGAAGAAACTGGACACTTTCTTCTTCCTGATTTTAACTCATCAAAGACAGTCACAGAAGCTCATATCCGCTATGGGAGTACTGACGAAGATGCCGAAACCATTGATGCTTTGCTAAATGGATTTTCTTCATCGACTAATGAAGAATATTAGCTCAATTGCAATGTGTCAACTACTGTTATATCTTGCAAGTGAATGAAAATTTACTAGCAGTAAAAATGGTAGAGTTGTTTGAGTTGTAATCTAATGTGTGTGATATTAATGTAAAATCTTGCATTGATGAAAATATACTACCAGTACAAATGGTAGAGTTATTTGAGTTGTATACTAATGTGTGTGATGTTAATGTAAAATACCATTAAAGCTAAAGCTATGATATTTCTATGTTTCATTTGATTTGTTATCCCTATTTTAGTATTAATTTCAAGAACCTGAAAGCCTGCATTTTTTTTCAATTGCATATTCATGGAAGCCTGTTCTTTAATGAAGAACTTAACCACTAATGGCTAAAGTACTTTTTTGGTTTTGCTTATTAGGATTTAGGGTCACTATGGGTTTGACTTGTGGCGTTGCAATCCTATAAGATAACATGTTTCTATAATTTTCTTCTAAATGTTAGATGCCCGGTAGCTGAATTTTCATGAGATGATTATTGTTTTTAACATAAGGAAATAACTAAATAAATCTCTAAGTATTCAATTAATTCTTAGTTTCTTACTATTTTCCGACATTTATAAAAATGTTCAACACAACACCCAATATTTCTAAGCTATATGATTTTAGTCTCAAAATTTAAGAGAAAATAATAGGAAGAAAAAAAAAACCACAAAAGTACATTATCATTAGTCTATATTACTCTAACAGTTACTTTAACCATTAATAATAAATAAATAAACAATAATAATTCCACTGATGATGGTAGCTTGCTGCAATCTCTTCCATGAGCTTGCTGCGATCTCCTCCGATGGAAGGGAATTGCTACATCACCTCCGATCTAGCAGATTGCAATAGTCCACCACCACTAGGAATGGAGGTGGACCCCTTTTTTTTTTATATTTTTAGTAATAATTTACCATTATATTTTGTTATATAGGCGTTTTTAGTTTATAATATTATTGTATTAATTGTTTAAATTTAATTTTATTGACAAGATGAGGTCAAAAATAATTTTGTTGGTTAGATTTGTTAACATTCTTATGAGATATTGTCCGCTTTGAGTCTAAGGTTGCGTTTGATTTTTCGTCTGAAAACTGAACGGTGCTGAATTATAGTGAAGACTGAATAGTAACTGAAAACTGAAACTGAAAAACATGTTTGTTTTTTTTCACTGAAAACTGAATATAAGTGATAAGTTGTTTGTTTTTTTTAAGTTACAAATATCTTAAAATAAATACTTTTATATCTATGCCCTTTCAACTATTATTTGTTATATATTTATATTTTAATAAATTAAAGACAACTAAAAAATTAATTGAATAATATCATAACAAATTTATATTAAAAAAATTACCATATAAAATATAACCCTTAGAGTATAAAAATTGAACAAATTAATTGAAGTTTAGTTTAATAAATAACAGTCGATTAGAGTCGGCCATTAATAATCCGTACAATATTTATACTATATATGTGGAATAATAATATAATAATAAATTTATAATGAAATCTATATATCTATTAATTTTTGTGTGTGAAAGTTGCTTCTAAAAGTTTTTAAATAGTGAGAAGAAAAAAAAATTATTAATATAGTTAAAGGGTGTAAGAGAAGAGTAAATTGGAAATAAATAAGATTTGTAAGGATAAATTTGGAAGTAATAAATTGATATTTATTTCGGTCATTTTTCATTAAATGAAAAGTGAAAATTTTTCACTTATTATTAAAAGTGGTTTTATGAGCTCCTTCGGTGGTTTTATAACTTAAAAAATCAAACGAAACAACTTAATGATAGACATTAAGTTCCATTAAGTGTTCAATGAAAAAATCAAACAGGCCCTAAACCCGCACGGATTTGGTTTTAGGTCTCTACCCAAAAGGCCTCATGCCAATAGAGGTAGTGTTCATACTGTCCATATATATATATATATATATATATATATATATATATATATATATATATATATATCATGATTATTCTCATATCTAACCAACGTTGGACTGTAGTTGCACACCTAACAAGATTGCTAACTAGAGATCTAGATGAAGAACGAAACTGCTACAATTTTAAAAAATTAAGGAGCAATTTAATCACTTTTCTTTTAAAATCGCCAAAAAATAGAATTAAGTAAATATTTAGTGACTTATTTAAAAACCTTCCCCTTTATGTATAAAGAATCAATTTAAATATGAAAATACACTAATAAATTTACAACTTATCAAAGAAGAGGTTTATATATGTAAAAAATATATAGGAATTCCAAAAGCACACAGAAGAATCTAGAACCATTACAAACTTACAACTTATAAAACAAGGGGAGAACATAGAATACGTTTGAACTTTCTTTGAACTTTTGCGAATGGATAGACACACCAAGGGAAAATAATATAATATTTTTTTGGGCAAATTACACTGTACCCTTAAGGTTTTGGTAAGTTACTCTTAGCTGAAAACGTTTCTTTATTATACACTAACACCCCCAAAACTTAAATTTGACTTTAAAAATACCTAAACTACCCCTAGTTATATTATTTTATACTTTATTTTTTTTATCTTTTAACCAAAAACTTTATAAACTTTAATAAAAATAAAAAAATAAAATAAAAAATATGATTAATTGAATAAATAAATAGTTAAAAAAATTAAATAAATAAATTAATAGTTTTAAAAATTAAATAAAAATAGTTTTACAAAATCAAATAAATAAATAGTTTTAAAAAATTAAATAAATAAATAGCTTCAAAAAATAAATAAATAAATGAAAAAAATTAAAAACATTAATTTTTGTAAGGATATCCATTAATAGGGACAAGTAAAGCTCTAAATATCCAAACTTATTTATTTTTTTAACTATTGTTTTTAGAATATTTAATTTTTTTATTTTTTTAATTATTTATTTATTTATTATTTTTAAATTTATTTATTTATTTAATTTTTTAAAACTATTTATTTATTTAATTTTTTAAAACTATTTATTTATTTAATAAATCATATCTTTTATTTATTTTTTTATTTTATTAAAGTTTTTAAATTTTTTGGTTAAAAGGTTAAAAAAAGTATAAAATAATATAACTAGGGGCATTTTAGGTATTTTAAAGTCAAATTTAAGTCATGGGGTTGTTAGTGTATAATAAAGAAACTTTTCCATCTAAGTGTAAGTTGCCCAAACCTTAAGGGGTTCAGTGCAATTTGCCCATTTTTTTTAGTGAAAAAAGCAATTTATTAATAAAAAATAGAAATATAAGAGAATAATATAACATTCTTTATTTGATAATGAAAATACATTATACATGGAAATAAACTAGCTCAATCTTCCATATCAATGAATGAGTTCTACTATACGTATTTCATAAGTATGTGTGAAAAATTTTCTCTATGATTTTGTGAGGGTAGATATTTAGATCATATATGTAATGCTTAATCTCTATAACGATAGCTAAACTTTTGTTGTGATAATTTTCAAATAAAAACTACCTTGTATAAACGATGAGATGAGGTTAGTCTGACGATATACCCCTCACACCCATACCACGATGTTATACGTTCGAGTCTTTCCCTGTAAAAAAAATAAAAAACTCCGAATCTATGTAATCCTTCAAAAAAAATCTAATTTTTTTTAAAAATAAAAACTATCTGACATCCAAACAGTACCTACCATGGTAAAATTTATATAAATTCTATATTAATATATTACCAATGGAAAATATCTAATAGGATTCAAATCACTTATCAAAAAATGATGTCCTAATTTGTGTTTAACCAACCAAATTGAATCATGTATACATGTTTTAAAATAATAATAATTAACTATAAATGATTGTTTATATATGATCCAATTTGATTGGTTATACATAAATTGAAACACCATTTTTTTAATAGATGATTTGATTAATTGATTCCTATCAAATGATAGTTGAAAAATGGAAAGTATAATTGTCATTACCATTATGAATAGAAGTATCACTTGTCATAACTCATAAATAATTTGTGATACTCTGTATTCTACTTTAGACACTACAAACAACAGAAGAACATCGTCGTATGGACACGGTTATACACGTTGCGCTGTTGGAATTCTGGAATCTTCTCAGTCCTGAGCTCACTCAATACTCAATAGTAAAAATTGTGCGTCGAAGGCAAGCCAAGCCAAAGCCTTTTGATCAAAGGAGAGAGAATCCTGAGTCAACTCGAGCTTTTATAAATTACAAGTGATCACAATTCACACACACACTCTTTACTTACATGCCTCATGCCTGTGATTATTCCCATGTCTAACTAATTCCCACACCCAACAAGATTGACTAACTAGAGATCTAGTTGAAGAACGAAACTGCTGCAATTTAAAACAATTAAGGAGCAATTTAATCACTTTTCTTTTAAAATCATCAAAAAATAGAATTAAGTAAATACTTAGTGACTTATTTAAGAGCATCTCCCACCCAAACTCTAATTTACTATCTCTAAAATAGAGTTTTAAAAGAAAATATTCTTCAGATTCCATCTCTAAATTTTTTTCACTCCAACCACAATCTCTATCTCTATCTCTATCTCTATACATATCCCTATTCATATCCCTATTTCTATTTATATCTTCAAATAACTTATATTTTTATTTTTTTTATTTTCTTTAATAAATTATTGTTTAATTAAATTTTAACAAATATTATTTTCCATAACATTTGTATTTTTTTTTTACTTTTTGTAAAAATAAAATGTTTTAGTAGTGCATGAATTTATAATAATTAATTTTTAGAGCATCTCCAATGATATCCTTAAAAGTAGGAGAGTAATCAAAATTTGATTATTTATCCAAAAAACGCTATCCAACTGAGTCACAAAAATCTAGCAATAGCAGTTATCAATAATCAAATTGTCTCTCCTATAATCAAATTTGAAGATTGACTTTCAATCATCAAATACAAACTTAACCTAAAATAAATTTTGTTGTAATTTTATCATTTCTCTTTTATCTGTGGCTTTTTTTTCTTCTTTTTTTCAGATCACCTATGTATTTCATAATTGTTTTGACCCCAAAAATTTCAATCAGGTAAAATTCGTCTCTTCATTACGAATAAATCAATACCCATATCATATATCTTCTCTTGTCTTATATATATATATATATATATATATATTATATATATATATATATATATATATATTTACCTTTGAGATAAAAATGAGCGGGAACAGTGAAAATGTGGCGGGATTAGATTTTTGATTTAGATAAAGTGTACCATTGTGGACTACATAATCATCAAATTTAATAATCATTGAAAACACTCATCAAATGATGATGTGACAACTTTTAATGATCCAAATTTGTTTATATCATTGGAGATGCTATAAGTTTCTAACATTTTTCAACTAATTTTCTCAACCTATTTATTTCTTTTTAAACATTTTTCAACTAATTTTCCCAACATATTTATTTATTGTCTAACTTTTTCAATCAAATTTTTATAATCAAATTTTTTTTCACCAAAATTTCTTACATATTTTATTTGTTACCTAATTTTCTCTATCAAACTTTTTCAATCAAATTTTATTATCTAATTTTTTCATCAAAATTTCTTACATGTTTTATTCCATTAAAAATCCCAACGAACATGAATTCTTTCAAAGGAAAAAGATGGAAATTTTAGAAAAAAACATTCACAATTCCCAAATACAAGGTGAATCGTTTTTATGTGGATATGAAAATCATTTGGATGACCTTTCAAAATATTAATATATTTGGACATTATCATTTTTTTTTGACAATATCTATTAATCCGGGACCGTATATATATATTTTAAAGCTTTCGCCATTGGTAGGATTTGAGCTATCGACCTGGGAGTCATTTGTCTAAACCCTAAACTCGTCCATCTACCAGCTGAACTACCCTCATGTTAGCACATTATCATATGTTACATTGTTTTTATTTAAGTTTTTTATTTTTTTTTTCTATCCTTATTTTAATATGTTTATATTATTGTAATTTTTATTTAGCAGTTTTAATATCACTATGTTTCGGTTTTTATTTTATTACTAACTTATAATTATTAATATGTAAAAAGATATTTTTTTATAACAGAATAATTGTTTTAGAGAAAATTATAACAAAATAATACAATGAATAACAATAAAAGGAAGGTTTTTTTACAGGGTTTGGTTGGTCAATGAGCAACATTTTATTTTTTTAATTACAACAACTAATTAACAATGATAACCATAATCTAGTTGAGAATTAAAATCGGATTATTTATGTAAAATCTCAATAAAAAAATGAAAATGAGGAAAGCATAACAGAAGACTTGAACTTGAGAAAAAAAAACAAAACAAACAAATGAAAAAGTATGGTAAGAATGAGTAAATAAAAAATTATTAATTAATATTCAATTTTAGACTCATTTTAAAGATCTAGATGAGATATTTCTATTAGTATAATTTCTTTGTTAATAAAATTTATAAATCCCCCCAGTGGCATGGCTCTGCTGGTAGATGGACGAGCTTGAAGTTTAGAGCTTGGATAAATGACTTTAAAATCAGCGGTTCGAATCCTACCAATGACAAAAAGCTTCAAAAAATAACTGGTTTAAATAGATAATGTCAAAAAAAAAAGTTATATATTAAAATTTATTATACATTAATTGAATTTAATGAAAAAGGTAAAAGGATATAAATGGAATATAAAATGTTGGAAAGTAAATTTAGAGTATAAGATTTGGTACTCTAAATTTAGAATAGCAATATTGAAAACTCTAATTTTTGTTCTTCTTGGAAACAGAAATTTAGAGTACGGTGCGAGCAACCGATACTCTATTTTAGAGTTTACACTCTATTTCAGAGTATGGTGGGAGAAGTTCTAAGAACCTTCCCTTTATATATAAATAATCAATATAAATATGAAAATACACTAATAAATTTACAACTTATCAAAGAAAAGCTTTAAATGTAAATAATATATAAGGAATTCCAAAAGCGCAAAGAAGATTCTAGAACCATTACAAATTTACAACTTATCAAAGAAGGGGGGAGAACATAGAATATGTTTGAACTCTTCTTTGAACTTTTGTGAATGGATAGAGACACCGATGGAAAATAATATTAACATTTTTCTTAAGTAAAAAATGCAATTTATTAATAAAAAATAGAAATATAAGAGAATAATATAACATTCTTTATCTGATAATGAAACTACATGGAAATAAACTAGCTCAAGCTTCCATATTAATGAATGAGTTCAACTGTACACATTTCATAAATATGGAAGATTTTCTCCATGATATTATGAGTGTATATTTAGACCACGTATGTAATGCTTTAGTCTCCATAACGACAGCTAAACTTTTGTTATATATAGAAAATTTTCAAATAAAAACTATCTTATATCGACAATGAAATGAGGTTGGTCCAGTGATATACCTCTTACACCTATATTACGAGATTGTAGGTTCGAGACCCTTCTTACAGAAAAAAAAAAACTTTGAATTTATTTAATACTTTAAAAAAAAATCTAATTTTTTTAAAAAATAAAAACTATCTTACGTCCAAATAGTACCTAACATGATAGATTTTGTATAAATTCTCATTAATTCATATACTAATATATTACCAATGGATAATATCAAATAATAGTTGAAAAATGAAAGTATAATTACCATTACCATTATGAATAGAAGCATCACTTGTCATAAATAATTTGTGATACACTGTATTCTACTTTAGACACTACAAACAACAGAAGAACATCGTATCATCGTATCATCGTATGAACACGGTTATACATAGTTTGGAAATTTCAGACAGACACGTTGCGCTGTTGGAATTCTGGAATCTTCTCAGTACTGAGCTCACTCAATAGTAAGAATTGTGCGTCGAAGACAAGCGAAAGTCTTTTGATCAAAGGAGAGAGAATCCTGAGTCAACTCGAGCTTCTATAAATTACAAGTGTTCACACACACTTTACTCTTCATCTTGCAGAGCAGAGCAAAATTTTCCCATCAAACCTGAGACATCGAGCTGCTAATTTTTCTTCTTTGTCGCAATCTTCTTCTGCAATATGGTCAAGCGTGTAGGTTACAGGTTCCTGCCAACTCCTGAAGAATTGGTTAATCATTTCCTCAAGGAGAAGAGGCGTGACCCTGATTTTACTGACCCAGATGTTAATGACGTTAATATTTACAAGCATCATCCTTGTGAATTGCCTGGTATGTATGTTAATTATTTTGTATCGGTCAATCAGCTAGCAATTTGAATTCAATCTTGTCAAAAATCTAATACAGATAAATGGGTGTTTTGTTTTTGTTTTTTTTTTGTTTGATTCAGGGATTTCATCATATCAATCTGATGATCAAGTTTGGTATTTTTTCTGTACACTTGACTATAAGTATGCCAAAAGTGATCGTGCCAGTAGAACAGCCAAGGGAGGATCTTGGAAAAAAACTGGTAAAGATCGACCAGTCAAGGCCAAAGACAGCAACAAACCGATTGGTATTAAAAAGACTTTGGTTTTCTACAAGGGCCGTGATTTTAGAAGGGAGAACAAGACTAACTGGACTATGCATGAGTTCCATGAGTACCCCAGCAAGAAAAACCCTCTTTTCAAGGTATATGCTTTGCTTTGGTTTGAGTTTCATTAAAGAATGCTTGACTTATTAGTGATTTAGTTCTTGTTTAATGATTGAATGTAGATATGTATGTCTAGGCAAGGAAAAAGTATAGGAAACTAGATGTGCTCCTGTGGGTTAATCTTTTTTATGTACTTGAAATTATGCAAATATATCAGTGCAAATTATTTAAGAAACTAAGAGCTTTGTTTAAAGATATGAATCTGTGTATAAGTTGTCTTGAAGATATGAATCTGTTGTTTTCTTTTCCCATGGAAGTTTGAATACCAGTATAGTTGAAATTTAATCAAAATTTCCTTTTGCTTCACAAGTTGATGGTAAAAATTCTAGATAGGGAGCTCATTTCATTTTATTTTTTATTTATTTCCATAGGGTCAAGTTGTTGTCTGCCGTATAGAGAGAAAACCCGATAAGAAGCATGAGGCTTCATCGGCCTTTGATGAAGGGCAACCAAGTGACATTGATTCCGGAAACAATGTTGATCAAGATATTCCAGAGCCAGAGGTGAAAAGGATCATATCCCTGAAAGGGCAATTTTCAATATCAACTTTTATATACTTTCATGTGATGATGTTGTGTAAGAAACATATTTAGAATTGATGTTTGTTTGTGCTGCAGATAGAAACACAACTTTATGAGGAATCTCAGGCTATACTACCAAATTACAATGAAGGGGAATATGATATTTCTTTCGATGAGGAATCTCAGGCTATACTACCAGATCACATTGGGGAATCTCAGGCTATACTACCGGATCACATTGAGGAATCTCAGGCTATACTACCAAATCACATTGGGGAATCTCATGCTATACTACCGGATCACATTAGGGAATCTCAGGCTATACTACCGGATCACATTGAGGAATCTCAGACTATACTACCAAATCACATTAGAGAATCTCAGACTGTACTACCTGAATCTCATTGAGTGGGAAGATAAATGCAGGTATTCACTATGGGATGTGCAGAATGAATTCCATGGTAAAGAAGCTGGACAATCTCATCCCTCGGATATGAGCTCGTCAAATCTCGTGACAGGAGCTTATGTCTGTGATGGCAATGGTGCAGAGACCGATGAAATTGCTGCGTGGCTATATGGATTTTCTTCGACGGCTGATGGAGAAAACGATTTCAGTAGCATTTGTGCTGACACATGCAGTGGATGAAAAAATTCTACCCGTACAAATGGGTGGTGTTGTTTAAGTTATAACCTAATTTATGATATTATGTACACCATCAAACTGTTTTCAGTTTAGACTGTTTGTTTATTCTATGATTTCTTCGTTACATCCATTCTTCTCCTTTTCGTTGTTCAGTTTTTTCCCAGTTATGCACAAGATCATTTTAATTTAAGTATTTGACAATTATATTAATTACTTTTTTTTCCTTACTGAATATTATGGTTGTTTAAAATTTTAACTTTTAACAGCTGAATATTTCAAGACATCATCAACCATCGTTATAAATTATATTTGTAACACTACATACTCACTTATCAAAAATTCTCATTTTCAAGAAATGTTATCATGCAAGTCTGTAATGTTATTAAGCAAAGTGGATTATAATTTAGTTCTTGCAAAAATATTATCTTGTTGTAGATTCTTTTTGCTTAATATTTCTTTGGTTTGTAAGATCGTCTTCTCACTAGTCGACCATTATTCAAAATTAACGGCTCTAAGGGTTATTTAGAGGTGTCAAAAGGGCCTAATGGGTTAGGGGTTACTCTAGGATTTAGAGGTATCAAAAAGGCCGGATGGATCCATTTCGGCCCGAAGTCCGATAGATCTGATCCAATCATACTAAAAATTTGATGTTAGACTTTTCAAGAGGATGAGATGTTTTGGTCCGAATATGAAGGAATCTTAGTCCGGTCCGTTAAAAGTCTGATCCGGCTCAATTCAATTGCTTCATTAATAGTTTGATCCGACCCATTAAATGTCTGATCCGGCCCGATCTCTTAGAAAGCCTTAAGAATTTTTTTCGCAAAGAAAAAAAAAAATCAAACGCAACGGTAATATAAATATCGAACTATATAAATATATAATATAATATAATAATATCAATTTAAATTTAAATTGAAAGTTGAAACACTGCCAAAGCTTGATTTAGGCGGTGTTTAATTCATTTTATTTTATCCAAATTAAAAAAATAAAACTTCATTATCTCATTCTTAGTTTATATGCATGCATGTTTAATTTGGAAATGTATAAATGTTGTCATGTGAGATTAATTTACTTTGTTATTTCAATAAATTGTTTCTTATATTATTAACTAAAGTATTTCACCATATCGATTAATATATATATATATATATATATATATAATTAGACTAAATGATACTGTTGCCCCCTGAATTGTTCGTGAATTGATAATGTGTCCCATGAATTCTTAAAATGGTCACTAAACCTCTTGAACTCTCTGAAATTAGAAATAAGTGACAGAAGGGAGACAGACGTCTTTGACAAATTGCACTTACATACCCTGATTATATACATAATTGCATTATTTGAAAAACATAATAATAACACAACACACCCTTTGACCAGTTGACTAATGTCTAAAATATACAATAATAATAATAATAATAATAATAATAACAACAACAACAACAACAACAACAAAAACAACAACAACAATAATAAAAATAATAATAAATAATTATAATTATAATGGACAGTGGAGATCCAATCTGAAAATTTGGAAATATAATTTTCATTTTTCTTTTGTTTTTTGTTTTAATTTTTCCTAGTCTCTTCAAATCTAGAAATTTCCATATTTGAAGAAATTGGTTATTAATATATATATATAATGAACCTCCGCCATATGTGTTACGTTATAAATTACAACCCCAAAACACATGTACTAACTAACGGGATGTAATTAGAATAGTTATGACTAAATAAATATGATTTTTAAATATTTATTATTATTATTATTGTTAGTACTATTTATTGTTTATTATTTTAATTTTATTATTTATTTTGGACATTAGTCAATTGGTCAAAGGGTGTGTGGTGTTATTATTATATTTTTCTAGTTTTAATGCAATTATGCATATACTTAAGGAATGTAAGTGTAATTTGCCCTAAACATCCGTCTCCCTTTCATCACTTGCTACTAATTTCATAGAGTTCAGAGGGTTTAGTGACCATTTAAAGAATTCATGGGACACATTAGCAATTCACGAACAATTCAGGGGGCAACAGTACCATTTAGTCTATATATTAAAAAAAAACACATTTAACCATAAATCTGGTTAAGTGAAATCCGAAATTCGATTCGATATAATCCAATTATCGAATTTATTGATGTCTTAATTCTTTGGGCCCGGCCCGAATAGTGTTCAGACTATAATCCGATTTGGTCCAAAAGGTGACCAGGTCTAAAAATTGCATATCGGACCGGGTTGATTGACACCTCTAGGTTTATTTATGTTTTCATATAATACGTAACGAACGTTGATGTATGTGAGTATGTCAATAAAATAAAGAAATAATTGAAAAAAATGATTTTTTTTATGAATAAAATAAAAAATATATATAACTTCATTATCTCATTCTTAATTTATACACATTCATGTTTTATCTGAAAATGTACAAATGTTGTTGTGTGGGATTAATTTACTTTGTTATTTCAATAAATTGTTTCTTATATTAACTAAAGTTTTTCACCGTATCAATTAATTTATATATATATATATTAAAAAAATTGACCATTAATCAAGTAAAGTGAAATCTGAAATTCGATTCGATCTGATCCAATTATAGAATTTTTCAATGTTTTAATTCTTTTGGGCCCGGTCAGAGCAGTGTTCGGACTATAATCCGATATGGCCAGGGTCAAAAAATTGCAGGTTGGATCGGGTTGATTGACACTTCTACTGTTATTTATGTTTTTAACAATATGTCAATAACGACGATTTATATGAGTATGTCAATAAAATAAAGAGATAATTGAAAAAAATGACTTTTATTTACAAATAAAAAAACATCGGCCATTTATTGATATCCAATGAAAAATCGATGATTGATTGTATTGATTAATTTAGATATAAGATTGCTCGTACAATTCAATGGAGATCAACAATTGTTGAAGAATGGTTTCCTCGTAAGGATTAAGAGATTTCTTATTTTAACACAAAGTAGGAACCTTGATAAAATTGATCGATGTTAATGAATTTTGATCGATTTTTTTTTAATGACAAGTTTAATGAATTTTTTTTAATAACTACAACTATTTTTTTCTGATTTTATTGAATCGAATATGAAGCATTCGAAAACTTGGAGGGTTGATATGTGATTACTTGGATTAATAGATTGAGATTGTGTTGATTTGTATTTTGGAAAATGATTGAATATGATGAACAAGTATAATTTTGTTTTTCCAATTTTTTCTTTTGTGTTTTTTAAATAATATGTATTTTAATAATTTTTGAATTATTTATTTACTTCACAATTGAAATGACCATTTTTTTTTTCAAAATGGAGAGAGAAAAAATAAATAAATAAGGTTTTCACTTAACATAGGTGTATGTTTCATGTTTCAGTAATAAATGAAGTTAAACTGATATGTTATTATGTTAAATAATAAATTTATAAAGATGAAATATTATTAGAATCCAATAAAATTTTGGAGAATGATAGAGATCAGAGATTTATGTCACAAAGAAGAAAAGAAGATACTAGAAGGCTAGAAGCAGTACAGAACAGCATAGAAACGTGTGGCGCAAGAGCGACACAACCTAATAACAATTTGAATTTCGGACAAACTCTCAGAGAAGGAGTTGCATCTCATTGGACAGTTTCATTTTATACAATTAGATTCTTTTGTCCACTTTTCGGTGGGTGGGGTCATAAAGCAGACAAAACACTCTTGATTGAAGATAAAAACTTGTATGAAACGATGACATTGTTACTCGGTGAGATTGTTGCATACAAACTTATTATTTATATTAAAAATATAAAACTGTAATTTAAAATTATCACAGGACACATTTATATTGGACGGTCTCAACAAAAATAATGAATCCGTCCATATAAGTTTTTCTCGTACATCAGAGCATCTCTCACCCAGTACTCTATCTCTATCTCTATTTTCTAAAAGGGAATATTCCTTCCAAATTTTATCTCTAAAGAATTTTTCACTCCCACCACACTCTCTATCTTTATCTCTATCTCTATATCTATTTCTATTTATATATTTAAATAACGTGTATTTTCATTATTATTTTTTAGTTTCTTTAAAAAGTCATTACTCAACTAAATTTGAACAAATATTATTTATAATAACATATATATATATATATTATTTTTTAAAATATAATGTTTTATTAGTGCATGAATTTATAATAACTAATTTTTAAGTTTTAAAACATTTTTCAACTAAATTTTTCAACATACTTATTTCTTTTCTAACATTTATCAACTAATTTAGTATTTATTATTTTAATACAATTTTTTTGTTTCTACTAACGTATAATTATCAATATCTAATAACATATTTTTTTATAACATAAATTAATCTTTTTTAGAGAAAATTATAACAAAATAATAAAATGAAGAACAAATGATAAAATATGGTAAATAAAAAATTATTAATTAATATTCAATTTTAGACTCATTTTAAAGATCTAGATGAAACATTTCTAATGGTATAATTTTTATGTTAATAAAATGTATAAATTAAAATTTATTATATATTAATTGAATTTAATGAAAAAGGTAAAAAAAATATAAATTGAATAAAAAATGTTGAAAATTGAATTTAAAGTATGTGATATGGTTCTCTAAATTTAGATTATCAAATATAGAAACTCTAAAAAAATTTATTGGAAGCAACGTTTTGAAATATGTAAGGAGCAATACATACTCTAAAATTTACGAGAGACTATAATTTTAGAGTATTGGTGGGACATGCTATTATGAAGACAGACTACCATGGAGGTGAGCTGGTTGGTCAAATAAAATCCTGACAAACTAAAGTAATGTACATCGATAATATAAAAGTACATATATTTTAAACGGTCACAACTCACAAGTCTCAACCAAGTTTTCTCCTAAATTAAGTAAGAAGAATATAACGACTCAAAATGCTTTTTCCTTTACTTGTGTATATATAAAGACATCACCCACTTGCTTTATCTTCGTAGTTCATAGTTCATAGTTCATAGTTCATACATACCAAAACTTTCCCATCAAACCAGAGATAGCTAGCTAAGCTTGATTCTCTCTTACTCTGTTTTGTGTTGTGTTGAATGAGATATGGGAAGAATTGTGGAACACTGGTTCCACCCAAATAATGAAGAACTCATCCCGAAGAGAAGAGACTTCTTGACCCTGATTTTTCTGTCCAAAAAATCAATGAGATTAACTTCGTCGGTCGCCAACCGTACGAGTTACCAGGTAAGTAGTTGTGCTATTCAATCTTTTATTTCTTCTGTAAATAACTTGTAGAAATTTGCTTTATTTGTGTTTGTTTGTTTTGGGTTTGATTTAGGGATTTTTACCAGATAAATAGATCTGGAAATTTTTTCTCTGTAAATTTGATTGCCCAGAAAATATTCTTAAGGTAGATATTAATAATGTAGAAAATAATAATTTGCTACCTAGGATTCAGGGAAGCTTATTTAGAGCTAGAATTTTTGTGTTTTGTAATTCTTAAATTTAAGAGGAATCTCAACTACTACCAAATTACCATATAGCACAAGTCACAAAGTATACTGATACTAATTTGGAGGTGATAAAGATCATACCTTAAGAAGACATGTTTCAGTTTCAATTTGTAGATGTGGTGCATGGGAATTATATTAGCTAAAACTAATGCTTCTCTTTTTTGTAATTCTCATTTCAGCTGGAATCTCAGCTGCCACCAAACGAAATTAGTTTTTGTAGAGGTAAGAATGAGCATGCCTTTGAGGATATTTTTCAATACCAGCTTGTACATGTGGCAAGGAAACATAGCTATATTCAATGATTTTTTTCTTAAATTCTTTTGTTATTTTACTTCAGCTGGAATCAAACATTTATTAGAACTAATATTAAATTTTTTATTTTGTGATTCTTACATCAGCTCGAATCTCAGCTACTACCAAATAAATCTAATGGATGAAGTTCTAAAAAATCTGATTTCAGAGGTGAGATAGCACTTGCCTTATGGACAATTTTTAATATCAGCTGTTTCATGTGATGCATGAGAAACATATAGAAAACCAATGCTTGTTTGTCTTTCATTTACTGCTTTAGATAGAATCTAGCTACAAAATTGTTTGTTTAGAACGCATGTGTGGTTCACATAAAAAGAAACCCAGATACCAAACATTACATTTCTTCAACACCTAATGAAGGTATACCAAATCATAATGTGGATTTTAATTATGGAAATCATTACACAAAATGTTACTTTAATTAAGAAAGATTGTCTTATGATGGCGGACTATTGAATGTGTGTTTGTTACTTGCCAAACATATTTAGAACTAATGTATGTTTGTTCCACAGGTAGAACAATAAGAATCCCAGACTATACTACCAAATCACATTGGAATATCATCGTAATTTTTTTTTCAAAGGAATCTCAGGCTAACAAATTTGCCAACTTCAAAGCAGTATCACTCTTCTCAGGCTGTCTTTCCCTCAAAACAGCAACCAATTCATCGATGGACGGGGATTTATTGGTATCAAAATACCGTTTAAACAAACTGTCGTCTTTAGTTGGTTTAAGTCCAATACCCCTTCCGGCTTGGACTCATGTTTATCGCTGTACAGATACTGAACTCTTCTTTTCCAAAACGGACTTGTGAAGATCCCAACCCAAACCAGATTTCATAATACCAAATCACATTGAGTAGGAATCATCATAATTTTTCTTTTAATAGGGGAGAGAATCTCATACTATACTACCAAATCACATTGAGTAGGAAGATCGTTATGATTTTTTGTTTTTTCTTTTATTACTATAATCACTAAATCACATTGAGTAGGATCACATTGAGTAGGAAGATCGTTACGATTTCTTGTTTTTTCTTTTATTTACTATAATCACTAAATCACATTGAGCAGGAAGATCACGGGAGGAGTTCATTTTTCGTTTTTTTTAGTTGTTTGAGTTGTAAACTAATGTATTGTGTGGGTGATATTAATGTAAAAGACCATTAAAATCTATGATATCTATGCTGTATACTATTTGATTTGTTAAGCCTATTTTAATATTACTTTCAAGAACCTGCATATTTTGGTTTCAATTGCAAATTCATGGAAGTCCTGTCCTTTAACGAAGAACTCAACCACTAACATTTTTCTTGTACATCGGAGAGACTTTAATACTAGTAAAAGTACTTTTGTATTTCAAAAATGGTTATTGATGACCTAAGAGTCTGCAAACTCGATTAGATACTTCATCAAAAACTCACTCAATATTTACGATTTGTGGGTTATGGACTTGTTGGCCTTGTGGCGTTGAAATCTTATAAGATAGTATGTTTCTATTTATAATTTTCTTCAAATGTTAGATGCCAGTAGTTTAATTTTGGGAAAGTATCATTTTCTCTCCTATATTATGACATATTAGTAACTCTACCTTTGTAATTTCCTTAATGGCCAGTCTCCCTCCTGAAACCAAACGAATTCGTCATATTCCCTCTTCCGTTAGCTTTTCCGTTAATATCTCTGGTTGACTGCTATCTTCTAAGGGTAATATGGTAAGTTTGACTAAAATCATTAAACAAATTAAAAATTAAAAAACAGTTTTTTTTTCAAAATAAAAAACATATTTAATAATATATATATATAAAAGAATATTTCCTATAAAAAAACAGAATTTGTTTTAGAGAAAAAAACAGATTTATATATATTATAAAAAAATAAAACAGTTTTAAAAAAAATAAAAAACAGATTTAATAATATATAAAAAAACACAATATTTTCTCAAAAAAAAACATAATATTTGTTTAGATAAAAAAACAGATTTATATATATTTATATATTATATATATATAACACCACCACTCATTTCTTATCTTCATCGTCTTCCACCATCTACACTCAAACCCTAACATAATCCACCACAACTCAAACACCCAAACTCTAGCCACCACCACCACTCAAACACCAAAACCCTAGCCACCCACCGAAATCATGCAGGCCTCCACCCCTACGAGCGCCGATCTCCTCCCAGCCACAGCGTCTTCTCTCTCCCGCTGCACATCTAGTTCATCTCTATCTCTCTCTCTCTCTTTGAGAATCTGTCTCCATCGATCTCCTCCATTGCCGATCTCCGGTCCATATACTCTCTACTTTCTTTCCCTCATATTCACCTGCGAGATCGACTGCCGATATCCTCCATTGAGAGAAGATCTGCGCTCGTTGGTGTAGGTGTGGCCGTGGGTGTTCGTGGTTGTATTTGATAATTGATTTTGGTGGTCGATTTTAGGGGTGGTGGTTGTGTTTAGGTTTAGGTTTGAGTTTGGGTTTGGTTGGATTTGATGGTGTAGATGGTTGGAGATGATGAAGATTTCTGAAAAAATGACGGTGTTGTGTTTTGGGTGGATGGTTTTTGGTGATTGTTAGAATTTTTTTTTTCAATTTTAATTTGAATTTTAAAACTTAATGGACTGATATTGAATGTGGATGATAGATGATGATGTTGTTGAACCTGGATTGTGAATCTCCTTCGATTTTTGAAGAAAAAAAAATTGATTTTGAATTTCTGGGTTGTTTGAACTTTGAATGCGATGAAACCGGTTTCTTTATTTTTTTTATCAACGTTGAAGATAGTGGAGATCCAGATCACCACCATCATTTTTTTTTTGTTTTTTTTATTTTTATTTTTTTGCTTTGTAAAAAAATTATATTTTTTATGTTTTTTTTTTCAAACCATTTATCATAATTATTGAAGTGGGAAAATGTCTTTTACATGGAAATTAAGTTTATTAACTGAAAATCTTAAGTTTTTTAACAGAAAATCTAACGGAAAGGGGGAATATGGCAAATACATTTGGTTTCAGGGGGGAAATTGGCCATTAAAGAAAATACAGTGGGCAAATTTATTAATAGGTCATAATATAGGGGGGAATGATACTTTCCCTTTAATTTTCATAGGGCAGTTACTAAATAAATCTCAAAGTATTCACTTGATTCAAACTAGAGTAGTGCTATTGGCACCCTATTGACCTAATAATGCACCAATTTCAAATTTTTTTGTTTAATTATATAAAACTAAATTGATGTATTAAATTTTTTGATTTATTTATAAAACTACATTCTTACTTATTTTTCAAACTTAATATACTTCATCTCTCTGTAAATATGTTTTGTTGTTCTCACGGTCTCACCTTCATTACACCCATTCATGACCTTTTTTTTTTTTCTATCTTATGATTTCATTGAGAAAAATAATAATAATCAAGTCTCCCTCAATTATAAGTAACTCCATGAAAGATAGAAGTCAATTCTCCAAGGTGATCATATTTTTCTTCACAAAATTCAAATTTCCCTCGTCTAGATAAGAATTCGGAGTACAAATTTCTACCATAGAACACAAGTTTTCAACATCTTTATTTTTTAATGCTATAAGCTATTTTGAAGTTTTTTTAGTTGTTTGGCAAAACTCAAAATAGCTTTTTTAATGTATGAATTGTCTCAATTACCCTTTATAAAAACCATTTTATGTTTAGTTGGAGAAGCCCAAAATTTGGGCTTTTCCAAAAAGCTTTTTTTGAACTTTTTTAAAATACATGAATTGTCTCAAATGCCCATACAACTCTTTCATTATAAATATATTGTCAATACCCGTTTTGTAATTTACACAACCAAAAGCCATTTAAAAAAAATACATTGTGAACACCATTTTTGTAATTTACACAACAAAAAGTATTTTTTGTTAGAAACTCTACTCATTAGAAGCTCTACTACAAAAAAGATCTATTCTAGAAGCTCTACTTGAAAAGTCATACCAAACACACTCTTAGTCACATAAGTTTATCATTTCATTGTAGGTTTTACTTGTATGCTTTGTTACAAGCACTATTAACCACATATCAACAGTGGCGGATGCTAGAATTTTAACAAGGTGGGGAACTTAAACAAAGTAGAAATTATATATAAAAATTACTGAAAAATTAAGATCATAATAAAATGATTTTTTTAAAAAAAGTTTTTTATATAAAAAAAATATCGATGGTATAATGAAGTTTAAAAAAAATAAAACAAATAGAACACTTATTCAAGATGAATTAAATAATCTTATATTCAAAAAAGAAATAAAAACAAGAAACACAAAATTAAAAATAAATGATAGCAAGCAAACAACATAAACAATGATAAATTATAATATTTATTTTTAAAATAATAAACTACAATCTAATTTTATAATAAGAAATTTTGTTTTGTATTTATAATTAATTCAATTTAAATTTATATAAAGATAATTGATTGATAAATATTACTAGACATGTTTTTGAATTTTTATTCTTCTAATTATTGATAAATTATTGATTTCAAATAAATTAAAACTATAAAATAAAAAAATATTAGGATAAAATAAAATGTATCATAATAGATAAGGACTATTTTAATAAAATAAATTAAAATTTGAGATTTTAAAGTTTATTGATTTGATGTGTTATGTATAATGTATGTTAAACTAAAACTACTGGAAATAATAATAGATAATTTAAAATAAATTAAAATTTAATTAAATAACCACAAATTGATGGTAATTAAGTAGTTGATAATGACCAAAAAAATGTGAATTTTTTGGTTTCGTGAGAAGATGAAAATTTGAGAAAGGAATCGAAAAAAAATGATAAAATAAAATAGGCAAGTATTAGCAGGAATTGAACCCAAAACAACAAACTTGTGTGAAATGAGAGTGACCAATTGTGCTAAAAGGTGTATTATTACAATATGTGGTATTTAATATATTTATATATATGTAAATACGAAATCTTTTTTTTTTTTGAAAACGTGAGGTAGGGCAAGGGCTCCACCTAGCGTTAAGGTGGGTCCACCCCTGCATATCAATGACCGTTCTAATTAAGTTAACTGATTTGTGGAGAAAACGTCAAGTCTCAAGTGATATTAAATCTTCCACTATGAAAACTTGGCACAAAATTAGCAATATAAAAGGGTGTTCGGTATCATTTTTGAGTGTTGTTGTTTTGTTTTTTGAGATTAAAAAATACAAAAAATCTGTTCGCTACACTTTTTCACGAAAAAGAGAACAAAAATATTGAAAACTGTTTTTTGGTTTAAAGCATAAAAACTGGCGCATATCAAAAACAACAATTATGTGTTCTCTAATTTTTATTCTCGTTTTTTATGGGCCCATCGTCCACAACCACTTATTTATTAATTTTTTAAAACATAAATTATTGTTATACTTGACAATATGATCTATGGTTGGGATATTGATTGTGGCTGTTTGCAATTTGGTGAGAGAGATGCTCTTTCATAAAAAAAGAAAAGAAATTAAATGAAAAGACTAGACAAAATTCATATACTATTATTCTGATCTTCATCTTTGTTTCTTGTTTCTTCTTCTCCTTAATATTGATAATCATATCAATTATTTTTAGATTTTTTTTCTCTTTATCGTTCCTTCATGTTCACGGATCAATTCTCGATCTCTCTTTTCTTACAAGTTATAAGAAATCATTGGTTTGAGGAAAAAAAATGATGATGAATAGAAGAGAAGAGAAGACTTTTCTGGGGTTGTTGTGTTGTGTGCAGACTGAGTTGAGTTGAGTGGATGGAAGGGGTTGAAAGAAGAATCATCAAGGCACTCTCTCTCTCTCATCATCCATTTGTTTTTTATTATTCATTCATTTATTACAATAATAATTTCAACAACAAGAACAAAGTAAGAGAAAGAAGAAGAGATCAAAGATCATCGAAGCTCAAAGGACTTCCAATCTCCAGATTGGATCTCCACCATCCATCTATCTTGATGGACAGTAGAGATCTAATCTGGTGATTGGATCTCCACCTCTTTTTTTTTCCCTTAAAAAAATCTATTATGTCTCCACCATCCAATCCAATAAAAAAAGTTTTTTTTTTTTTTCAGTTTTTCAATAAATTCAATTATTCCAAATATATATATATATATATAGAAAATTCGATGTGATCACTGTTTACTCATTTTAGAGTATCCTACCAGACGCGTTTTTTATGTTTACATTCTTAGTATATTGTTTTCGATAATTGCTACTAGACGCGTTTTCAAACTCGAAAAATATAAAAATCAATTTCTTGAAATTAAACAAAAAAAAGAAAACAAAAAATAGAAAACAAAAATGTTACCAAACGCGCCCTAAACTACTCTAATCAATCCCCTCACGGCCTCACAGAATATTAGCACAACTGCTTCTGATATATTAAGGACAAACCTACTTTCTAGAACGACAGATCTCTAAGTATCTTAATTAGATCGTTAATTGTTATCAGCAAATTAGTCATGGTGGAGAAATAAACTGGTTTAGAAGACTTAGAGAGAAAAGACTTATCATCCTTTAAAAAGAAATGGGTTTTATTTTATTTTTTGGAAATTATCAGGGTTTAAAAGTTAAAAGATTGTTTTTTTTTTTCAAGAAAACAAATTATGGGTGAATGTGGGGTTTTATTAGACTTTATTTTGCAGAATAATTTTTTTTTTAATTGTGTATCTCTTTAAATTTTGACAAAGGATAAAAACGTAATACTCAATAATTTTAAGAGATTTTCACCTTACAATTAAATTTTTTTCTTTTTACACTCATTTTCTAAAGATAATCTATTATGAAAATTTAAATTAAAAAAAAATCTAAAGATAATTCCCTTTTCCAAAATTATCCATTTTATCTTTTGACACTCCATTTTAAAAAAATAATTAATTAAATCTAATTTGGATTGTCATTAGAATTTTTTTTTTGTCTTGTTTAGTAATTTTAATTCATATTAAAATTGTCATAGTAAAAAAAGTAAAATGAAGTGCAAACGTATATTTTGTGGATTGTTAACAACAGCATTCTAATTTTAAAAGTGGAGCACTATTAGGTCAGCCAATAGCACCACTCTTCTAACTATTTTCCGACTTTTACAAAAGTGATCAAATGAGTGGTGCTATACACCCCTTTACCGATCTATTTATGCATCACTTTATAAATTTTGGATTTAATTATATAAAATTAAATGATTTTATTAATACTTTTGATTTATTTTCAGAACTATCATTTATTTATTTTTCAAATTTAATACACTCCATCTCTTTTTTCAAAAAATAAAAATATAATGAGTAATACTATACAACCGAATAATTAACCCAAAATCTAATCCAAATTATGTGCCAAGTGAGTTATCATCACCATATAAATCATGGATGATTTGTGTGTTGATTTTTTGTGGTGATGACAACTCACTTGCCGCATCACTTTGGTTGGTTTTTGAGCTAATTTTTGGGGTTATCTAGCATTAGTGAAAATAAAAATACAGTTCATCTCTTATCTCTCCGTACATTTTCTTACCTCTATCGTATGACCTGTTTTTTCTTCTTATTTCAAAATGAAACAGTCCTTCTTGGATGCGATTTTTTTTTCTATAGTCGATTAAATTGTTGATAGTAGATTGAGAGTGTTCTATTGATCGTCTCTAATTTTTTTTAGCGATTAAGTTAGGTTTTTGATGTGGTTTTGTTTCGGTGGAAACTAGATTTTCTTGGTTTCGATTCTTGGTGTGATTTCAATATTGGTTGTTGTCGGTGTGTGTGGTGTTGTTTTCATCTTGTTGTTCCAGATTCTTGATATCATTCTCAGATAATTCTTCTAGATGCTTAATACCATTTTAGACAATTCTTTCATACAATTGATATCATTCTCAGACAATTCTTCTAAATGGTTGATAAGCAAATTTTAGAGTTTTAGAGTTAAAGAAAAAAAATTTAAAAAAAAACAATTACTAGTGAATAGTGAACATGAGGTTTTTTTATTATTATTATTATTATTATTATTATGATTTGAAAAGGAAAGTGGGGTTTTATTATATTTATTTATAATAGTTTTTTTTATAAAAAAAATACTATGTCACTTTAAGAAATTTCAAAAAGGAAAAAAAGATAATGAATAATTAAAAAAAGAGACATAAATAGTTTAATAGAGGGTGCCAATGGCACCACTATGATCAAATTTGTCTCAAATTTTCTAAGCTTAGTTCCTAAATTTAAAAGAAAGAAAAATAAAAAAGTGCTTTATCATTCTTCTTTATTCAAATTTCATATAAAAAAAAGTCAGACCTATTCAAATTTCATTCTGAAAAAACAATTTGAACTACTCTATCATGCCCTAAGCATTTTTAGTTGATTTTCTTATGTGTTTAACTTGATTTTCCAGGTTTCTGGAGATAATGTGGAAGAACGGATTGAGAAATGAAGAAGAAATCGTGAACATAGAAGCATATCAAAAATTGAGAAGAGAGAGAAATAGAATAGAGAATTAAGATAAGGTTGAGAGAATATGAGGGAGATAGAATAGAAATTAGTTGAGAAATGATTGTAATATTTCTTGATATTCAAATCATTGTTACGGACTCTATTTAAAGGAAATTGTATACAACTGTAATAAGGACTCTAAACAAAAAATTCACTAACTCACATTTATTACGATATGATCGTATGAGAAATGATTCCACACACTGAGACACACTGATTAAAATTGACTCATACTAAATCCCTAACATTAATCTCTAAATCTCCCCATCCTTACATACTTATATTTCATATAGGAAAAATACAAATGCTTAGATCGGTGGCAAATATTAGGCCCCGTCCTGCAGCTGTTTTTCAGTCTGTTTTCGTTTTTGTTTTATAAAAACAACTTCGAATTCGCGTTCGTTAACCGTTTTTCATTTTATCTTAAAAAAAATGAAAAACAAAACTAGTATTAACAGTGAAATATTTGAAAAACAAAAAAAAACTTGTTTTTCGTTTTTGTTTTTGTTTTTCAAAAAAATTAACAATTTTCTTTTTCTTTTTCTCTTCACTCTGCATCATCTTCTTTCTTCCTCATCTTCTCTCTTCCTAATCTGGTCTATTTCTTCTTCAGCTCACTGCCGCCGCCGATCTGCTCTTCTTTAACTGGTCGTCTTCTTCAGCTGGTCGCCTCCGTCGTCTTCTTCTTCTTCAGCTGGTCGCCGTCGTCTTCGCCAGCGGCTGGTCGTCCCCTTCTTCTCTCAGCTTCTGTCATCGTTTGAAAACTCCGGTGCTGTGAAGAAGGTTTACATAGCATTTGGGTGACCTGGAATTATTATTATTTTTTTAGTAAAAAATTAATATTTATTTCTCAATTATAAGATATGTGATAAATTATTGACTCACTTTATATTCAAATTTAAAAAAAAATAATAGGAAAATTATGATTTTTGATATTTTTTGGTTAATTTACTAGATGTGTTTTTTCCGTTTTCATTTTCAGAATTCAGCTTTTATCATATGATGTCAGACGCGTTTTTGGATTTCGAAACTGAAACAAAAAACACTGTTTTCATTTTCATTTTTCTTTTTGAAAAACAACTAATGAAAAACGTTTACAGAACGGAGCCTTAGCATCTCAGATATCTAACAATTCAAAAAGCAAAGCACGAAGAAAATACTAGAACCTTAACAACTTGCGAAGCGAGGAGAAATAAATATTTGAATTCTCCTTTGAACTTTTGCGTGAACAAAGGACATAGCCACATAGGCAATGTGGAATAATAACAGACTTTAAAGCTAACTTTAGGAAGGTGTGACCCAAGTGAAAAGAATTTTGATCATCAAAACATGTGGTGGGGGGCTAAAACCAACTTGGGGAGCAAGTTTCTTGATTTTAAAATTAATAAAAATAATTTTACTTACTTCTTTTATTAAATGATTAATATTTGTACACATCATCTACTATCATCCACAAATATACATTGATTTGACGAGGCGTTGCTATAGTTCAAAAATATATATTTTATCAATGACTTTTGTATTTCAAAATTTTGTGAAAAAATCTATAATGTTTTTTTATTTGTTTATTTCAATTCATGTTATGATTAAATTACTTGAATATTAATAACTTCTAATTTTAATCATTACAAATTTAAGAATCGAGTATAAGAAATATAAACTCTGGAAATTCTATCATTAATTGTTTTGAATATTGTCAATTGAATAAGAAAAAATTTATATGGGACAGTCTCACTATTAGTACTGAGACTACTCTATACAAGTTTTTTCTCCGATCGACTAATATATTAGATATTTAGATATTGTGTAATTGCAAAATATAAAAAAAAAAATCGTAGCCTCATCTTTTGAATAATAAGGTTTTCACTTAACATAGACTTATGTATCATGTTTTAGTAATAAATAAGGTTGAATATTAAAGTGATATGCTGAAGTAATAAATTTATGGAATGAAATATTAGTCGAATCCTATAAAATTTAGGAGAACGATAGAGATTAGAAGATACTAGAAGCAGTACAGGACAGCATAGAAACGTGTAGCGCAAGGGCGACACAACACAACAAGAAGTTGAATTTCTGACAAACTCTCAAAGACGGAGTTGCATCCCATTGGACAGTTTCATTTTAGACATCTGATTCTTGGGTCCACTTTCAAGTGGGTGGGGTCACAAAGAAGACAAACTATCATGGACGGTGAGATGGTCCAATAAAATCCTGACAAATTAAAGAAATTTACATCGAAAATATACAAGTACATATATTTTAAAAAAGTGGTGCTATTGTCCCTACTCATCTATTTATGTCCTATTTTTTAAATTATAGAATATTCTTTTTTTTCCTTTATTAAAATTACTTAAAGAGACATACGATTAAAAAAAAAATCTTCTAAAAAGTAAATCTATTAAAATTTTATATTTCTTTTCCAAAAAAAAAAAACCCAATAATCTGTTTCTTCTTCAAAAAAAAAATTAATTCTTAAACCCTAAAATATGCTTCTTACATACATCTAAAATATTATGAAAGAGTTTGAGAACGATATCAAAATATGGAAGAATTGTTTAAGAACGATATCAAACATCTTGAAAAATTGTCTGAGAATGACATAAAGCAAGAATTGTCTGACAATGATAATAAGCATATGGAAACAATTCATTCTTTGAAATTTATTTTTTCTTTAGAATGATATCAAATTGTCGTTGTGTTGAAGTACCCTGTTATTTTTTATTTTTTCGTTTCCATCATGAAATAAGAAGAAAAAAAAATAAGAAGAAAAAAATAAATCAATCAATGAAGGTGAGAGAGATGTATACGTATACAAAGATAAGAGATAGATATATCATATATGGTATGTATTAAGTTTGAAAAATAAGTAAATGGGTAGTTTTGGAAATAAACCAAAAAATTTAATAAAAACATTTAATTTTATTTAATTAAATCAAAATTTTAAAAAGTGGGGCATGAATAGATCAGTAAGGGGTGTGCCAATAGCACCACTCATTTTAAAAACAATACTGATCGGTTGTATTGCAGTATGTGCTTTTTTTTCTTTTAGTTTTTATGTTTATCTCATAAATTGAACTTTTATATTTATCTCATGAATCGGACAACGTGTTACACTCCCATTTAGAATATCTCTGATGGTATAAGTAAATTAAGATCATTAAAAATTGTCACCTCAACATTTGATGATTGTTTTCAAGGATTGCTAAATTTGATGATTGTGTAGTCCACAATTATACACTTTATCTAAATCAAAAATCTAAATTTGATGATTGTTATAGAGTATTTTTAAAATAAATAATCAAATTTTGATTACTCTCATATTTTTTATGATACTGTTCGAGATGCTCTTATCAGGAGGTCAATTATCAATTATATTTTAAACAGTTGCAACTTTACTTCAAAGTTAAGATAGAGAAAAATATAATTGAAAAAAAAAAAGATAGAGAAGAATATAACGACTCAAAATGCTTTTTCCTTTATCTGTGTATATAATATAAAGATATCACTCACCTACCTCTTCTTCATACATACCAAAATTTTCCATCAAACCAGACGCTGTTACTCTGTTTTGTGTTGTGTTGTGTTGAATGAGATATGGGAAGAATTGTGGAACACTGGTTCCACCCAACTAACGAACTCATCATGAAGAGAAGAGACTTCTTGACCCTGATTCTTCTGTCCAACAAATCAACGAGGTTAACTTCGTCGGAGGCCAACCGTACGGGTTACCAGGTAAGTAGTTGTTAGTCGATCTTTTATTTCTTCTGCAAATAACTGGTAGAATTGTAGTAATTTGGTTTATTGTTGTTTTTGTTTGTTTTGGGTTTGATTTAGGGATTTTTACCAGATAAATAAATCTGGCAATTTTTTCTCTGTAAATATCACGGCCCAGAAAATATTTCTTAAAGTGTGTATATATATTAATAATTTAGAAAATAATTTTCTATAGGCGAGAAAGAACTTTGAATTATGGACAATTTTCAACATTACTTTCTATACCTAGGGTTCAAGGAAGCTTATTTAGAGATAAAATTTTAGGGTTTCCTAATTCTTAAATTTAGGAGAAATCTCAGCTACTACCAAATTAACATACAACACAAGTCACAAAATATACCGATACTAATTGGGAGGTAATAAAGATCATACCTTGGTGGACATTTTTCAGTATCAATTTGTAGACGTGGGGCAGGGGAAATATATTAGCTAAAACTAATGGTTCTCTTTTCTGTATTTCTCATTTCAGCTGGAATCTCAGCTACTACCAAAACAAATTAGTTTTTGTAGAGGTAAGAATGAGCATGCCTTACGAGGATATATTTCAATTACAAGGAAACATAGCTATAGCCAATGAATTTTTTCTAAAATTCTTTTTTTATTTTACTTCAGCTTGAATCTCAGCTACTACCAAATGGCCATACGACGAATGTGTCGAAAAATATTTATATAAAGGTGAGGTGAACATGCCTTGTTCTTACGGATTATGAATATCAGCTTGTTGTACACTTGTTTCCAGAGAAACATACATAAAGCTAATACTTTTTTTTTTCTTTTGGTAGGGAGAGAATCTCAGGCTATACTATTACAAATTGAATACGAAGATCGTTACGATTTTTCTTTCAATACCGAATCTCAGACTATACTACCAAATCACATTGAGAAGACGATTTTTCTTTTAATACTATACTATCAAGTCACATTAAGCAAGATCACGGGAGGAGTTTATTTTAATTTTAAATTTTTTATTTTGAGATGTTTGAGTTTTAAACTATTGTATTGTGTCACTGGGTGTGATATTAATGTAAAAGACCATTAAAATCTATGATATCTATCATGCATACTATTTGATTTGTTAAGCGTATTTTAATATTACTTTGAAGAACCTACATATTTTTGTTTCAATTGCAAATTCATGGAAGCCTGCCCTTAATGAAGAACTCAACTACTAACATTTTTCTTGTACATTGAAGAGACTCTAATACTAGTAAAAGTACTCTGTATATCAAATGGTTATTGATGAACTACATGTTTACAACCCCTCAATTGGATACTTTATCAAAAACTCACTCAGTATATACGATTTGTGGGTTGTGGACTTGTGGCATGGAAATCTTATGAGATAATATGTTTCTATTTATAATTTTCTTCTAATGTTAGATGCCATTTTCATAGGGAAATTGCTAAATAAACATCAAGTATTCACTTAATTCAAACTAGAATGGGCTATTGGCACCTCTCTATTCACCTAATATTGCACCACTTTCAAATTTTTTTTTTGTAATTATATAAAATTAAATTGTTTTATTAAATTTTTTGATTTATTTTCAAAACTACCATTCTTAATTAATTTTTAAACTTAATCAATACACCTCACCTCTCTGTAAGTATGTTTTATTATTCTCAGAGTCTCACCTTCATTGTATCCATTTGGAACTTTTTTTTTCTATCTTATGCTTTCGTTGTGAAAAGAAAAATAAACAAGTCTCCCTCAGTTATAAACATAGAAGCCAATTCTCCAAGGTGATTATAGTACTTTTTCTTCACAAAAATTCAAATTTCCTTCATCAAGATAAGAATTCCGAGTACAAATTTTTACCATAGAAGTATGGAACACAAATTTTCAACTTCCTTATTGGTACTTTTTAGTCACAGAAGTATCATTTCATTGTAGGCTTTACTTGTATGCTTTGTTACAAGCACCATTAACTACGAATGAATGCCCGTTCTAAGCTATATGATTTGTGGAGAAAATCTCAAGTCTCAAGTGATATTAAATCTTCTGATAAGGAAAATTTGGCACAAAAATAGCAATGTACACTACTCTAATCAATCCCCTCACAAAATATTAGCACAACTGCTTCTGATATATTGACGACAAACCTACTTTCCAGAACAGCAGATCTCTAAGTATCCAAATTTGACCGGTAATTATTATCAGCAAAGTCATGGTGGGGAAATAAACTGGGTTAGAAGAACTAAAGAGAAAAGACTTATCATCCTTTAAAAAGAAATGGATTTTTTGTTTTTGGAAATTATTAGGGTTTAAGAGTTAAGAAGTTTTTTTTTTCAAGAAAAAAAACTATAATTGAATGTGGGTTTTAATTAGACTTTATTATGTAGAATATTTTTTTAATTGTATATCTCTTTACGTAATTTTATCAAAGGATAAAAATGTAATACTCAATAATTTTAAAGAGAGATGTTGTTGACAATTTACAAATTATCTGTTTATACTTCATTTTAATTTTTTTTAATGACAATTATAACCCGAATTAAAATTACTAAAAAAAGACAAAAAATTTCTAAAGACACTCCAAACTATTTTTATTTATTTATAGAAAACAACGTTTTTTTTTTCCATTTTTGTTTTTTTTTCCTCTTTTGTGTTTTTTTTTTCCTCTTTACACAAGCTCATCATGTTTGATATTTTTGACTTCACCATTTATCTTTTGAATTATTCTCAAGAAGTAATTGTGATCACCTTTTTGTTATAACCAAAATGTTTCAACTAAATTTAGCATTTCAACAACCTTACTTATAGAGATTTTAGGTACATCATGACTATCGTCGTCGTTGTCATTTATCTCAACCACACCATCATGATTCTGTCTTGTGATATCATTGAAAAAGAAAATCGATTAAACAACAAATCCCGAAAAAAGAATCTCGAAAAGGAATCTTCACTAAACAAGAAAACTGACTTTCACTCATTTTCTAAGACAAAATAACACTTTACAAGGTAAAACTCTTCAAATTAATAACACTTATAAATTAATAATCAATTGTGGATCCTAAGAATATTAATTTAGAGTGGTTTTACTGTGTATCATTTTAGTCCCTAAATTTAAGAGGAAATAATTTAAAATAAAAAAACAAAAACAAAAAAAAAGTACTTGAACTCTAATCTCTATCGCTCTAACCATTAGTTTGATTGTGATAATAATGATCGCACCATTTATATTTGTATATATATATATATATACAATCTTTCTATTGTCAGTTCGTCCTGACATAAAATATATCAGGATGAAGAATGTGGACCACAGATTATGGAGAAGTTTTGACAAGTGCATATACTTTGAGTCAAAGTATGTAAATCTAATGTTCTACATTCTTTGTCCTGATATATTTTATGTCAGGACGAACTGACAATAGAAAAATTATATGTATATATATATATATATATATATATATTTATATAGCCCCCATATCCTATATTTTGTGCTTGTTTCTCGGGCACTTTTGTGTATTTAATGTGTTTAAATAACTATTTCAAGTGATTTTAGGAATCTAGGGGTATTGGTGTAATTTTAGTCATGTAGGGGTAATATAGTATATTTCATACTAAGATTGACGTTTATGTGATTATCGACGACTATAGGCATCAATACGTAAATCGCCAAACAAATCAGCCAAGAAGCTGCCACGTCAATTAATAAAACGGTGCAGAGCTGATTTGGGCCGTCCTAAATGCATGCAGCCCATGTCTAAACGAACCCAGCAAGAAGACAAAAGCATGCACTAAATACACCCTAGTTTTGTCTAAGCACACACCAACAATTGCAAGCAAACCATTCGCGGTCTTACTCTTACCCCAGCAAAACGAAATACAAGACCACAACATTACGACCAGCCCCCTGAGGGTATTTTCATAATTTGTTACCGAGGGAAGTTTTTGCAATATTTCAATTTAGTGCCCCAAATTCGTGGAACAATATTTATACCCTATTTTGAGCCCTCTTTCCAGTAGCAATCAACACCAAATACAGAATACTCTCTACACTTCATCTTCTTCACTAATTAAGAGAGAACCACCAAAGCTCCCACTGAGGTTTTTTCTCCAAGGGAGCTCACCGAAAATCTTCCATCATTAAGACTATAACGTCTACATCATATAATTAAGTATATAACGTCTATATCATTGCCATTAACTCTGTAACGTCTATTTCAATACTATTAAGTGAACCAAACGTTGTCTCACTACCTTCCACTTATAAGTAGCAACCCCCTCTCATTCACAATGTGAGGGGGGGGGGGGGGGGGGGGGGAAGCAATAACTTCGTAAATCACGCTAATGATGGGCTATCACTTGGTCTACATGATCGACGTGCATCCCTCCATTCTCCAGGTAGGTCTATGTCGACCTCCCCATATCGACCTTTTTCAGGTGGGTCTATGTCAACCTCCTCATATCGACCTTCTCTAGGTGGTTCTATGTCTACCTCCTCATATCGACCTCCTCTATGTCGACCTCATATATGTCGACCTCCTCAATGTCGACATCCTCGACGTTCATATTGCCAATCTCCAAGTCGGTCTATGTCGACGTTCACCTCGAATGTCTCTATATTGGTCTACCTCGACCCCCTCACTAGCCATGCAACATCTCTTGTTCTACAACCCATATCGATCTACATAGGTTCTATCATCTTCTGTTCTACATCCGACGTAGACCTATGGTTTGTCTATAAATCTTGGTCTACTCTCCACTTGTCACATTGCTGACTTTAGCGTCGAAGAGTCCTCTAAAAGAACCACCCCCCTCTATGGCTCGTCGATCGCTACTTTTCTATCCATCTTGCAGGTTGCCGGTGCCCACCTCGACAACTCAAATTAATTATGGATTTTTCGGTGTCTACAGGAACCAAACAAAATCACGTTGAGATGGAGACTTCTTGGATGAGATCATAACCATGGCTTCTTTGGTAATCTTCTATTTGTTTTATTTTTTTCTTTGATGTGTATCCCCATTAGGGAATGTTTGTAAACCTACACTTAAGCTCTTTATGCAATGTATTTACCTTTTATTTGATTTGGGTCTCGTTCTATTCTTTATAATTATTATGATTTAATCTTTTATCTTGACATGTATGTTAGTGGATAAGTAGAAATTGATGTGCAACCTTGAATGAGACTTTAGAGTAGTGTAATGTAGTGTAACTTAGTGTAGAGTAGTGTCTTATTCTTGTTTGTATGTTGATGGATATTCAAAATTGATATGCATTGAATGATTTGAGTACAAGCGAGTTATATATGATTCTTGTATTGATTGAACAATTGTGCATGGCCTTGATTATTAGCTCTATTGAGTTGATGAAGCTTGGTTTATGCATGATCATGCTAGATTAGATTTTGGTTCATTGTTCTTGTGCTTTAATGGGTCATGCTAATGTTTAATAATCAACATGATTAGTATAAGTGTTTGGTGAACTTATGTACCTAGTATGATCACCTTCTTGCATCTCTGCATTCAGCCCAAGCCAACCTTGGTAAGTCGTAATTTGGGTGCGTTGCCTTTAGGAGTAGTGTAATTTAGAAAGGCATGCACCCGGTTACCTCACATTACACACTATTCTCACCCCTCTATATTATCATGCCTTTTTTGCTTTCAATTCAATGCTCTCTCAACAACCGTTAGGGGTGGGGATGGTTCGGTTTTGGGGTAAACCGAACTAAACCGAAAATATTTCGATTTTTAAAAATCGAAACCAGTTTAAACCGATTAAGTTTTAATAACTGTAGTTTTTATCAGTTTGGTTCGGTTCAGTTCAATTCAGTTTTAGGCCTAATGGGCCTGATGAGCTTAATGTGGGTTTTTTGACATGTTTTGTAATTTAATGGGCTTTGGATCCTGATTTCAACCAATATTTATTGATTTACTAATATTCATACAATATGAAGTTATAATTGAATTTGAAAATCTTCATTCTTGGAGATAAAATCTGTACTTTTTGCAGATAAAAAACCTGTAAAAAAAAACTTAAGAAATAGAGACATGTATTTTTGAAGAAAAAAATACATAAAAAATAATATTCAAATAATTGTTCAACTACAAGTTTCAATTCAAGGCAACCGGGTGTTTATTGGATATATAGTTACAAATGTTTTTATTTTAGAAACATCCTCTATGAACTAACACCGTTAACATTCCGTTTGTGTTGACTGAGTTTGATTATTAAAAAGTCTAAAATGTCTCTATTTAAGCTTCAATTGTATGAATTGACCATTATACCCTCATACTTTTACCCCGCCTCCTCACATTTGAACTATTATTTGATGTATAGTTACAAATGCTTTTATTTTAGAAACATCCCCTATGAACTAACACCGTTAACATTCCATTTGTGTTGATTGAGTTTGACTATTAAAAAGTCTAAAATATCTCTATTTAAGCTTCAATTGTATGAATTGACCATTATACCCTCATACTTTTACCAAATAAATTAATAAAATGGTACAAAAGGTGAGAATGTAAACTTGCAAAGGAAAAATTATTTTGTAATTATTTTGTGGACAATTTTATACCTAAAAATAATAAAATTATAAATGAACCAAAAGCATTGAAAATGAGTATTTGCTTGGATTTATAAAAAAAAGACAAATAAATACATATTCTGGTTTATTTTCAATGCTTTTGAAAATAAAGAATAAAACATGTGAAAATTTCTATACAAAATCACTGGAAATAGAAGAGTTAGAAGACAGACTTTGAGAGTTGAGAACGGAAGTAATGTGTTGACATAGATGAAGTCATCAGAGAGCCGTGTTCGACGATCGGAAAAGAAACCATAAAGAGAGAGAGAGAGAGATTGAGAGAGAACACATAACAAAGAGTTTTAGAGATGTCAAATGAGCGCATGAGGAGAAAATTTTTGATTAGTGTTTTTTTTTATAAAAAAAAGCTTATATAGTGTGGTTTATCGGTTCAAACTTCAAACCGGTTTGGATAACGAAAACCGAACTGAACCGAAAACTATTCAGTTTTCCAAATTCCAAGCCAGTTTGAACCGAATAGAAGATGTGAACCGAATTCAAACACCCTTTTTTTGTTCGGTATCCGTTTGGTTTGGTTCCAAATTTTGTACCCAGCCTTAACAACCACAATATGCTTACACTTCACACATACCATTCTCACAATTTTCATGTTCTTATTCACATTGCTTTCAATAATCTTTAACTAGAGATGTTGACGATGACCACTCCTCCCGGTGCCACTATACGAGTAGAACGACTCGTGCACTTACGAAGGGTGAACTACCCGTACGCTTCATTTATTTGTATATTTTAGAGAACGGCCCGAATCGTGTCAAATAATAATAGTAATAATAATAATAAAAATTACACTAATGATGGTAGCTTGCTACGAATGCGATCTCCTCCCATGGAAGGAGGTTGCTACGTCTCCTCAAAAAGATAAAAGGGATCATATTGGAAAAAAATGGGATGTCTTTAGAATTTTTTAAATTAAAATTTTTAGATTTGAATGTCTTTAGAAAAAAAAAAAATATAAAATATACTTAGAAATTGTAAGGAGAAGCTCTCGATTTTAAAAGTGGGGCACTATTTGGTTGTCAATAGAAAGGTACCAATAGCACCACTTTTCAAACTATTTTTTTTGATATATAACCTACTACCGGGACCGGTGAGATTGGACTCTACAAGTTCAACCCGAAACACTAATCCCACTATCAGGGAGATGATACAAATGATATACAGTCACTCTCACAACTGGAGAGAGGGATGCCCCCAGAACCGGGAGAGAACTCCCCACACTTGGGATTTTATGGCCAAGGTGGGACAATGAAAATAAATACAAATATATGCACACACCGGGCGATAAACCGTGGTGGTGGAGGCTCCCAGGGAGCGTCCAGCCACATTGGCAAGAGGCCCGTTTTTCAAACTAATTTTTGGCTTTTATAAAAGTGATCAAATTTGTCTTAAATTTTCTAAATTTAGTCTCTAAATTTATTGGACAAAAAAGAAAAAAAAACTTTATCATTCTTCTCTATTCAGATTTCATATCGTAAAAAAACAAACCTATTCAAATTCCATACCGAAAAAACATTTAGAACTATTCTTATTTCATGTCGATAAAACAATTGCTTTGATCAGTGATGCAGGAGCATCCAATGTGGAGTTGTCAAGCATGCCCAAAAGAAAGTCCGAAGCCCCAAGTTATCTCAAGGATTATGTTTACAAATAATCTTAACTTTCTTGATTTTTTTTGCATATCTTTCCTAATTTTAGGCTAGCTTTTATTTCTTGATTACTTGCTTGTTTTATTTTTTTTGATTTCTTGCTAGTTACTTTTCCTTTTTCTATTTAAGCAAGACTAGTAATCTATTTCAGCAACTTTGAATTATTGAATAGAAAAATATTGCGCTTTTACAGCATATTGTGAGTGTTGTTTCCATATATTGTGAGTGTTGTGTGAGTTAAGTTGTGAGGTTTGTGTTTGAGAATCTCAAACCCATCATCAGCATCTCAAATATCTAACAATTCAAAAAGCAAAGCACAAGGAAAATACTAGAACCATAACAACTTGTGAAGTACGGGGAAATATATATTTGAATTTTCCTTTGAACTTTTGTGTGAACGAAGTACAGTGGCACTGTGGCAGTGGGAAAAATAACAAAGACTTTAAAGCTAACTTTAGGATGGTGATTGGTGACCAAAGTGAAAACAATTTTGATCATCAAAACATGTGGTGGGGCAATAGAACCAACTTGGGGAGCAAGTTTCTAGTTTTGAAGATTAATAAAAATAATTTTACTCAATTTTTATTAAATGATTAATATTTTTACGCATCATCTATCATCAACCACAAATATACATTGATTTGAAAAGACGAATTTGACCAATGGATATCTCTATTACCTATATCAATATACTGGTTTCCTCCCTTAAATTTCAAATTGCTATAGTTCAAAAATATACATTTATCAAATGACTTTTGTATTTCAAAATTTAGGGAAATAATCTATAATGATTTTTATTTGTTTTTTTTTTTTTTCAGTTCATATGATGATTAAATTACTTAAATAATAATATTTTTTTAATCAGTACAAATTTAAGAATTGAAGATACGAAATATAAAAATCTGAAAATTCTATCATTAATTATTTTTGATATTGTCAATTGATAGAGAAAATCTTTTGTGGGACAGTCTCAAAGTGCCATTCCGCATAAGTTTTTCTCCAATCGACTAATATGGTAGATATTTAGATGTTGTGTATTTGTAAAACATTAAAAAAAAAATCAGTGTTTTCAGTATATTTTTTTAAGAGTCTAATTTTTGATCAAATTTACTTCGTGTTTTGAATTTTACAAACTCTTCTCTGATTCATATGTTTTTTCATAAATTGAATCAAGTTTAAATAATACAAAAATCAAACTGAATCCATTTATGATCCAAGTAAGATGGCAACATAGATCACAAGAGTTTGAATTCAAAAAAAAGTGATCAAATTAGTTGTAACCTCATTAATTATTGAATTAAAATTGTTTCATTGAATTAGTATTATCTGTCAAAATTAAGTTATTGGGTTTTTTTTTATTGAAAAATGTCGAAATGCGGCACACCGCGTCCTCCACCCAAACGGAATCATAAGGTGTGTCAAAGGTAACACATCCCCGACTCGCTTTACTGTCAACTTAACATCCAATCTTTAACTTAACATCCATCTTTAAAAGGAAACCGATGGATTTTATAATCAATTTTTCGTTATGTATATACATAGATGATTAAATTCAGATTTTGATCAATTGTAAGCGTTTGTATCCAAAAATATATAGCAAAATAGTAATACAAAGGCATAAAGAAGATATACTAGAACGTTTGCATCTTATGAAGGAAGAGGGAATATGTTTAAATTCTCCTTTGAGCTTTAGAAGGAACCATTGGCGAATAACATACTAACATACCGGCTAAAGTGTTACTTTAGGAGGGTGACCAAAAACGAAAAGGAATATTGAATAGAACATAATGGTGATTGGTGGTCTTAACTCTATCTTAACCCAACTTCAGAAGCAAGTTTCTTAATTTGAAATGATTAAACTTGATTTTACCCCCTTTTTTTATATTAAATGATAAATATTTTGACACATCATCAACCATCAATTATAAAATTTAGGGATAATTATCCCGGTGACTATCAATTTGATGACACATTATCATAATTGCCATTAGATTGAGAATTGATTTTAAATGGCCATTGTTGGCGAAAAATGTGACACTTATGATCATTCCATCTAATTCCATCAAATGAGTGGCATTTTGGTGAATAAGAGGATGACATTAATTTATTTTATAATATTTTTTGGAAATCAATTTTTTCAATGAGTGACATTTTGGTAAATAAGGGGATGACATTAGTTTATTTTAGATGTTTTTTGGAAATCAATTTTTTCTTTTGTTTTTTGAAACGAATAACTATATTTAGTGTGCATATGTGTATATATATATATATATACATATATATATATTTGAGATATGCTAAACGTATATATATACACTAAATATAATTATTCGCTTTTAGAAACAAAAGAAATGATTTAGATCGATACACGTGTCTCTTTTTTGTTTTTATAGATTTATTAACCTTCATTTTCTCAAAAAAGAAAGATATATATATATATATATATATAATAATAATTTTCACATAAGTGCGCACTGATAGAATTATATAAGGACATTGAATGTGAACCACTCATTTTACATATTTTGACTTGGCATGTATGCACTTGTCAAAACTCTTTTATAAATGAGTGGCTCACATTCAATGTCCTTATATAATTCTATCGGTACGTACTGACAAGAAAAGGACTGTATATATATATATATATGTTTGAGATATATATTTGAGATATGCTATACATATATACATATACTAAATATAATTATTCGCTTCAAAAAACAAAAGAATAAATTGATTTCCAAAAACATCTAAAATAAATTAATGTCATCCTCTTATTTACCAAAATACCACTCATTTGATGAAATTTGATAAAATTAGATGGAATGATCATTAGTGTTACACTTTTCGTTAAAAATTGCCATTTTGAAACCAATTCCCAATATAGTGGCCATTTTGGTAGTATGTTATCAAATTGATGACATCGAGGTAATTATCCCTAAAATTTACATATCCATATATATAGTCATTTTCTCTTCAGTGCATACTGATATAACTTAAATCAGTGTATTGGATGTGGACCACTAATTATGGAGAAGTTTTGACATGTGCATACACTTTGAGTCAAAGTATGTAAATCTAATGGTTTACATCCAACGCACTGATGAATTTATATCAGTGCGTACTGACTTGAAAATTTCTGCCAATATATATATATATATATATATATATATTTATTTATTTATTTATAATTTATCAAAAAGATGTGGTTGACAAGTAGTATATTAAGTCCCAAAACTGAGATTTTTTTTGGTTATTAGTTATTACAATGAGTTTTAGGTCAGGAGAAGGAGATAGGATTTCGAATTAATTATAGTATAAATTTAATAATAGTAGATTATTATTATTACTATATCATAAATAATAGTTTTTTTTTTCTTTGAAATATTAAAATAACTCGGGTTTACAGGAGAAGATATGACTCGAACCCAAAACCTTATGAGGTACTTAAGTGTAAAGGAAATACCACTTGACAATGAGTTTTAGGTCAGGAGAAAGAGATAGGATTTCGAATTAATAATAATATAAAATTAATAATAGTAGATTATTATTATTACTATATCATAAATAATAATTTTTTTTTCTTTGAAATTTTATACTAATTCGGGTTTACGGGAAATGATATGACTCAAACCCAAAATCTTATGAGATACGTAAACCTCGTTGCCTCGTATTATAAGTATTACTGGTCATAATTTCCGACACTTCTATTCTACTTTACATAGTTCAATATAAGAACATATTGACGTGGTATACAATTGTGGTATGTTGGAAGTTGGAACTTGGCTGGAATCTTCTTATAAATTATAAGTGATCACTCACTTACTCATCTCTATTAGCGAACAAATCACTACGCGGAAGCGTTGTTAGATATACCACAAACAAACACAATAATAAAGAAAGATGAGATGAAAAAAGGTAATGAAATCCAATCACACATAATATAAGAATTTTACGTAGAAACCCTAATTAGGGAAAAAAAAATCACGGCCGTTAGGACGATAAGAGAAAGTTCCACTATGTAGTAAACAATCCAAAATAAGTTTTAAGATTTTCGTTTAAGTGCTTCTTAGTTAGGCTAAATAGCCCAGATACCTCTTGACTATACCTAAATTCGTATGTTGCCCCATAATTTTTTTTAAGACATTAAACCCTTCGAACTCTTGTTTATTGGCAAACAAGGCTTGCTAATAAATGAGTTCGAGGGGTTTCATGTCTAAAAAAAGGTTTATAGGGTAACATGCGAATTCGTGTATAGTCGGCAAACGAGTTCAAGGGGTTTAATGTCTAAAAAAAAAGTTTATGGGGCAACATACGAATTCATGTATAGTCGAGGGGCATCTGTGCCAATTAACCAATTAGTTATTAGCTTGTTAATATTGAAAAAAAAGTTTGAATACAAAAAAAAACTTGTATTTATATAATATGTGAAATTATTAATTAAGAATATATAATCATAATTTCCAAAATTTTAGTGAAGGAAGTAATTCATTAAAAAAAATGAAAAAAAAAACTAATTCTCTTTCCCTCTCTAATTTTGCTTAGGTGATAAGTAATCAATTGACAAGGGACGTAACTAGGATTAAACACTAGGGTGGGCTAGAATATTTTTTTTTCTGGTCATTAACAATATGAGAAAATTGTATTAGTTAAAAATATATTAAGGCTATACAACCCAAAAATTTAACCCAAATTTCAATTCAAATAATGTGGCAAGTGGGTTTTTCATTAACCACATCGGCACATAAGTGTGGTGATGACAACTCACTTGCCACATCATTTGGATTGAAATTTGGTTAATTACACTCAGTTAAGAAGACATACAGAGGATTACTCTGTAAATTAATTTCTAAATAAATACGTTAATAGAATTAAAAAAAAAAGTAAAAAAAAAATTATAAAATAAAAATGATATGCAAATACAATCAAATACTAATTAAGTTGTATCCTACAGTTTTTCAAAAAATCAAACTTATCAATTATGAAATCGGGATCAATAGCACCATTTTTGAAATTAGGATCAGGATCAAGATCAATGATTTTCCTCCAATTGTTTCTGGAGAGATTGAGGCGGAGAAGATGAATTATTGGAGTGTTGGAAGTTAGGAACAAAATTTAGGGAATGATGATGGAGATAATAATTATTAAAGGAAAAGGAAAAGGAAAACAAAAAAAATTGATATATGACAACTTTTTGCCTCGTGGGTGGTAATAAATGATGTAGAAAACCTGTATAATTTAAACCATATATTCATTACAACAAATCGATTATGCTATATCTGTTTTTCTACATCATTAACTATATTATTATATATGAATTAAATATGTACATTATCTTTTCAAATTTTTTGAAAAAATCCAAGCACACCCTAGCCCAGGCCTAGTTACGTCTCTGTCAATTGAATAGAACCTTCTTTTTTTTTTTTTCCAAAAAAATAAAAAATTGAATAGAACCTCAGGGTAGGGCCTTAAACCAACTTGAGAAATAAGTTTCTTAACTTTGATTTTTTTGTTTTGTTTTGAGTTGTTACAAATTAATACTGGATTTTGGAAGACATACCACTAATGCAACCCATCTCATCTAATTTTAAATTTATTAAAATTAATATTACTTACTTTCTTATTGAAAGATAAATATTGTAACAATCATCAACTATCAAGTATCAACCATAAGAATTAATATTATATACCCAAATATACATTTGTCTTTTATGAGAACAAAACTATAATATACTTTTCAGTTTTTATATTTTTATTTTATATATATATATATATATATAAATATCATAACTCTTATCTAAGAATCCAGGATGAGTAATTTGATTCAAAATTACAATCTCGTTGATATAGTTATGAGTAGCTTACTAATGGATAAATATCATATAATTAGTAATTTTTTTTAAAAATATTACAATAAACTCATGATTTAAGAGCTATGGACAAGACTTGAACCTACAGTTTCATTTATATAAGTGTAAATAACATATCACTTAACCAACCTCATCTTCTTCAATTAATTAATAATAGTTAAAAAATGGAAAGAATTTTAATTATAGTAGAATATTGTTATTACATTATAAATAGAAGTATCACACTATCATTTGTTAGACCATGTATTCTACTTTACACACTACATTAGAAGAAGAACATCATCGTACGTATTGACACGTTTATATTTACATAATTTGGAAAATTTCAGACAGGCGCGGCGTTGTTGGAATTATGGAATCTTCTCAGTACTGAGCTCACTCAATAGTAAGAATTGAGCGTCGAAGACAAGCTAAAGCCTTTTGATCAAAGGTGAGAGAATCTTGAGTCAAGTCCAGCTTATATAAATTACCATTTACAAGTGATCACAAACACTTTACTCGTCATCTTGCAAAGCAGAGCAAAATTTTCCCATCAAACCAGAGACATCGAACTGCTATTTTCTCTTCTTTCTCGTCGTCTTCTTCTGCGATATGGTCATGCGTGTAGGGTACAGGTTCCAGCCAACTCATGAAGAATTAGTTAGTTATTTCCTCAAGGAGAAGAGGCGTGACCCTGATTTTACAGACCCAGATATTAAGGACGTTAATATTTACAAGCATAATCCTTGTGAATTTCCTGGTATGTTATTTTGTATCAGTCAATCAGCTAGCAATTTGAATTCCATCTTGTCAAAAATCTAATCCAGATAAATGGGTGTTTTGTTCTTTTTGGGTTTGATTCAGGGCTTTCATCATATCAATCTGATGATCAAGTTTGGTATTTTTTTTGTGCACTTGACAATAAGTATGGCAAAAGTGATCGTGCAAGAAGAACAGCCAAAGGAGGATCTTGGAAAAAAACTGGTATAGATCGACCAGTCAAGGCCAAAGACAGCAACGAATCGATTGGTATTAAAAAGACTTTGGTTTTCTACAAGGGCAGCGATTTTAGAAAGGAGAACAAGACTAATTGGATCATGCATGAGTACCATGAGTACCCTTGCAAGAAAAACTCTCTTTTCAAGGTATATGCTCTGATCATTTATATATTCTTGCTTTGGTTTGAGTTTCATATGAATGCTTGACTTATTTGTGATTTAGTTCTTCTTGTTTGATTGAATGAAAAGTATAGGAAACTAGAAGTGCTCTAGTGGGTTCTTTTTTATGTGGAGAAGTGTCCAATATTATTGATATATCTCAGTAATGTACTTGAAATTATGCAAATTATGTAAGAAACTAAGAGCTTTGTTTTTACTTGAATTACAAACATTAGGTTAAAACCATCGTTAATCTGACTAGGAGAATTTCACCTGTTTATAAGTTATCTTGAAGATATGAATATGTTGTTTTCTTTTTCCCATGGAAGTTTGAATACTAGTATGGTTGCAATTTTAATGAAAATTTTCTTTTGCTTCACAAGTTGGTAGTAAAAATTCTAGATAAGGAGCTCATTCTTTTTTTTCTTTTCTTTTCGGTAGGGTAAAGTTGTTGTCTGTCGTATAGAAAAAAAACCAGATAAGAAGCGTGAGGCTTCTTCAGCCCTTGGTGAAGGGCAACCAAGTGACTGTGATTCTGGAACTAATGTTGCTCAAGATATCCTAGAGGTGAAAAGGATCATATCCCATGAGGGCAATTTTCAATATCAACTTAATTTTATTTATATTCATGTGATGATGTTGCATAAGAACATCTATAAAACTTTTGTTTGTATTTGTGATTCTATTTCAGGTTGAACCTTCTAGTACCAATAATGATTTTGCCAACAACAACTTAATGGAGGTGAGAAAGAGCATGTCGTATTGACAATTTACAATATCAGCTTGGACATTTGATATATATCAAGGAAAAATCTAAAGAACTAATACTTGTTTGTTTATGATTCCTACTTAGGCGGAATCTCAGCTGCAATCAAACCAGCATATATCTTATGTCACCAAAAATGATTTTCCAGGGGTGAGAAAGAGCATTCCTTAGTGGGAATTTTTCGATATCACTTGGTACATGTGGCTCAAGGAAAACATATCTAGAACTAATGTTTGAATTCTTTCTACAGCTGGAATCTCATCTACTACCAAAACAACATATATCTTCTAATGGAGAAGATCTTGTTGCAGAAAATATTTCGTCTGAGGTGATAAAGAGCATGCCTTATAGACAATTTTCTATATATATCAGCTCTTACATGTGATGCATCATATACATATAGAATACTAATGTGCTGGTTTGTCTTTGATTACTGCTTCAGATCAACGAATCTCAGTTACTACCAAAACCAAAAGACATTTTTTCAGAGGTGAGAAAGCACGTCTTAACTGCTGTTTTCAATTTTAACCTATACATATATTTTGCGAGAAATGTATATAGAACTGATTTTTTGTCTATGCTTCTTTCTTTAGCTAGAACCTCTGGTTCCTGGAGAGTGGGCTGCACACTATGGGCTGCAGTCACCAATTTCCAGTGGCATTAGTGACGACTTTGGGAATTTGCAATGGGTTTTCCAGGATGAATTCTTCGATGAAGAAACTGGACACTCTTTTCCTCCTGATGTTAACTCATCACAGACAGCAGTCACATAAATGAATTTTCTTCAGTGGCTAATGAAGAATATTAGCTCAATTGCAATATGTGTCAACTACTGCTATATCTCGCAGTGAATTAATGCAGATATACTACCAGTACAAATGGTAGAGTTGTTTGAGTTGTAAACTAATGTATTGTGTGTGATATTAATGTAAAAGACCATTAAAGCTATGATTTCTATGTTTCGTTTGATTTGTTAAGCCTATTTATATATTAATTTCAAGAACTTGAAAACCTGCATGTTTTTGTTTCAATTTCAAATTCATGGAAGCCTTTCCTTTAATGAAGAACTTAACTACTCTAATGACTAATGAGTTACATAATTAGTAGTAAAGCCAAGAATGTTTTTCTTGTACATTAGTGGTTCTGCTTATCAGGATTCCGGGTCACTGTGGGTTGGCTTGTGGTGTTGAAATTTTATAAGATAATATGTTTCTATAATTTTCTTCTAAATGTTATATGCCAGTAGTTGAATTTTCATGAGATATGATTATTGTCTTTTAACATAGGGCAATTACTACATAAATCTCTTGGTATTTATTTCATTTTTTTTAACGATATTTTATTAAAGGCCAAGCAGGCCAGGAACAACAAAAGCAAACTCAAAAGGAAACTAAGCAAACCAACAACACAGAACCAAGAACCCAGAAACAGAGGAGGATCTCCAAACAAAAAGACAGTGGACAGACAAGCCAGAAACACAGCCCCTGGTACAAACAAAAACAAAAAACAAGATCCACTCAGTTACCAAAATCACCTCATTCTATAAAGTCCCCTTTCTCACCGGATCCCATCTTGGCAAGATTGTCAGCAAACTGGTTGGAGGCTCTTGATCGAAATTTGACCTCTCCCTTCAAAAACTTCAGGTTGCTCCTTATATCATAGATTAAGTTGACAAGCTTAAAGTTTCCTATGCCCTTACCATTGATCCAAGACACAGCAACCATCGAATCACTCTCAATGACTAAATAGCGACCCACGCATGCTGAAACAGAGCAGCACAATTCCACAGCTTTATGAATGGCTAATAACTCAGCTGTGTTGGAGTCTTGTATACCTACAAATAGAGAAAACATGCATAGAACCTTGCCAGTACCATCTCTTAGAACTCCGCCAATACCAGCCGGACCTGGTTTCCCTAACACAGAGCCATCAACATTGAATTTAATGTCATCATTCGGAGGAGGAGTCCAGACTTCCACTCTTTGTCTCTTGTTGCAGCTGTTATCCAGACATAAATCTGTTATGTTTAACAACAAGGCAGTTAATGTTTCTTTTGATCCTGAGCCATGGTGTTTGAACCACCAAGCCATTCGAAATTTCACCATATCTAGAGCTTGCATAGCAGAAGCAACAATGTCTCTGAAAACTGCAGCATTCCTCATTTCCCATATTGACCACACAGTAGCAAAAAATAGCAGTTCCCAGATTCTGGTTTTCCTTGGAGAAGGGCATAAACTACTCCATCCTTCCCACCAATCCTTGACATCTTTATTTGCACAACTGGTAACTCCCCACCAATTCAAACAAAGAGACCACACCTTCCTAGACCAATCACAGTGAAGGAAAACATGATTCAGGGTCTCAGTATCATTGTTACATAACTTGCACTCAAGGATCACCCCAACACCAAATCTCTGAAGGACATCAGCCACCATCACTCTGCCTCTAAACAATTGCCAAGCAAAAATTTCTACCTTGGGAGGGCATATCCCTTTCCATGGCAACTTGAAACCAGCCGAAGATCCATTCTCTAGCTCCTCTAATCTTTTCCGAAAAGAGCTAACAGAAAAATTGCCTGAAGAGTTGAAACTCCAAGCAATCGTGCCCTTTATATGTTTTCGCACCACAACACAATCTAGACATTGCATCAAACAATTCCACTGACTTTTCTCCCAATCAAACAAATTTCTTCTCATCTTTATTGACCACACCCATGACTTCTGCTGCCAGTTCCCATAATCAGCAATAAAGCCCTCCTTTTCTGAAGCTAAAGCATACATCCTGGGGAATGCTATCTGAAGCGGAATGGAGTCTACCACAACATCCTGCCATAACCTGATATTGAAGCCACCTCCCACAACCACCTGAAGACCATTTAGCAACACCTTCCCCGATCTTAAATTGGGATTTAACAATTTGGCCATTGTCTTAACCAAATAAGAGGACGCACTCTGACTCTTCCAGTCCCACTTCAATCTTTTAACGTCAACTCCATATTTTGTACAAACCACCTTTTTCCAAAGCGAATTATCCTCATTACCAAATCTCCACATCCACTTTGCCAAAAGGCTATCATTTTTATCCAACATTCTCCCAATTCCTAGGCCACAATTCTTCTTGGATTTGCACACCGAAATCCAATTTACCGCGTGTAATTTCCTTTTTTCTATTCCATCTCCCCATAAAAAACTTCTCTGGAGTCTTTCAATCTTTTGAGCAACCCCCACCGGCATTCTAAACACCGACATGTAGAAGGAAGGAATGCTATTCAAAGCTGATTTTATTAAGACCAATCTTCCTCTTTTCGAAAGAAACTTCCGTTTCCATGGCGATAAACGTTTCTCAATACTCGCCACCACATTATTCCAAAACATTTTAGAGCTCGGTCTCGCTCCCAGAGGAAGACCTAAATATGTTATGGGCAAGCATGCTTTCCTACACTTAAACATCTTTGCCCATCCTCCATCATTGCTAATATTTTTCCCCACCCTTACAACGCACGATTTATGGAAGTTTATCTTAAACCCGGAAGATAATTCAAAGCACCGAAGGATTCGCTTTAAGTTAATGAGGAAGTCGATTTTTGGCTTAAGAAAAACAATAGTGTCGTCTGCAAATTGTAAATGAGAGACTTGAACCCCATGATCATCAATCTTCTCTCCCATTATAAGGCCAATATTCACCGCTTTGTTAAGAATCGCACTCAACCCTTCCACTGCAATGTTAAAGAGAAAAGGAGAAAGGGGATCCCCTTGTCTCAAACCTCTTTCTATACCCATCATAGGAGTTGGACTTCCATTTACTAGAATCGACATTGTTGGCGTAGAAATACACTCCAAAATCCACTTTCTCCATTTGGATCCGAATCCCATTTTTGTCATCATATCCATTAAGAAATTGTGATCCACACTATCATAAGCCTTCTCGAAATCCAACTTCACCAAAAGTCCTCCTTCACCACCCTTTCTCCAATTGTGAATAATTTCCTCCGCAATCACAAAGCTATCCAAAATTTGGCGGTTCTTTATAAACGCCATTTGGGTCTCTCCTATAATCGACTCCATCACCCTCTTGATACGATTTGCCAAAACCTTTGCAACCACCTTGTACATAGCTCCCACCAAACTAATAGGACGAAAGTCACCCATGGTCTCCGGTTTGGGGATTTTCGGAATAAGGGCTACAAAAGTGTGGTTTAGCTCCTTAATCCTAGACCCCTCTCTATGAAAGTCACCAAAAAAATCCATAACATCATCCTTTATCACCTCCCAATTAGATTTAATAAAATTAAAATCCAAGCCATCTGGTGTACCCTTTTTTATTTCATTGTAATCAATTTTTAAAGAGTAATGCTAGACAATCCAGAAATTTAGTTCAAATTTCAACCCAAATGATATGGTAAGTGAGTTGTCATCATTATACACAACATCAACGTAGGATGATATGGTTAATGAAAAAATCACTTACTACATCATTTGAGTTGAAATTTGGATTATATTTTAGGGTTGTATAGAATTAGTATTTTTCAAAATTTACAAAAATGATCAAACCGGCCTGTAAAGAGAGGGACAGTGGCTCATCATTCCCAGTTGGGTAGCAGCCCTCCCATAGTATAGGTTGTGATACCAATATATAGAACTCATCTATAAAAATTGGTTTGCAATGAGAGAATATTCAATAGTTTATATACTCACAATTAATCTCATATTTAGTTGATGTGAGACTCAATCAGTCACGTAACAGTTAATTTGACGGCGATAATAAAATAAAAATTGCACCGTTGATGGTAGCTTGCTGCGATCTCCTCCCATGGAAGGGGATGCTACATCTCCAATTTAGGAGATCGCCATAGTCCACCTCAACTTGCAAATTGCAATGGAGGTGTACCCTTTTTTAGTATATATATTTTTGTAATAATTTATAATTATTTATTGTATTAGAAGACGTTTCTAGTTTTTAATATTATTTTAGTGTTTGTTTATATATTAAAAAAAATTGGTGATTAGATTGACCGAATGAAATGCAGTTGAAGGAAAATTAGGGACCAATTAGAATTAAGTAAAAAATTAGTGACCAGTTTAATCACTTCTTTAAAGAATCGTCAAAAATTAGAATTAAGTAAATATTTTTAGTGACTTATGTAGGAATCTTCTCTTTATGTATAAAGAGTCACTTAAAATATGAAAATTCAAACTTTGATGAATTATTTGTAAAAAAGAAATAGGAATTCCAAAAGCACAAAGAAGATTCTAGAACCATTACAAATTTACAACTTATCAAAGAAGGGGAAGAACATGGAATATGTTTGAACTCCTTTGAACTTTTGTGAATGGAGAGACAAACAATGTAGATTAATATAACACTTTAGAATAATACAACATTGTTTATTTACAATTGATATGTATGGAAAAAATTTCAGCTGGAAAAGTGAACAATTCAATCCAAAATAAGTTTTAAGATTTTCATTTCGGTGCTTGTTAGCTTGTTAATATATAAAATAAAATAAAAAACAAATTTAATATAAAAGAATATAAATATTTATATTTATATAATATGTGAAATTATTAATTAAGAATATATATAATTATAATTTCATAAAATTTAGTAAAGGTGATAATTCATTTATTAAAAAAAAACACTACTCTTTCCCACCAAAGGGCAAAGTAATCAATTGGATAGAATCACATGGTGGGGCCTTCAACCAACTTGAGGAACAAGTTTCTTAATTTTGATTTTTTTTTCGGATATTACAATTAATTCGATATTTTGAGAGCAAATATCATTTAAAATTACAAATTTAATGACGTAAATATGAGACACATATCACTGAACTTACACCATCTAACCTAATTTATAAATTTAATAGAAATATTCTTACTTACTTTTTTTTATTAAATGATATATATTTTGACACATCATTAACCATGGATCAGAAGAATTACATACCCAAATATACATTTATCTTCCAGGTGAAAAATACTATAATATATTTTACTCTTTTAAGAATTGAGGATGAATAACCAGATTCGAAATTACAATATGTATGTTTACCGATAGATCAATATCAAATGACTAATAATATATATATATATATATATATATATATTATAAGTATTATAATAAGTTTACAATTGCAATTGTGTAGGTGTAAGTGCATGTCCAATATAAAAGTGGTTTGTATACCAATAATCGTTGATATATAATAATGTTAAGAGACTTGCTTACTATGTTGTATACAAATAGATTTGATAGACTAACGATTCAAAATTTAGCCTCCAATGTTTCTATCTAAAACACATTTTTTTAGTTACATGTCTATTTTTTTTCGTGTTATATTTTTTATTTTATTTTTTTTACTAAAAATAGATGAAAAATTAATGTCAATTTTAAATACTTACTGAGTTAACCGAAAAAAATAGGTATGTAACAGACTATCTAAAAGTAGACGGTCATGTAAACAATATCTAATATATTTTTTTGTCATGTCAGTTTGAGGTTGAATATGCACAGCTGCATTGGAGAAATATTTATTAACAGAATGTCTATTAATCTTACGTGACATCTCTTTTTTTCACCAGCCACAATCTCATCTCGTGAATAATTAATAAGTCAGAAAATAGAAAGTATATTAATTATTGTAGAATGTTATTATTACATTATAAATAGAAGTATAACTTGTCATACCCTGTATTTTACATTTCTACTTTACAAACTAGAATAGAAGAATAACATTGGAAAATATTTCAGACAGATGCGTTGTTGGAATTCTGGAAACTTCTTAGTACTGAGCTCTCACTCAACACTCAACACTCAACACTCAACAGTGGGAAGAATTGTGCGTCCAAACCAAGCCAAAGGCTATTGGTCAAATGAGAGAGAGAATCTTTGGGTCAAGTCTAGCTTTTATATAAATAACAAGTGATCACTGATCACACACCGCACTCACTTTACTCTTCTTCATCTTGCAGAGCAATATTTTCCCAAGAAACAAGAGACCTCATCCACTGTTTTCTCTTCTTTCTCGTCTTCTTCTTCTATGATATGGTCATCCCTGAAGGGCACTGGTTCCGGCCTAAACCTGAAGAATTGGTTAATTATCTGATGGAGAAGAAGCGTGACCCTGCTTTTACTATCCCGGATATTAAGGACGTTAATATTTACAAGTATCATCCTTCTGAATTGCCTGGTATGTATCATGTATGTTAGCAACAGAATCAGCTTGAATTCTATCCTATACAAATAATTGGTTGTTTTGTTTTTGTGTTTGATGCAGGGCTTTTTTCATCATATCAGCCTGATGATCAATTTTGCTATTTTTTCTGTACACTTGAATATATGCATCTCAACAGTGATAAATTCAATAGAATAGCTATTGGAGGATCTTGGAAAAAAACTGGTAAAGATCACCAAGTTGAGGCAACAGACAGCAACAAACCGATTGGTATTAAAAAGATTTTTAGTTTCGAAGACTACGATGATGGAAAGGAGAACAAGAACATCTATACTATGCATGAGTACCACTGCAACGAACAACCTGGTTCAAAAGTACATGATTGGATCATTTATTTATGAATTGTTTTGCATTTGGCTTTGGTTTGAGTTTCATTAATTGAAGAATGATTGGCTTACTGATTTAGTCCTTGATTGTGTTAGTGTTGGATGATTGAAATAATTGTTGAGTGGCAGAATCTGGGTAATTTGAATGGAGATATCAGATATATATCATATATGTTTGTCTAGGCAAGAAAAACTAGAAGTGAAAGTGCTCTTTTGTGTTCTTTTTTATGTGGAAGAGTGTCCAATATTGGTATTTCTCAGTTGTCTACTTGAAGTTTTGCAAATATAACTGTGCAAATCAGGTAAGAAACTAACAATTTTGTTTTAACTTTAACCGCAAACAGTAGGTTAAACTGGTTATCTTGATCATATGTATCTGTTGTTTTCTTTTCCTGTGGAAGTTTGATTTCTAGTATAGTTATACTTTTAATGGAAATTTGCTTTCGCTTCACAAGTTGATAAAGGGAGCTTATTTCATTTCAGTTTGTTTGTTGTTTTGTTTTGTTTTGTTTTTTATTATTATAATTTTTTGTATATATATTTCGGTAGGATCAAGTTGTTCTCTGTCGCATAGAAAGAAAAACAAAGAAGAAGCGTAAGCCTTCTCGCATAGAAAGAAAACCAGATAAGAAGCGTAAGCCTTCTTCATCTCTTGATAAAGGGCAAGCAAGTGACAGTTTGGCCTATAATTATGGAAAAAATGTTGTACAAGATATTTCAGAGGTGAAAAGGATCACATCATAAGAGGGCAATTTTTCATTATCACCTTTTATATACATTAATTCATGTGATCATGATGTTGCACTAGAACATACATAAAGAACTAATACTTGTTTGTTTATTATTCCTACTTAGGTGGAACCTCATCTACAACCAAACCAGAATACACCTTATGTCACCAAAAATATTTTTCCAGAGGTAATAAAGAATATTTCTATTGTGCATTTTTCAATATCACTTGGTACATTTGGTTCAAGGAAAACGTTTTAGAATTGATGTACAGAACTAATGTTGTTTGTCTATTATTCGTTCTTCAGGTACGACCTCTGGTTCCTGCACTGCTAGATGAAATCATTGATTGTAACGGAGTATGTCACAAGTCTTTGTCAACCTTTCAGTCGCCAATTTATCCAACGCCAGGATCCTTTTACTCTAGCAGCTTTAGTAATGACTCAGCCCATTGGCTGGTTCAACACTCTTTCTCTGCCCTGCAGTGGCCAGTTCATCTACCACCAGAATCCTCGTACTCTGGCAGCTTTAGTAATAACTTGACCAATGGGTTGAAACTGGATCACAATTCTTACACCTCCCTGCAGTGGCCAATTCATCCACAGCCAGGATCCTCATACTCTAGCGTATTCAGCAATAACTCAACTAATGGGCTCGATCACAACTCTTTGTCAGCCCTGCAGTTCCAAATCCATCCACCGCCAGAATCCCCATACTCTAGCGGATTTAGCAATGATGCGACCAATGAGCTGAATCACAGCTCTTTCTCTTCCCTTCAGTGGCCAATTCATCCCCAACCAGGATCCTCACACTCTAGTGGCTTTAGTAGTGGCTCGAATTTGTGGACTTCTCAGTTTGCTTCTGAGCAGCAAGATGACTTAGCAAATTTACAACTCATGGAGGTGAGAAAGAGCATGCCATATTATCAATTTGCAATATCAGCTTGGACATTTGATATATATGCAAGGAAAAATGTAAAGAACTAATACTTGTTTGTTTATGATTCCTACTTAGGTGAAATTTCAGCGACAACCAAATCAGCATACATCTTATGTCACCACAAATATTTGTCCAGAGGTAATTAATAAAGAACATTCCTCGTGGGAATTTTTCGATATCACTGGTACATGTGGTGGTTCAAGGAAAACATATCTAGAACTGATGTTTGATTTCTTTTATTACTCTTACTTCAGCTGGGATCTCAGCTACTACCAAATCAACATATATCTTCTAATGGAGAAGATCATGTTGCAAAATACATCCACCACCAGAATCCATCCAACGGGCTCGATCACAACTCTTTCTCAGCCCTGCGGTTCCCAATCCATCCACCGCCAGAATACCCATACTCTAGTGGATTTAGCAATGATGCGGCCAATGGGCTGAATCACAGCTCTTTCTCTTCCCTTCAGTCGCCAATTCATCCCCAACCAGGATCCTCACACTCTAGTTGCATTAGTAATGGCTCGAATGTGTGGACTCCTCAGTCTGCTTCTGAGCAGGAAGATGACTTAGCAAATTCACGACGCATGGAGGTGAGAAAGAGCATGTCATATTACCAATTTGAAATATCGGGGCTTGGACATTTGATATGCAATGAAAAATGTAAAGAACTCATACTTGTTTGTTTCTGATTCCTACTTAGGTGGAACCTCATCTACAACCAAACCAGAAAATACCTTATGTCACCAAATATATTTTTCCAGAGGTAATAAAGAATATTTCTATTGTGCATTTGTCAATAACATTAGGTTCAAGGAAGATGTATCTAGAATTGATGTACAGAACTAATGTTGTTTTGTCTATTATTCGTTCTTCAGGTACGACCTCCGGTTCCTGCACTGCGGGATGAACTCATTGATCGGTTCCTGAATCACAGCTCTTTCTCTGCCCCTCAGTGGCCAATTCATCCCCAACCAGGATCCTCACACTCTAGTGGCTTTAGTAATGGCTCGAATGTGTGGACTCCTCAGTCTGCTTCTGAGCAGGAAGATGATTTAGCAAATTCACGACTCATGGAGGTGAGAAAGAGCATGCCATATTACCAATTTGCAATATCTGCTTGGACATTTGATATATATGCAAGGAAAAATGTAAAGAACTAATACTTGTTTGTTTATGATTCCTACTTAGGTGAAATCTGATCTGCTACAACCAAATCAGCTTACATCTTATGTCACCACAAATGATTTTCCAGAGGTAATAAAGAACATTCCTCGTGGGAATTTTTTGATATCACTCGGTACATGTGGTGGCTCAAGAAAACATATCTAGAACTGATGTTTGTTTTCTTTCTTCAGTCGGAATCTCAGCTACCACCAAAACAACATAAATCTTCTAATGGAGAAGATCTTGTTGCAAAAAATATTTCTTCTGAGGTGATAAGAGAATGCCTTACAGATGTTTTTCAATATCAGTTCTCTTACATGTGATGCATGATATAAATTTAGAAAACTAATGTGCTTGTTTGTCTTTGATTACTGCTTCAGAACAAATCTCAGCCACTACCAGAACCAGAAGACATTTTTTCAGGGGTGAGAAAGCACATGACTTACCTGCCGTTTTCAATTTTAACATTTACATATAATTTGTGAGAAACATATATAGAGCTGATTTGTTTGTATATGCGTTCTTCAGCCAGAACCTCTGGATTCTGGAAAATGGGATGATATTGATGGGCTGCAGTCACCAATTTCCAGTGTCTTTGGTGATGACTCGATTGTCCGGAACACGCTGTTAGGAAGTGAGTTGGAAGATGACTTTTTTGAATTTGGAATGGGAACTCCCAGATAATTTCCTCGGTGAAGAAACTGGAAATTAATGTGTGTGATATTAATTTATCAATGTAAAAGACCATTAAAGCTATGATTTCTATGCTTCATTTGAATTGTTAGCCCTGTTTTATTATTAATTTCAAGAACCTGAAAACCTGCATATCTTATATATATATATATATATATATATATATATATATATATATATAAGCGCCTTATTTTTTCATAAGGGCAATTCATGGTGTGATGAATTGCCTTATTTCCCTCTGTGTCCTTTTCCAATTCGTGATCAATTGATTTATTTCCTTTTTTATTTTCCTTTTAACGTGTCTCTTTCCATTCCTATTTCAGAACAGCTTCATCTTCAACTGATCGGCTACTTCTTCAAATTTAAAAAAAAAAACATAATAAAAAAAATTACAATCACAAAATCAAAACCTTAAATCACACAATCACAAAAGGAAAACCTTCTTCAGATCGACTACTACTTCATTCGGTTTTTGTTGAGTAGAACCGTAGAAAGCATTTCCATTTCCAAAAAAAAATTCAAAACCCACAATCACCAATATACAAACATGATCATGGAACAGGGAAGCGACAATAAGCAAATTAGATAGCACTACCACTACCACCGTTAAAAACCGAAACCTCATCACCCAACATCATCAACCACAAATGCGCCTAATGAAATCCGGTCACCTCCCAACACCCAACACCCAAACCCAGAAAACAAACATCCAAACCCATCAATCAAGCCACCCCACCTCCAAACAAACCACCAGTAATTTGAGAAAGGGAAGGAGAGGCGGCGGGGAGAGAAAAAGAGAAGAAGGGAATCGAGGCGAGAGAAAAAGAAGAGAACGGCGGAAGAGAGGATGGGAGAAAGAAGAAAACCTGGGGGAGAGAGATCGACGGAGGAGAAAGAAGAGAGGAAGAGAAAGAAAATTAATCAGGGAAGATATCGGCGAAGGAGGTAGAGAGAGAGAAAGATAATTAAAAAGTTTGAAAGTGATGTTTTTAATTTTTTAATATCTTTAAAAAAACGTCTAATATCTCATAAGTGAGGATGTAAAATAATAATATCCTTAATATTGATAATAATAATAATAATAACTAATAATAATAATAATAAATTGAAAACCTTTTTCAAAGGTTCACTATCAAATAAAGAAAGAGCAAGTATGACACTATGTATTCGTACGTGATACTGAGATATGCATAATGAGTTACGCAGGAAATAATAATAATATGTGAGAAATATTAAACTTTGTGGATCCCCACTTTCAAACAAATGTTCGAAGGCTGAAGCATCAATCACTATCACACACTACGATGGTAATGAGCAGAGACTTTAATAGATAAATATATATATATATATATATATATATTATTTTAAGATAAAATTTTATAAAATGATATTTTTTTTTATTGATCCGGTTCAGTTTGATATTTTTTTTGTATTATTTGTCATATTTAATTGTACATGTAATATGTTCAGTTTGTTATTTTTTGTGTTATTTGTCATATTTAATTGTATATGTTATATATTGAGTAATGTTAGGCTTCCTAGATTTCTTACCAACTGGTGTTCGTCAGTTACATATTAGTATCTTATAAATTATGAGATTATGTGATGAGTGATGAGATGTTGACAAGTCACTTACGAACACCATTTAGTAAGAAATTTAGGAAGGTTAGCGTTACTCAATATAATTATAATAACCACTTTTCATACGGACTGTGGTAACGATACATGTTAATCGTAAATGTTATCGTTTATTTTTTTAATATATAATAATAAACTAACTTTGTAAATTGCAACATTAAAAGTATTAACAATTTTTTATTATAAATATGTTGTAAATAAGTTTGTATTTGTACAATAAATAAATAAATAAATAAATAAATATATATATATATATATATATATTATATTTAAGGTTGAATACTGTAAATTTAACACGTGCATTGCACGTGCCTCTTTCACTAGTTTTTGTTTCAGTTGCAAATTCATAGAAGTCTGTCCTTCAATGAAGAACTCAATTACTAAAATTTTTCTTGTACATTAAAAAGACTTTAATAGTAGTAAAATTACCTTTTTATTACAAATGGTTATTGGTAAACTCCAACCATCAATTGGATACTTCTTCAAAAACTCACTCAGTATATACTGTTTTGCTGATCATGATTCAGGGTCACAATGGAGAATAATATAACATTTGTTTATTTACAATACAATTGTTAGTGAAAATGTATGGAAGTAAATTTCAGCCAGAAGAGACAACAAAACAATCCAAATAATTTTTAAAGATTTTCATTTCAGTGCTATAGCTTGTTAATATTAAAAAAAAACAAATTGAATACAAAAAATACTTATATTTATATAATGTGTGAAATTATTAATTTTTTGAAAAAGTGAAATTATTAATTAAGAATATTTATTATAATTTCCTAAAATTTAGTAGACGTGGTAATTCATTTAAAAATAAATAAAAACACTTTCTATATCCCTCTTTAATTGTTCTTATCATCAAAGTGAAAAGTAGTCAATTTTACAGGACCTCATGGTGGGGCCGTAACGCAACTTGAGGAACAAGTTTCCAAATTTTGTTAGACGCGTTGCGTTGTTGGAATTCTGGGCCATCTTCAGTACTGAGCTCTCACTCAACAGTCGGAAGAATTGTGTGTTCCAAACCAAGCCAAAGACTTTTTGATCAAAGGAGACAGAATCTTTGAGTCAAGTTCGAGCTTAATTATATATAAATTATAACTGATCACTGATCACTGATCACTGATCACACCCAACACTCACTTTTCTCTTCATCATCTTGCAGAGCAAAATTTTCCCATCAGACAAGAGACCTCATGCACTGTTTTCTCTTCTTTCTCGTCTTCTTCTTCGGCGATCTGGTCATCCCAGTAGTGAACAGGTTCCGGCCTAAACCTGAAGAATTGGTTTATTATCTGATGGCGAAGAGGCGTGACCCTGCTTTTACTGTCCCTGATATTAAGGACGTTAATATTTACAAGTATCATCCTTCTGAATTGCCTGGTACGTATGTTAGCAACAGAATCAGCTTGAATTCTATCCAATACAAATAAATGGTTGTTTTGTTTTTGTGTTTGATGCAGGGCTTTTTTCATCATATCATACTTCTGAATTGCCTGGTATGTTATTTTATATCAATCAATAATCAGATTAGCAACATAATCAGTTTGAATTCCATCTTGTCTTTTGATTTTGTTTTTGTGTTTGATTGCAGGGCTTGAATCAATTCAGTCTGATGATCAAGTTTGGTATTTTTTCTGTACACTTGAAAATAAGTATGGCAAGAGTGATCGTTCCAGCAGAACAGCTATTGGAGGATCTTGGAAAAAAACTGGTAAAGATCACCAAGTTGAGGCCAAAGACGGCAATAAACCGATTGGTATTAAAAAGATTTTTGTTTTCTACAAAGACCGTGATTTTAGAAAGGAGAACAGAACCAACTGGATCATGCATGAGTACAGTGAAATCCAAGAGGACCACAACAACAACAAACAGGTACATTCTCTCATCATTCCATTTTTGAATTGGTTTGCATTTGGCTTTGGTTTGACTTTCATTAATTAAAGAATGATTGGCTTACTGATTTAGTCCTTGATTGTGTTAGTGTTGGAAGAATATTGAAATAATTGTTGGGTAGTAGAATCTGGATTTGAATGGAGTGTCAGATATGTTTGTCTAGGCAAGGAAAAAGTATAGAAAACTAGAAGTTCAAGTGCTCTTTTGTGTTCTTTTTTATATAGAAGAGTCTCCAATATTGGTATTTCTCAGTTATCTATCTACTAGAAGATATGCAAATATAATATAACTATGCAAATTAGGTAAGAAACTAAGATCTTTGTTTTAACTAGAACCAAAAACAGTATGTTAAACCGGTTATCTTGACTATATGCATCTGTTGTTTTCTTGTCTCATGGAAGTTTGATTACTAGTAAAGTTGTACTTTTAATGAAAATTTGCTTTTGCTTCACAAGTTGATAAGGGGAGCTCATTTCATTTCATTTCATTTTTTTTGGTAGTATTATTTTTTTTTCTTTTTTCCGTAGGGTCAAGTTGTTCTCTGTCGTATAGAAAGAAACACAGATAAGAAGCGTAAGCCTTCTCACATAAAAGGAAAACCAGATAAGAAGTATAAGCCTTCTTCATCTCTTGATAAAGGGTCCCCTGATAAAGGGCAACCAAGTAACAGTTTGGCCTATGATTCTGGAAGTAATGTTGCACAAGATATTTCAGAGGTGAAAAGAATCACATCCTAAGAGGGCAATTTTTCATTATCACCTTTTATATACATTAATTCATCTGAGCATGATGTTGCACTAGAACATACATAAAACTGTTGTTTTTTCATTTGTGATGCGTAATCCAGGTAGAATCTCAGCAACCAAGAAATCTCCATTTGCTGTCTAGTTCTGATTATGATGTTGCAGGCAGCAATCTAACGGAGGTAAGAAAGAGCATGTCATATTGACAATTTGCAATATCGGGCTTGGACATTTGATATGCAATGAAAAATGTAAAGAACTTATACTTGTTTGTTTCTGATTCCTACTTAGGTGGAACCTCATTTACAACCAAACCAGAATATACCTTATGTCACCAAAAATATTTTTCCGGAGTTAATAAAGAATATTTCTATTGTGCATTTTTCAATATCACTTGGTACATTTGGTTCAAGGAACGTATTTAGAATTGATGTACAGAACTAATGTTGTTTGTCTATTATTCGTTCTTCAGGTACGATTTCTGGTTCCTGCACTGCAAGATGAACTCATTGATAGTAACGGAGTATGTCACAAGTCTTTGTCCACCTTTCAGTCGCCAATTTATCAAACGCCAGGATCCTTTTTCTCTAGCAGCTATAGTAATGACTCAGCCCATTGGCTGGTTCAAAACTCCTTCCCTGCCCTGCAGTCGCCTATTCAACTACCACCAGAATCCTCGTACTCTGGCAGCTTTAGTAATAACTTGACCAATGGGCTGGAACTGGAACACACTTCTTTCACCTCCCTGCAGTGTCCAATTCATCCACGGCCAGGATCCTCATACTCTAGCGTATTCAGCAATAACTCTAGCAATGGGCTGAATCCCAGTTCTTTCTCCTCCCTTCAGTCGCCAATTCATCCCCAACCAGGATCCTCACACTCTAGTTGCTTTAGTAATGGCTCGAATGTGTTGTCTCCTCAGTCTGCTTCTGAGCAGGAAGATGACTTTTCAAATTCACGATTCACGGAGGTGAGAAAGAGCATGTCATATTACCAATCTGCAATATCAACTTGGACATTTGATATATATGCAAGGAAAATGTAAAGAACTAATAATTGTTTGTTTGTTTTCTTTCTTCAGATCAACGAATCTCAGCTACCACCAAAACAACAGATATCTTCTAATGGAGAAAATCTTGTTCAAAAAAGTATTTCTTCTGAGGTGATAAAGAGCATGCCTTACAGACAGTTTTCAATATCAGCTCTCTTACATGTGATGCATGATATACATATAGAATACTAATTCGCTTGTTTGTCTTTGATTATTGCTTCAGAACAAATCTAAGGCACTTCCGGAACCAGAAGACATTTTTTCAGAGGTGAGAAGGCACATGACTTACCTGCCGTATTCAATTTCAACATGTACATATAATTTGTGAGAAACATATATAGAACTGATTTGTTTGTATATGCAATCTATGCAATCGATGGGCTGCAGTCAACAATTTTCAGTGTCTTTGGTGATGACTCGATTATACGGAACACGCTATTAGGAAGTGAGTTGGAAGATGAATGGGAACTCCCAGATAATTTACTCGGTGAAGACACCGGACACTCTCTTCCTCCTGATGTTAACTCATCAAAGACAGTCACATAAGCTCATATCCGCCATGGGAGTGACCGAAACCATTGCTGCTTTGCTAAATGTAGTTTCTTCAACGGCTAATGATGAATATTAGCTCAATTGCAATATGTATCAACCACTGTTATATCCAGCAGTGAATGAAAATATACTACCAGTACAAATGGTAGAGTTGTTTGACTTCTAATTTGTAAACTAATGTGTGTGATATTAATTTATTAATGTAAAAGACCATTAAAGCTATGATTTCTATGCTTCATTTGATTTGTTAGCCCTGTTTTATTATTAATTTCAAGAACCTGAAAACCTGCATATTTTTGTTTCAATTGCAAATTTATTGAAGTCTGTCCTTTAATGAAGAACTCAATGTACTTGTTGAAATCTTATATATAATTTTCCTCTAAAATGTAAATGTTAGATGCCACTGCCAGTAGTTGAATGTTCATAGGGCAATTACTAAATTAATATCTAAGGAGATGTTTACATCCTAACGAATGTAAGATAATTTAATTACTGATTTGTGATTTATAATTATTGTGTGTTTATTAAAATCTGTTGGAACCCCCTCCCCCCTACCCCCGAATTGATGTAATACTCAAAAAATATATTCAGTTAGAATAAAATTATAAGGTCCCATACATAAATCAGTAATTAAATTCTTGTTAGAGATGCTCTCCTAATTCATTTTCCCGTATAACTTGATTCTCTTCATTTCATTCAGGATTAATAAAAGCCCCATAAGTATTCACTTAAGTCTAACTATTTTCTAACTTTTATATAAGTGATCAACCTTGTCCCTATTTTTCTAAGCTATATCATTTTAAGAGGAAAAAAAAATTATCAGCTACAAAAAAGTGCTTTATCTACGGTCTTTATTACTCTAACTGATATTTTGACTGATAATAAAAAGAAAGAAACATGATAAAATAAAATAGTGGTGCTATTGGCACACCCCCTGGTAATCTATTCATGCTCCATTTTTTTAATTATATAATATTCTCTTTTTTACTTTATCAAGATTACTTAAATAGACATACAATTTAGGAAAGAAATTTTCTACAAGGTAAATTTATTAAAATCTCACATTTCTTTTCCAAAAAAAAAATCTGTTTTTTCAAAAAAAAATATTAGAAGAGTACGAAAACGATATCAAGAATATGGAAGAATTGTCTGAGAATGACATAAAATAAGAATTGTCTGACAATGATAGTATGCATCTGGAAACAATTCATTCTCTGTAAATAAGTTTAAAGTTTACTTTTTCTTTAGATTGATATCAAGCAGTGTTGAAGTATTATTTTCTATTTTTTCTTTTCCATCATGAAATAAGAAGAAAAAAAAAATAAGAAAAAAAAAATCAATCAATGGAGGTAAGAGAGATGTATACAGATACAGAGATAGAGAGATCATATATGGTATTTATTAAGTTTCAAAAATAAGTAAAATGGGTAGTTTTAAAAATATACCAAAAAATTTAATAAAAACATTTAATTTAATTTAATTTAATCAAAATTTTAAAAATTGAGATATGAATAGACAATAGGGGGTGTGCTAATAGCACCACTCAAAATAAAATTAAAAAAATGAAAATTCCGGCTGCGATCTCCTCCAGGGGATTGCAACATCTCCTCCAATTTAGGAGATGACCACAGCCAACCTCCACTGCAATAGAGGTGGACCACCTTTTTTTGTAATAATTTACAATTATTTTTTGTTACATAAGACGTTTTTAGTTTTTTATATTATTTTATTGTTTGTTTAAATTTAATTTATTTGGTTAGATTGACTAATTGAAATCTAGTTGAAGGAAGAAACTGCTACAATTTTAGAAAATTAGAGAACAATTTAATCGCTTTTTAAAATAAATCGTCAAAAATTATAATCAAGTAAAGACTTAGGGGTCGTTTGTTTTTTTGTCTAAAAACTGAATAATCCTGAATTTTTCTGAAGACTGAATAGAGACTGAAATCTGAACTTAAATGACATGTTTGTTTTTTTTTTCCTCACATCTGAATGTATTGTCAACATGTTTGTTTTTTAAAAGTAAAATTGTTTGAAACTAAGTAATTTTACATTTATGCCCATATTAAACAATTATACATGTAATATGAAATAAAAACAATCCAAAAATAATAATTATATATAACACATATGATCATGATTTTTTTCTTAAATTACAAATAAACTTCATTTTTATTAAGAAATATATATGTTTTTTTCCAAAAAATAAAATGGGCAATAGAAAAACTCACACAAAACACTCTAAAAAAATAATATATAAATACATCACCCTAATATCATAATAAAGTATTGATATTAAACACCAATATAAGAAGTGATTAGGGTTCTTTTTTATTTTTAAAATTATTTAAAACAAGCAATATATTAAAATAAAGATTTTTATACCATATATAATTATGACAAAATCGGAAATATGTTATATATAGGGGATAGTATCGGAAGAAAAGATTTTGTATTGCATTTAATGCAATTCAGTGATTTGCAATTAAGTGAAAAGTCAGGTTTTTTTACTTTTTATTTTAAGTTGTTTTTTGACATTTTTAAGTTGTTTGACCACTTATAAAAACAAACAAAACAACTTAATAATTATGATTCAGACCCATTAAGTTTTAAGTGGAAAAAACAAACGACCCCTTAATGACTTATTTAGGAATCTTCTCTTTTAAGTATAAAGAGAGTTACTTAAAATATAAAAGTTTAAACTTTAATGCATTGTACGAGAGGTTTATATATAAAAAAAAGAAGATAAAAGAATTCCAAAACAAAAAGAAGATTCTAAAATCTATATCATTATAAATTTACAACTTATCCAAGAAGGGGAGATCATGATATAGATTTGAAATGTCCTTTATACTTTTGTGAATGGACAAACACCCCAATGGAGAATAATATAACATTTGTTTATTTACAATACAATTGTTAGTGAAAATGTATGGAAGTAAATTTCAGCAAGAAGAGACAACAAAACAATCCAAAATAATTTTTAAGATTTTCATTTCAGTGCTATAGCTTGTTAATATTAAAAAAAAACAAATTGAATATAAAAAAAATACTTATATTTTGAAAAAGTGAAATTAATAATTAAGAATATTTATTATAATTTCCTAAAATTTAGTAGACGTGGTAATTCATTTAAAAATAAATAAAAACACTTTCTATATCCCTCTTTAATTGTTTTTATAATCAAAGTGAAAAGTAATCTATTATACAGAACATCATGGTGGGGCCGTAACACAACTTGAGGAACAAGTTTCCAAATTTTGTCAGACGCGTTGCGTTGTTGGCATTCTGGGCCTTCTTCAGTACTGAGCTCTCACTCAACAGTAGGAAGAATTGTGTGTCCCAACCAAGCCAAAGACTTTAATCAAAGGAGAAAGAATCTTTGAGTCAAGTTCGAGCTTTGTTATATATAAATTATAACCGAGGAATAAAATATCGGTATCAATATCGATAACGGGCTCCTAAGTTTTTTGATATATCAGGGATATTATCGATATCGGTGGATATTCGGTAAAAAATTTAAAAAATGATGGATATTTACATCTAAAGTTAGAATTTTTTTGTGAAACTTTAGGACAAGTTTAAACAAGTAATTATAATCATATTTCAACAATAAATTAGTATAATTATGATTTATTATAAATTATAACATAGATAGAGTCTGTATATAATTTTTAAAATTGATTATTTAATAGAATAATATTTTGTTTCACTTTTACAATATTATATATTTATATACAATATAAAGAGATTAAATATTTAATAAACAAAATTATAATTAAAAAATATATATATAGTTCCATACTTTCAAGATTCAATCATAAATGATAAATTATAATTCATACATAATAATACATTGCATGTCTGAAATTTAAAACCAAAATGAATTCCTTACTGGTTCAAATACATAAGATACATTTCTATCTTGATTCGAACAATAATTTTACCAGAAAAACGTGCTAGCATAGTTTTCAAGGTAGTTATTAATATGTCACACCTATGTTGCTTAATCTCTTCCAACCGATCCATGAATTGGTAGTTTGGATTTACCCAACTTGGTGGATATTGTTGATCTGCTTGCATAGGTATTGCATATGGCCTTTGTGGAGAAGGGTAATCAAATATATTGCTGCCACCATAACTACCATAATATGGTACATGAGAATCTATCATTGTCTGCAATTCACCCAAAGAACTATTTTCTGTGTCTATACTCATTGAGGATAGAGTCATATTCAAAGAATCTTCATCAATTTGATTTGTTCCTCCATGTTGTCTACCAGGATTTTGATCAAAATTACCTATATGAGCATCCCAACCTGCCGCACGAGCATCCCAACATGTTGCACCAGCATCCCAACCTCCGGTACGAACATCCCAACTTGTTGCACCAGCATCCCAACCTCCTGCACCATATTCCCAACCTCCTCCCTCATCTCCATCATCTCCATCATCTTTTCCTCCACTATTTCCATCAGAGGTATGTTGGTCATCGGAAGAGCTGCTAACAGTAACTCCACGATCTACATTAACTTCTTCTCTAATCACTTGTTCAACATTTATTCCCTTGTCTCGAACATGAGAAGCAATTTGTGAATCAGGATTTCCCTCGTCATCATCCAAATAGGCTGCTCTAACCCAGTCAAAAAAAGGATTCTCATTATCGTCCCCTGCTTCAGCAGCTAGTTGAAGTAGATCCATAAAATCAGTTTCATCTACTTTATCTTTTTCAGCTGCCATATCCCTAAGTTTCAACTTCAATAACAATAAACAAGTTGCTCAAGCTTAGAATATGCAAAACGGTTTCTTTGTTTTGTGTGGATTAAAGCAAATGTGGACCAATTTCTTTCGCAGGCAGAAGATGATGCTGTTTGTGATAGTATGCAAACTGCTATTGCACGCAATGATGGAGCACAATTTCCATACATTACCCACCAATCAGCTGCAATAAAAATTATTAAGTATTATAAGTATGAATATCATTTCAAGGATATTATTATTTATTATTATTATATAGATTTTTATAATAAAACTTATATACCCTGTTGCATTTTGCTTCTAACTGCAATGGCTGCTCGTTCACTAAAACTTTTCTTTCCATCCTTAAAATATATGAGCTACATTCATGACTCATGAGATCAGTATGTAAATAATAAATATAAATATGAGTATATGACACAAAACTCCCATGCAAAAAAGTTATAATATTGGAATTATAAAATTGATTGTAAGTTGTAACTTTTTACCTCATTAGCAATCCTTGCAGCTTCAGAGTCTAATTGCATATAGATAATATGTACGGCTTTCAAAAGATCTGAATTATCTCCAATATTGTCTCTATATTGGTACTTTTGATTCAAATAGTTAACTAGAAGAATAAAAAGATAATAATTTTAGAATAAATAATTAAATACTATACAAAATATTAATTATGAATGACAACCATCCGAAATAAAATTTACCTGCAGTATGTAGTGGGTGATTAAGCATTTTATCCCACCGGTTTTGTATAATGGTTAGAATCCATTTAGTATTCCCTCTTTGCTGTTTTACTGCATCTTTCATCACACGCATTAACTCATATAAGATAGGCATAATGGGTAAAACTTCAGTATCAACCAATCTCAGAACGTGGTATAGTGGCTCATATATTTTAACTACAAAAGCCACATTATCCCAAAATTCTGAATCTAAAATAAGCTGTTCTATTCTTTTTCCATTTGCGGTTTGAATTAATATATTTGCAGCCCATGTGTCACTAGTAAATAGATGTTTCAAACTTGTCTTTTTTTTCAAAAGACTATCAAGGGCAATATGGTTAGTCGCAAATCGAGTTGCACCAGGTCGCACTATCTCCCCTTTACAAACCTCCCTCATTTGCGATAGTAACCATCCATGATTATATATAAAGTTTGTCACAACCCTAGCATCATGAATGACAGGTGCAACAATGTCCTTCTTTCCAATATCCTCAAAAATCAAATCTATACAATGTCTGCACAAAGAGTCCAAAATAAAGAATATTTTTTCATCAATTTTTTACCTGCTTTCACAAATGTAGAGCCATTGTCGGTGACAACTTGCACGACGTTCTTCTCACCGACCTCTTTCACCACATATTTGAGCAATCCATAAATATACTGATGATCTTTAATTTTTTCGGATGCATCAACAGATTTTAGGAAAATTGTGTGACCTTTACAATACACCATAAAATTAATTATTGACAATCTTGTCGGTCCCGTCCACCCATCACACATTATGGTGCAACCATATTTCTCCCATTTTGTTTTGAAGTTATCAACATACTCTTTCATTTCCTTGTACTCGATGTCCAAGTACTTATGCATAATTTCAAATGTTGATGGTGGTTGAACTCCAACACCTATATATATTCACATGCATGTTAAATTTAATTGTGAGATAAAAAATAAAACAAATAAAAAATTTCAAAAGCATTATTATTTTTAAAAAAAATACCTGATTCTTGAGCACCAATAATCATGTTCTTAAAATGATGAGAACCGGCTTTATATGGGGGCACATTATCATAAATAAAAACTTCGATACTAGCCTCCCCAATTTTTCTCTAATACTACCTCCCTTGAACATATCTTTAATAGTCTTTTGTTTTGCACCTGATGATTTGTACAATGAAGGTGCAGCTGGACGTTTATAACGCGGCTCTCGCCCACTTTGAGTGCGACGTACTTGTTATGGTGGTTGGCTACTACCACCGGCTCATGAACCCTCTCCTCTCTTTGACCTCCCTCCAAAGATTCTTCCTTCTTGTTCTCTTTGCCATTCAGATGCTTTGGATGCATCTATTGCAGAACGATAATCATCTCGCTCATCAGGATGCAAATCTCCAGGATAATGATACATGTCATCTTCCTCTTCTGTATCAGACAAATTTCCCCTTAATTCTTTTTGAATTTCCTCAATTTCCTTTGCAGTTTTTTTTTGTTTCTTTATTTTTTTGCAATTGAGAGATTAGTTTCTTCACTTCTGGTGGCACATTTGGGCATACTTTTACATTTTTGTACACCTCTATACCGGATAAATGAAATTTAAACCGGGTAATTCCCCCACTTTGCATTATGTGACCACAAAACGAGCATATATTGCCATTTTTATTATTCAGTATTGGTTGACAATACTCCCATGCTGGATCATTTCTAGTACCAGACATCTTATGCAATGTAATTCCCTATCAAAACAAAATTAATTTTTGTACAGATCAATTTATAAATATGAAATTCTAATGAGTTTTAGAAACAATACAAAAAAACATCAAAGTGAACATTTACGTACCTGCTTATTTGATGAAGATTTTAAAAGAAACTTGTGAATTGTGATGTAAAATTTGCTATATAGTGTAGCCGTGTATGATGAAAGCTTCAAAGTGTAGGATGAAAGCTTGAAAGAGAAGAGTGAAGATGATATGATGTGAAAATGATGAACAAATTTGTTCTTTTTTCTAATAATTTATATTCTCTGCAAAGAATACATCATGATGATTTTTGATTTCAAATGCATTGATTGCATTTCACTTTTTTAAACGCATGTATTGTATTTTCTATAAATAATTGGGGTACTTTTTGTTTTTTTTTTAATTTTCTTTTTATTATTGCATTTCACTTTTTCAAATGCATGCATTGTATTCTCTACAAATAATTGAGGTACTTTTGTTTTTTTAATGCTTTTTATTATTGCTTTCACTTTTTCACACGCATGCATTGTATTCCATATAAATAATTGAGACACTTTTTGTTTTTTTTTTAATTCTTTTTATTATTACATTTCACTTTTTTAAACGCATGCGTTGTATTCTCCATAAAGTACTTTTTGTTTTTTTTTGTTTTAATTTTTTAATAAAAATTATGGGTTTTACACGTTTTACGCAAACAAATCAGATTGCTTGCACAATCTTTGCCCAATTCTACTTCAATAATTATACTACTGACTATTGTGTTGGAAAGTTTTATAAATTTGTTAATGCTTCTTTTAAAATTATTTTCAATATAGATTATTTGAAAAATAATTTAAGTGTTTAAGATTTTTTTTTTTGAGAAAAATAATTTACAAAATATCCCTGGATTTCGGGATGAAAATCACAATATTTCAGAAATTTCGGGATATTTTGGGAATATCGGTAGATTTTTATGGATATTTCGAAATCGACGGGATATTTGCTAGATATTGGATATTACCCTTGTTTCGATATCGGTCCTTCAAAAATATAGATATATAGGTTGATATATCGATTTTAAAAACCTTGAATATAACTGATCACTGATCACACCCCACACTCACTTTACTCTTCATCATCTTACAGAGCAAAATTTTCCCATCAAACAAGAGAGCTCATACACTGTTTTCTCTTCTTTCTCGTCTTCTTCTTCGGCGATATGGTCATCCCTGTAGTGAACAGGTTCCGGGCCTTCCGGCCTAAACCTGAAGAATTGGTTTATTATTTGAAGGAGAAGAGGCGTGACCCTGCTTTTACTGTCCCTGATATTAAGGACGTTAATATTTACAAGTATCATCCTTATGAATTGCCTGGTATGTATGTTAGCAACAGAATCAGCTTGAATTCTATCCAACACAAATAAATGGTCGTTTTGTTTTTGTGTTTGATACAGGACTTTTTTCATCATATCATCCTTCTGAATTGCCTGGTATGTTATTTTATATCAATCAATAATCAGATTAGCAACATAATCAGTTTGAATTCCATCTTGTCTTTTGATTTTGTTTTTGTGTTTGATTGCAGGGCTTGCATCAATTCAGTCTGATGATCAAGTTTGGTATTTTTTCTGTACACTTGAAAATAAGTATGGCAAGAGTGATCGTGCCAGTAGAACAGCTATCGGAGGATCTTGGAAAAAAACTGGTAAAGATCACCAAGTTGAGGCCAAAGACGGCAACAAACCGATCGGTATTAAAAAGATTTTTGTTTTCTACAAAGACCGTGATTTCAGAAAGGAGAACAGAACCAACTGGATCATGCATGAGTACAGTGAAATCCAAGAGGACCACAACAGCAACAAACAGGTACATGCTCTCATCATTCCATTTTTTGAATTGTTTTGCATTTGGCTTTGGTTTGACTAATTTCATTAATTAAAGAATGATTGGCGTACTGATTTAGTCCTTGACTGTGCTAGTGTTGGAAGAATATTGAAATAATTGTTGAGTGGTAGAATCTGGATTTGAATGGAGTATCAGATATATGTCATATATGTTTGTCTAGGCAAGGAAAAAGTGTAGAAACCTAGAAGTTAAAGTGCTCTTTTGTGTTCTTTTTTATGTGGAAGAGTCCAATATTGGTAATTCTCAGTTGTCTATCTACTAGAAGTTTTACAAATATAATATAACTGTGCAAATTAGGTAAGAAACTAAAAACTTTGTTTTAACTTGAACCACAAACAGTAGGTTAAACTGGTTATCTTGACTATATGCATATGTTGTTTTCTTGTCTAATGGAAGTTTGATTACCGGTATAGTTGTACTTTTAATGAAAATTTGCTTTTGCTTCACAAGTTGATAAAGGGAGCTCGTTTCATTTCATTTCATTTCTTTTTAATATATATATATTTTTATTTCGGTAGGGTCAAGTTGTTCTCTGTCGTATAGAAAGAAAAACAGATAAGAAGCGTATGCCTTCTCGCATAGAAAGAAAATCAGATAAGAAGCGTAAGCCTTCTTCATCTCTTGATAAAGGGTCCCCAGATAAAGGGCAACCAAGTGATAGTTTGGCTTATGATTCTGGAAATAATGTTGCACAAGATATTTTAGAGGTGAAAAGGATCACATCCTAAGAGGCAATTTTTCATTTTCACCTTTTATATACATTAATTCATATGATCATGATGTTGCACTAGAACATACATAAAATGTTGTTTTTTCATTTGTGATGCATAATCCAGGTAGAATCTCAGCAACAAAGAAATCTCCATTTGCCGTCTAGTTCTGATTATGGCGTTGCAGACAGCAATCTCACGGAGGTAAGAAAGAGCATGTCATATTGACAATTTTCAATATCAGCTTGGACATTTGATATATATGCAAGGAAAAATGTAAAGAACTAATACTTGTTTGTTTATGATTCCTACTTAGGTGAAATCTGATCAGCTACAACCAAATCAGCATACATCTTATGTCACCACAAATGTTTTTCCGGAGGTAATAAAGAACACTCCTGGTGGGAATTTTTGATATCACTTGGTACATGTGGTGGTTCAAGGAAAACATATCTAGAACTGATGTTTGTTTTCTTTCTTCAGATTAACGAATCTCAGCTACCACCAAAAAAATATTTGGTGATGACTTACCTTACCACCAAAACAACATTTGGTGATGACTTACCTGCTGTATTCAATTTTAACATGTATATATAATTTGTGAGAAACATATATAGAACTGATTTGTTTGTATATGCTCCGTTCTTCAGCTAAAACCTCTGGATTCTGGAAAGTGGGATGCAATCGATGGGCTGCAGTTGCCAATTTCCAGTGTCTTTGTTGATGACTCGATTGTCCGGAACATGCTGCTAGGAAGTGAGTTTGAAGATGACTTTTTGAATTTGGAATGGGAACTCCCAGATAATTTCCTCGGTGAAGAAACCGGACACTCTCTTCCTCCTGATGTTAACACATCAAAGGCAGTCACATAAGCTCATATCCGCGATGGGAGTGACCGAAACCATTGCTGCTTTGCTAAATGAATTTTCTTCAACGGCTAGTGAAGAATATTAGCTCAATTGCAATATGTATCAACTACTGTTATACCCAGTGGTGAATGAAAATATACTACCAGTACAAATGGTAGAGTTGTTTGACTTGTAATTTGTAAACTAATGTGTGTGATATTAAATTATTAATGTTAAAGACCATTAAAGCTATGATTTATATGCTTCATTTGATTTGTTAGCCCAATTTTATTAATAATTTCAATAACCTGAAAACCTGCATATTTTTGTTTCAATTGCAAATTCATGGAAGTTTGAACGCAACTGCTAATATTTTTATTGCACATTAAAGAGACTTTAATACTAGTAAAATTACTTTTGTATTACAAATGGTTATTGTTAAACTCCAACCATCAATTGGATACTTCTTTAAAAACTCACTCAGTATATAAATACGGTTTTGCTTATCAGGATCCAGGGTCACTGTACTTGTTGAAATCTTATATATAATTTTCCTCTAAAATGGAAATGTTAGATGCCATTGCCAGTAGTTGAATGTTCATAGGGCATTTACTAAATTAATATCTAAGGACACATTTACTAATCCTAACAAATGAATTTTAATTACAGATTTGTGATTTGTGATTATTGTGTTTATTAAAATCTCTTGAAACCCCCTCCCTAACCCTGAATTTATGTAATACTAAAATAAATAAATAAACAATTGGACTAAAATTACAGGGTTTCATACATAAATCAGTAATTAAATTCTTGTTTGAAAGAGACCAACCATATTGGGACATGTGTCTACATTTAATTTTTTTTAAAAATTCTTCCATAAATACAGACACATGTCCCAATTAACACAAATTGAGTGACCAATTTTAGACGGCTGATTTGAGTCCAACTTATCTCTCCTAGTTCATTTTCCCATATATCTTGCTTCTCTTCATTTCATTCGGGATTAATAAAAGCTTCCTAAGTATTCACTTAATTGTAACTATTTTCTAACTTTTATACAAGTGATCAACCTTGTCCCTATTTTCTAAGCTATATCATTTTAAGAGGAAAAAAAATACTTTATTAGCTAAAAAAAAGTGCTTTATTGATAGTCTTTATTATTCTAACTGTTAGTTTTACACTTTTACTGTGATAATAAAAAGGAAGAAAAAGAACAAAATAACGAATGAAAATTCCGGCTGCAATCTCCAGGGGATTGCAACATCTCCTCCGATTTAGGAGATGACCATAGTCAACCTCTACTGCAATAGAGCCATAGAGGTGGACCTCTTTTTTTTGTAATAATTTATAATTATTTTTTGTTATATAAGAGGTTTTTAGTTTTTAATATTATTTTATTGATTGTTTAAATTTAATTTTGTTGGTTAGATTGACTAATTGAAATCTAGTTGGATGAAGAAACTGCTACAATTTTAGAAAATTAGAGACCAATTTAATCACTTTTTAAAATAAATCGTCAAAAATCATAATCAAATAAATATTTAATGACTTATTTAGGAATCTTCTCCTTATGTATAGAGAGAGATACTTAAATATGAAAGTTTAAACTTTAATGCATTGTACAAGAGGTTTATATGTAAAAAAAGATATAGGAATTCCAAAGAAAAAAGAAGATTATAGATCCAATATAAATTTACAACTTATCAAAGAAGGGGAGATCATGAAATATATTTAAAATGTCCTTTATACTTTTGTGAATGGACAGATACCCCAATGGAGAATAAATAACAGTTGTTTATTTACAATTGTTAATGGAAATGTATGGAAACAATCCAAAATAAGTTATATGATTTTCATTTCGGTGCTAGCTTGTTAATATTTTTTAAAAAAAAACAAATCGAATACAAAAAATACTTATATTTATATAATGTGTGAAATTATTAATTTTTTGAAAAGAAATTATTAATTTTTTGAAAAAGTGAAATTATTAATTAAGAATATATATTATAATTTCCTAAAATTTTGTAGACCAGGTAATTCATTTAAAATAATTAAAAACACTAATTCTATTTTCCTCTTTTAATTGTTCTTATCATCAAAGGGACAAGTAACTAATTTTACAGGACCACATATGGTGGGGCCTTAACATAACTTGAGGAACAAGTTTCTAAATTTTGACTTTTTTTTCTTTTGAATATTTTGGAAACGAATAATTATCGGAAATACAAACTTAATGGTACAAGTACGAGGTATATATCACCGGGACCATTTTTGCTCACAGGGTGAGCATTACCCTTCTCCCAAAAAGCTGACATGTGTTTATGAAGGGTAATTTTGTCTATCAACTGTCATATATTTGGATAAAATTACCCCTCTATAATCACATATCATCTTTTTAAGAGGGGAGTACTTACCCCCTTGAAAGGGTAGGTAAAAGTAAACTCTATGTCACTGAACTAATATTATTTTGTTTAATTTTTAAATGTATTAAAAATAATCTTATACCCGAATTTACATTTATCTTCCATAGGAAAATACTATAATATATTTTCGGTTCTTATATATAACATAGCTGTTTTAAGAATCAAGAAAAAATAACCTGATTTAAAATTACAATACGTATCTATAAGTAGTTTATTGATGGATCAATATCAAATAAATAATTTCTATATTAAATATTACAATAAGTTTAAAATTTAAGAGAGGAGGACGGGAATCGAATTTACAGTTTCAATTGTTTAGGTGTAACTGTATAAGGGACATGTCATCGATAACTAACTTCATCATTTGGTGGAATGATAAATAAATAGTTGGAAAATGGAAAGTATATTAATTAAAGTAGAATGTTTATCAATTTCAGACAATACCTGAGAAAAAAATTCGTAACTTGGAAAAAAATTCAGACAGACGCGTTGCGTTGTTGGAATTCTGGAACCTTCTTCAGTACTGAGCTCTCACTCAACAGTAGGAGAATCATGTGTCCAAACCAAGCCAAAGACTTTGATCAAAGGAGAGAGAATCTTTGAGTCAAGTTCGAGCTTAAGTATATATAAATTATAATTTATCACACCCAACACTCACTTTACTCTTCATCATCTTGCAGAGCAAAATTTTCCCATCAAACAAGAGACCTCATGCACTGTTTTCTCTTCTTTCTCGTCTTCTTCTTCGGCGATCTGGTCATCCCAGTAGTGAACAGGTTCCGGCCTAAACCTGAAGAATTGGTTTATTATCTGAAGGAGAAGAGGCGTGACCCTGCTTTTACTGTCCCTGATATTAAGGACGTTAATATTTACAAGTATCATCCTTCTGAATTGCCTGGTATGTATGTTAGCAACATAATCAACTTGAATTCTATCCAATACAAATAAATGGTTGTTTTGTTTTTGTGTTTGATGCAGGGCTTTTTTCATCATATCATCCTTCTGAATTGCCTGGTATGTTATTTTATATCAATCAATAATCAGATTAGCAACATAATCAGTTTGAATTCCATCTTGTCTTTTGATTGCAGGGCTTGCATCAATTCAGTCTGATGATCAAGTTTGGTATTTTTTCTGTACACTTGAAAATAAGTATGGCAAGAGTGATCGTGCCAGCAGAACAGCTATTGGAGGATCTTGGAAAAAAACTGGTAAAGATCACCAAGTTGAGGCCAAAGACGGCAATAAACCGATTGGTATTAAAAAGATTTTTGTTTTCTACAAAGACCGCGATTTTAGAAAGGAGAACAGAACCAACTGGATCATGCATGAGTACAGTGAAATCCAAGAGGACCACAACAGCAACAAACAGGTACATGCTCTCATCATTCCATTTTTTGAATTGGTTTGCATTTGGCTTTGGTTTGACGTTCATTAATTAAAGAATGATTGGCTTACTGATTTAGTCCTTGATTGTGTTAGTGTTGGAAGAATATTGAAATAATTGCTGGGTGGTAGAATCTGGATTTGAATGGAGTGTCAGAAATGTTTGTCTAGGCAAGGAAAAAGTATAGAAAACTAGAAGTTCAAGTGCTCTTTTGTGTTCTTTTTTATATGGAAGAGTCTCCAATATTGGTATTTCTCAGTTATCTATCTACTAGAAGTTTTGCAAATATAATATAACTGTGCAAATGAGGTAAGAAACTAAGATCTTTGTTTTAACTTGAACCAAAAACAGTATGTTAACCCGGTTATCTTGACAATATGCATCTGTTGTTTTCTTGTCTCATGGAAGTTTGATTAGTAGTATAGTTGTACTTTTAATGAAAATTTGCTTTTGCTTCACAAGTTGATAAAGGGAGCTCATTTCATTTCATTTCATTTTTTTTAGTAGTATTATTTTTTTTTTCTTTTTTCGGTAGGGTCAAGTTGTTCTCTGTCGTATAGAAAGAAAACCAGATAAGAAGCGTAAGCCCTCTTCATCTCTTGATAAAGGGTCCCCTGATAAAGGGCAACCAAGTAACAGTTTGGCCTATGATTCTGGAAATAATGTTGCACAAGATATTTCAGAGGTGAAAGAATCACATCCTAAGGGGGCATTTTTTCTTTATCACCTTTTATATACATTAATTCATCTGAGCAATGAGCATGATGTTGCACTAGAACATACATAAAACTGTTGTTTTTTCATTTGTGATGCATAATCCAGGTAGAATCTCAGCAACCTAGAAATCTCCACTTGCCTTCTAGTTCTGATCATGATGTTGCAGACAGCAATCTCACGGAGGTAAGAAAGAGCATGTCATATTGACAATTTGCAATATCAGCTTGGACATTTGATATGCAATGAAAAATGTAAAGAACTCATACGTTTTTTGTTTCTGATTCCTACTTAGGTGGAACCTCATCTACAACCAAACCAGAATATACTAAAAATATTTCCATTGTGCATTTTTCAATATCACTTGGTACATTTGGTTCAAGGAAAACGTATTTAGAATTGATGTACAGAACTAATGTTGTTCGTCTATTATTCGTTCTTCAGGTACGACCTCTGGTTCCTGCACTGCAAGATGAAATCATTGATTGTAACGGAGTATGTCACAAGTCTTTGTCCACCTTTCAGTCGCCAATTTATCAAATGCCAGGATCCTTTTACTCTAGCAGCTATAGTAATGACTCAGCCCGTTGGCTGGTTCAAAACTCCTTCTCTGCCCTGCAGTCACCAATTCATCTACCACCAGAATCCTCGTACTCTGGCGGCTTTAGTAATAACTTGACCAATGGGCTGGAACTGGATCACACTTCTTTCACCTCCCTGCAGTGTCCAATTCATCCACAGCCAGGATCCTCATACTCTAGCGTATTCAGCAATAACTCTAGCGGATTTAGCAATGACTCGACCAATGGGCTGAATCACAGCTCTTTCTCTTCCCTTCAGTCGCCAATTCTTCCCCAACCAGGATCCTCACACTCTAGTTGCTTTAGTAATGGCTCGAATGTGTGGACTCCTCAGTCTGCTTCTGAGCAGGAAGATGATATAGCAAATTCACGACTCATGGAGGTGAGAAAGAGCATGTCATATTACCAATTTGCAATATCAACTTGGACATTTGATATATATATATGCAAGGAAAATGTAAAGAACTAATACTTGTTTGTTTATGATTCCTACTTGGGTGAAATCTGATCAGCTACAACCAAATCAGCATACATCTTATGTCACCACAAATGATTTTCCAGAGGTAATAAGGAACATTCCTCGTGGGAAATTTTTGATATCACTTGGTACATGTGGTGGTTCAAGGAAAATATATCTAGAACTGATGTTTGTTTTCTTTCTTTAGTCGGAATCTCAGCTACTACCACCAAAACGACATAAATCTTCTAATGGAGAAGATCTTGTTGCAAAAAATATTTCTTCTGAGGTGATAAAAAGAATGCCTTACAGATAATTTTCAATATCAGCTCTCTTACATGTGATGCATGATATACATTTAGAATACTAATGCGCTTGTTTGTCTTTGATTACTGCTTCAAAACAAATCTCAGCCACTACCAGAAGCAGAAGACATTTTTTCAGGGGTGAGAAAGCACATTACTTGCCTGCCGTTTTCAATTTTAACATGTACATATAATTTGTGAGAAACATATATAGAACTTATTTGTTTGTATAATTGTATATGCTTCGTTCTTCAGCTAGAACCTCTGGTTTCTGGAAAGTGGGATGCCATCGATCGGCTGCAGTCGCCAAATTCCAGTGTCTTTGATGATGACTCAATTGTCCGGAACACGCTGTTAGGAAGTGAGTTGGAAGATGACTTTTTGAATATGGAATGGGTATTCCAAGATGATGTCTTCAGTGAAGAAACCGGACACTCTCTTCCTCCTGGTGTTAACTCATCAAAGACAGTCACATAAGCTCATACCCGCAATGGGAGTGACCGAAACCATTGCTGCTTTGCTAAATGAATTTTCTTCAACGGCTAATGATGAATATTAGCTCAATTGCAATATGTATCAACTACTGTTATATCCAGCAGTGAATGAAAATATACTACCAGTACAAATGGTAGAGTTGTTTGACTTGTAATTTGAAAACTAATGTGTGTGATATTAATTTATTAGTGTAAAAGACCATTAAAGCTATGATTTCTATGCTTCATTTGATTTGTTAGCCCAGTTTTATTATTAATCTCAAGAACCTGAAAACCTGCATATATTTGTTTCAATTGCAAATTCATGGAACTCATGGAAGTCGTCCTTACATTGAAAGGACTTTAATACTACAGTAATTACTTTTGTATTACAAATGGTTATTGTTAAACTCCAACCATCAATTGGATACTTCATCAAAAACTCACTCAGTATATAAATACGGTTTTGCTTATCATTATTCAGGGTCACTGTAGGTGTTGAAATCTTATAAAATAATATGTTTCTATATATAATTTTTCTCTAAAATGTAAATGTTAGATGCCACTGCCAGCAGTTGAATGTTCATAGGGTAATTACTAAATTAATATCTAGGAGACATTTACTAATCCTAAAGAATGAAAGATAATTTAATTACTGATTTGTGATTTGTGATTTGTGATTTGTGATTATTGTGTTTATTAAAATCTGTCCTCCCCAATCCTGAATTTGTGTAATACTCAAAAAACAATATCAGTTGGAATAAGATTATAGGGTTCCATATATACATAAATAAGTAATTAAACTCTTATTGGAAAGGGAACTTATCCCTCGTAATTCATTACCCCATGTAACTTGATTTTTTTTCATTTCATTCGGGATTAATAAAAGTCTTCTAAGTATTCACTTAATTCTAACTATTTTCTAACTTTTATAAAAGTGATCAACCTAGTTCCTATTTTTCTAAGCTATATCATTTTAAGAGAAAAAACAAATTTTATCAGCTAAAAAAAGTGCTTTATCTATAGTCTTCATTACTCTAACTGATAGTTTGACTGATAATAAAAAGAATGAAGAAGGATAAAATAAAATAAAAAATAAAAATTCCGGCTGCGATCTCCTCCAATTTAGGAGATGACCATAGTCAACCTCCACTGCAATAGAGGTGGACCTCTTTTTTTTTTTTATAATAATTTACAATTATTTTTTGTTATAACTAATATTATTTTATTGTTTTTTTAATTTTAATTTTGTTGGTTAGATTGACTAATTCAAATCTGGTTGAAGGAGAAACTGGTACAATTTTAGAAAATTAGAGACCAGTTTAATCATTTTTTAAAATAAATCGTTACAACTTATAATAAAGTAAATACGTAATGACTTATTAAGGAATCGTCTCTTTATGTATTAAGAGAGTTACTTAAAATATGAAATTTCAAACTTTAGGATGGTGTATTCAATTAGGATTTCAAAAGACTTTTAATGACTTTTTTAAGTTGATGACTTTTAAAGATTTCATGGACTTTTATGGACTTTTATAGACTTTACTTAATTATAAAAAACTTTCATATACTTTCATTTTAAAAAACTTTCATATACTTTCATTTCAAATGACTTTCAAAAACTTTCATTTTAAAAGATTTTTATAGACATTTATAAACATTTATTGATTTTTAAATATGATACATATTTTGTTTTAGTAATATTATAGACTTCTCATATCAATAAAAATATATTTTTTAAAAGAATAAAAAAAATCAATGTTAATTAAACTTGATAAAAGCATTCTTGCCTATATATGTGATTTTAAAATTTGTATTTGTAATTTTATTATATTTTGCATCATAAAGACATTATGTACCTAATTTTTTTAATAATTAGTCAAAAATTTATTTGTTTTTTATAATTAGTCAAAATATTATAAATTTTCTTATAGAATAAATGTAGCAAATCGACAATAATATTAACGTTTACATGTCTCTACGAAAGTATGACAATGAGTGTAAAAAATCTACCCAAAATTAATTCAAGTTACTAAAGATATATTAAACATAAAACGGCACACAATTGTTGAACAAGTTTCATGCCTAAAAGTGGATGGTTTGATATTGATCAAAATTACATTGAGTCACGCTTATACACGACTTTGATTATGGCATATTGACATGATTGAGTAGTGGCTTTTGTCTTTTATTAATTTTAATTAACATAAATGAAGTTCATTTGATTTGTTTCGGTATTGTTTAGTTGCTTTCAAAATAGAGGTAAAAAAAATGAAATCACTCGTCATTAATTGCGTAGCCTATAGAGAGTTGTTTTATATTATTTTGTAGTTAATTTTTTTTTGTTATAGATCGTTAATGTTTGTATGTTTTTTCTATAATGTTTATTCATTTTAAAAGTTATTCATTTTATTTTATTTGTAAAATTTATTAAGAATGTGTTTTCTTTTACTTGAAAATATAACATATGTTTGATGGTTAATGTTTTTCAAAAAGTTTTATGTTTTTTTTTCTAAAGTGAAATTCTTTCTATTTAAAAAAAAAATCATTCAGAGTCTTTGGTAGTAATGAAAGACAAATTATGAGAGTTGTTATAACTAAAAGTCATTAAAAGTCATTGATATTTAAAAGTCATTGAGATTTTGAATACCTGCTAACTTTCATAGACTGTTAAAAAGTCTTGATTGAATACCACATGACTTTTAAAAACTTTTTTAAAGTCTATAAAAGTCTGTATTGAATACCTCATGATTTTTGTAGAGTGTTTAAAAGTCTACATTGAATACACCCAAACTTTTTAATTTTATAAAAGTCATTAAAAGTCTTTTGAAATCTTAATTGAATGCACTCCTTTAAATGCGTTGTTCAAGAGGTTTATATGAAAAAATAAAATATAGGAATTCCAAAGCAAAAAGAAGATTCTAGATCCATTATAAATCTACAACTTATCAAAGAAGGGGAGATCATGGAATATATTTGAAATGTCCTTTATACTTTTGTGAATGGACAGACACCAAAATGGAGAATAATATAACATTGTTTATTTACAATTGATAATGAAAATGTACGGAAATAAATTTCAGCGAGAAGAGATAATATAACAATCCAAAATAAGTTTTAAGATTTTCATTTCGGTGCTAGCTTGTTAATATTTAAAATAAAAAAGAAAATTGAATACAAAAAATAACTATATTTATATAATGTGTGAAATTATTAATTTTTTTAAATATAAATACTTATATTTAAAAAAATTAATAATTTCACACATTATATTAATTCATAATGAGTTAAATAAAATGGTTAATATTTAATTAATTAAACAATACATAAACTACGTTATTTATAGATGATTAATTCCAAATTAATTACTAAACTTCTTTATTATTTAATGTTCAATACAGTGTTATGGAGATGACATGGGGACACATGGACCTATAATTTCAAGCTCCAAGAAATGTTTAATAATTAATTAAACTCTTTAATTAGTTATTTGATTTATTAATTCCATAATTATCCCACAAAAAAGATGGAACTGCACTCTTATCATTATAGAATTAATTACTCGAATAGGATCGAACAGTCCACTGTTATAATCGTTACATATAGATCAATCATCCATTAACAGTTCGTAATTTGAGCTAGGTTCAAATCAGTTGAACTCTCAATTACATCTTTATCCTTGAGTTCCGATAATTTCTAATTAACAATCATTTATGATTTTATCATAAATTGAGCGTTTTATTGTTCAAGACCTGAATCATTTACTCAAGAGAACTATTTGTCTAACTTCATTTAAAAATGAATGGATTCCATTTTGTATATTATCATTCCCGGCTAAATATCACATTATGTCTCCAAGATACAAAGTTTAGGTTTAACATTATGAACAAACCATCTGATTTGTTCATATATGACCATCTGATTTGATATATGAGAATACTTTGGGGTCGTTTGTTTTTTCCACTTAAAACTTAATGGAGCTGAATTGAACTCATTAGTTTTGATTGTTTTCTTAAGTGGTCAAACAACTTAAAAATATCAAAAAAACAAATTAAAAAATAAAGTAAGAAATACTGACTTTTAACTTAATTATAAATCACTCAATTATATACATTGAAATCGTGGAAAACATGCAAAATAACTTGAATTTTTTTTACAATAAATTGAACTTGAATTTTGTTTAAGACTATAAAAGATTCCAATTTATCATGTCCACATTATGTATAATCCTATTATACAAAGTACCTTTATTCTAATATCACAACATCAACAGTCCGAATAAAACTGTTCAATTATTAATGGAAATGAATTGTACTAGTAATTTTGATTAATTAAAGATCTCAACTTTAATTATTAATTACGGATAATTAAGATTATTATATTTAAACATAACCCTCCTGTATATAATAGCTTATATACTATGTCTAATATTACATTTAACAAGAAATTTTATATCATTAATAGAATATTAATAACATTAAATGCACATAAATATAAAATAAAATATAAATCTATTTATTAATTCAGTAAATAGATTAACGATATTTGTTCTTAGAGTACTTTTCCCAACATACTGAAGAACTCAACTACTAATTTTTTTTCTGTACATTAAAAAGACTTAAATACTACTTTTGTATTACAAATGGTTATTGGTAAACTTCAACCATCAATTGGATATTTCATCAAAAACTCACTCAGTATTTACGGTTTTGCTTATCATGATTCAGGCGTCGCTGCAGCTGTTGAAATCTTATAAAATAATATGTTTCTATATATAATTTTCCTCTAAAATGTAAATGTTAGATGCCACTGCCAGTAGTTGAATGTTCATAGGGCAATTACTAAATTAATATATAAGGAGACGGTTACCAATCCTAATGAATGAAAGATAATATAATTACTGATTTGTGATTTGTGATTATTGTGTTTATTAAAATCTGTTGGAACCCTCTCCCCAACTCCTCCGAATTTATGTAATACTCAAAAATGAAAATCAATTGGAATAAGATTACAGGGTTCTATACATAAATCAGTATTTAAATTCTTGTTTGAAAGGGAACTTATCCCTCCTAATTCATTTTCTCATATAACATTATAATTTGATTCTCTTCGTTTCATTCGAGATTAATTAATAAAAGCGTACTCAGTATTCACTTCATTCTAACAATTTTCTACCTTTTATAGAAGTGATCAACCTTGTCCCTATTTTCTAAGCTATATCATTTTAAGAGGTAAAAAAAATACTTTATCAGCTAAAAAAAAGTGCTTTATTGATGGTCTTTATTATTCTAACCGTTAATTTGATTGTGATAATAAAAAGAAAGAAAAAGAATAAAATAGAAAATGAAAATTCCGACTGCGGTCTCCTCCAGGTAGTGGTGTAAATATGGGTCGGGCATGGAGAGCCTCGGAACGGCCCCCATGCTTGGCACATTCTGGGTCGTGGTTCCAAGCAAGGCGTGCCGGCCAGGCCCGGCACGACAGAACGGTGTGCAAGGCAACGGTCGGCACGCAGAATGTTTTTTTTTTTTTTTTTTGTAAATTCAAACAAAAAATCAATTGTCAGCCAACGGTTGATTTTTTAAAAAACCTACCAAAATTGCTTTTTACCCCCTTAACTCTTATCTTTTATATTTTTATCCACTTTTCTAATTTTTCTATAAATACTCCCACCCATTCCACTTTTCATTCACTTTCTCTAATTCTCTCAATTCTCCAACTCTCTACACAGTTTCAATTTTTCATAATTTCATTCTTTCTCTCTCTCTCTCTCTCTACTATTCTACACTACTAATATACTATTATAATACTTTATTAGTAATTTACTATTATCTAACTATTATTCTCTAATCTCTCCACCAAAACACCAAAGTTCGAAGGTATATTTTTCTTTAAGTGTAATTATTTAATTTTATGTTTTAAACTTAGGCTATGTTTGAGATTGTTTTACTTAAGAAAAAATCTACTTACACCTTCACTTAGGAAATAATCTACTTTAGAAAAAAGTTAGTAAGTGTTTGGTAAACTAAATTTTAAAAGTACTTATTTTTTGAAATTATGGAAAATGTATTGAATAAAATTACTAAAATAGACATCATAAACAATATAAATATAAAGCATATAAAAACAAATAAACAAAATAAAAATGATCTGAGTCAACTCAACTTCTCCTCAAACAAGGTCTGAGTCAACTCAGTCAAAATATCTGAAACTCAAATCCAGCCTTTCCGGCGGTGGCGTCGGAGGAAGAGAACAAGCCTTCCTGGTGGCGTCGGAGGAAGAGATTGCGACAACGATGATGACAGCCTTGCCGGCGCTGATGGTTGCGACGAGATTGCGACGACGACGGGGAGATTGCGGCAACGGAACAAAAATTGCGACGAGGAGGAGGAGATTGCGACGACGACGATGACATCCTTTCCGGCGCTGGTGGTTACGACGAGATTGCGACGACGACGACGAAGACAGCCTTCTCCCGTCATCCTATTCTCGCGACAACGACAATGGTTGCGACGAGATTACGACGATCGCCGAAGAAGTTTGGTTAACCTCCTGCCACTTTCGCCGGCAACGATGGTGGCCACTGTCATCGGCAACAATGGTGGCTTCAATTTTGTTTTTTTTTTTGAAAAAAGTTTATTTTTATTTAAAATAATATTTTCTTTTATTTTAAAATTTAAAATTTCAGGATTAAAGTTTTCAAAAAAATATATTTCTGAAATAATTACTTAATGTGGGGTATTATCGTCTTTCTATTTAAATAATGAGGGCATTCTAGACATTGCACAATAATAAGCTATTTTCTGCTTCAAAAAGCAACCCCCACCCAGCTTCTTAAAAGCTGATTAATGGAGAAGCAAATTGTAAAATAAGTTGCTTTTGAGAACTTTACCAAACACCAATTTGTTCAAAACTTGAGAAATAAGTGATTATTTCCCCAACAAAAGCATTCCCAAACATAGCCTTAATATGTTTGTTTAGTTAGTAAATTTATTATTTTATGTTTATACTTTAGTTATTAATTTTATTTAGTTAGTAAATTTATCATTTTTATGTGTAGGGGTTAATTTTAATTTTGTTTTTAGTAAATTAAGCATTTTATGTCTAGTAGTTAATTTTAATATTTTTTGTTAGTAAAATAATCATTTTTACGTGTAAGAGTTAATTTTAATATTTTGTGTTAGTAAATTAAGCTTTTTACGTGTAGGAGTTAATTTTAATATTTTTTATTAGTAAAATAATCATTTTTGCGTGTAGGAGTTAATTTTAATATTTTGTGTTACTAAATTAAGCTTTTTACGTGTAAGAGTTAATTTTAATATTTTGTGTTAGTAAATTAAGCTTTTTACTTGTAGGAGTTAATTTTAATATTTTTTTTGTTGTTAGTAAATTAAGCTTTTTACATGTAGGAGTTAATTTTAATATTTTTTGTTATAAAATTATTAATTTTATGTGTAGGAGTTAATTTTAATATTTTTTGTTAGTAAATTAAGTTTTTTATGTGTAGGAGTTAATTTTAATATTTTTTGTTAGTAAATTAAGCTTTTAGGTGTAGGAGTTAATTTTAATATTTTTTTTGTCAGGAAATTAAGCTTTTTATGTGTAGGAGTTAATTTTAATATTTTTTGTTAGTTAATTTATCATTTTATGTCTATTTTTTATTAATGACTAATGAGTTAATATTTTATTTCTAGGAAATGGATCATAACCTTCCTTATTTTCCTGACGGTTTGAACATGCTGAACGATGATTTTGATCTTTTTGGACCGGTGAAAACCGTAGTTGGACCTTTTGGTTCCGGCGCCACACCGACATCACGTCCCAAATCTAAGAAGTTAACATCAGACGTATAGCAGTGTTTTGACGTAGTCGAAATGACAATCCTAGATGGTACGGTCGGTCTCAGAGGTAAATGTAAGTTTTGTCCTAAGAACTATATCACTAGTAAGGGTAGAACTAGTTATTTAAGAAGGCATATGCTAAAATGCATGCATGCACACGGACATGTAGACACTACAACCCAGACACAACTACAACGGCACCCACACGGGTTCGCTACGATATGGCATTACGACGCCGCGCATGCTAAAGAATGCTTGGCACGGTACATTGCACAAACTGATCAACTTATTAATTTTGGTGACTGTGTTTTTTTTTCAAGAATTTATCACATCCGCATACAACCCCCAAATGCAAATTGTTTCTAGAACCACCACTAAGAACGATTTGATAAGAATGTTTAAAACCCAACAAGATGACTTGACGACTGAATTACAGTATCTAACTGTCTCTATTGCATTAACTTCCGATATTTGGAACGCATGTTCCAAACATGACTATTTATGTGTCACAGGACATTATTTAGACTCTGAATGTAGGATACAAAAAAAAATCTTGGTTTTCGTCCTATGGATTTTGCACATACCGCAGAAAATATTTTTGTTATCATTCTTTCTATTTTAGAAAATTATGAAATAACTCATCACATTTTCTCTATCACAATAGATAATGCATCGGCAAATACTAGGTCTATTGCATTGTTTACTGAAAGAAACATCCCGCAAGCTAGGGGTTATTTCATCCATCAACGTTGTGCATGTCATATCATAAATTTAGTTGTACAGTCTGGTTTGAAGGAAGTAAGTGATCTTATAGAACGTATCAGAGATGTCAAATCTTGGATCGGTAGCTCTAATCCAAGATTTTAAGAATTTGACAGACACTGTATATTAAACGGTCTACGACCCCAACGATTCCAAACTGATATGCTGGTAATGTGAAACTCTTCTTACTTAATCCTGAAAAATTGTTTAGAATATGATACAACTTTTTCATGTTTTTATAACATGAAATTGGTCAAAAGTGGCCGTCCACCTGCTCAAGCACTGACCCTAGACGATTGGTATATGGCAAAGATTTTTGTTGAATTTTTAAATGTTTTTTACAATGTCATTGTAACTCTTTCTGGGGTCTATTACCCCACATCTTCCCAGGCAATCCATCAGATTATAGAAATGTCTGACCTGTTAAACACTTATAGGGAAAATGACATACTTGGCCCTGCAGTTGTTGCCATGTAGACCAAGTTTAAAAAATAATGGTCTGAAATGTCTTTCCTTTATGCTTTATGTATTATAGTAGATCCTAGAATTAAATTATCTATTTAGAATTTTTTTTTCTTGAGTTTATTAGTAATAATTTGTCAGTAGATTATTCCGACCAGATTACTGACATTCAAAACAAGTTGTTCGAAATTTTTAGTATTTATGAGCGCAAGTTTGGCGGCTTTGACACAGAACCATTAGTAGAACCGGACACACAGTCATTGCTGACAAGTTGGAGCATTCTCAAACGCCTGAAAAAAGACAAATCAATAAGTTCTTCTTCTTCAACTACACGATCTGCTGCATCTTCTGGTGCTGAACTGAATAGGTTCCTTGAAGCACAGTTTGATGCCGACGAAAACACGGAGAATTTTGATCTGTTGTTATGGTGGAAGACCTATAGCTACAGATATCTAGTCATGTCACACCTAGCACGTAACATACTAGTTATCCCCGTGTCCACTGTGTCTTCAAAACATGCATTCAGCACGAGTGGACGAATTATTGAACCAAGAAGAAGTTGTTTGACTCCAGAGATGGTGGAGGTATTAATATGCAATCGGGACTGGGGAGCATGCTCCACAGAGGATGTAAAATGAAACGGTAGACGAACAATTTATTCAAAATTTCTCCAATTTATTCAAAATTTCTCCAATTTATATGTCGATGAGGGTTTCGGCAGTAATCAGGTCCATATCTAGATTGTATATGTATATTTACTTGTAATACGATTGCACTCTTTTTCCCTTACCAAGTTTTTATCCCACTGGGTTTTCTTGGTATGGTTTTTAATGAGGCAATCATGTAAATATGTAATGCTGAAAGTCCGAAATAAATAAAGAATTCTTCATTTCATATTTTTATCTACTTTTATTTTCTTTAATCTTTTATCATTATTTATTTTTTAAATTAATTCATTAAATAAAATAATAAATGTATCTATAATCTATTATAAACATTTTTTTTATTGTACTAAAATAAAATTAAGCTAAACAAATTACAATTAGAAATACATAAGTTAAATTGTTAAAACAATATAATAGTTATAACAATTAAATTAAAATATGTATAAAAAAAATTAAAATGGACATGGGTCTGCCCCTTTGGCCCCCCAAGTCAGACCCACGGACCGAAACAGAACGGCATGGCACGGCACGGCACGGCACAGCACGAGTGGGTGGGGGGTGCTCCAGGCCCAGCCCATTTTCCTAAACATGCCTGGTGGGCCGTGCTGAAATGGGTCGGACCAGCCCCTTTTTACACCATTACTCCAGAGCCAGGGGATTGCAACATCTCCAATTTAGGAGACGATCAGACTCAACCTCTACTGCAATAGAGGCATAGAGCAATAGAGGTGTACCTTTTTTTTGTAATAATTTATAATTATTTTTTGTTATATAAGACGTTTTTAGTTTTTTATATCATTTTATTATTGATTTAAATTTAATTTTGTTGGTTAGATTGACTAATTGAAATCTAGTCGAAGGATAAAACTGCTAAAATTTAGAAAATTATAGACCAATTTAATCACTTTTTAAAATAGATCGTCAAAAATTATAATCAAATAAATACTTGATAACCTATTTAGGAATCTTCTCTTTAAGTATAAAGAGAGTTACTTAAAATATGAAAGTTCAAACTTTAATGGATTGTACAAGAGGTTTATATGTAAAAAAGACATAGGACTTCCAAAGCAAAAAGTAGATTCTAGACCCATTATAAATTTACAACTTATCAAAGAAGTGGAGATCATGAAATATATTTGAAATGTCCTTTATACTTTTGTGAATGGATGGACACTCCACCCCAAAGGAGAATAATATAACATTTGTTTATTTACGATTGTTAGTGAAAATGTATGGAAATAAATTTCAGCAAGATGAGACAATATAACAAATAACAATCCAAAATAAATTTTAAGATTTTCATTTCGGTGCTAGCTTGTTAATATTTAAAAAATCGAATACAAAAAATACTTATATTTTTATAATGTGTGAAATTATTAATTAAGGATATATATTATAATTTCTAAAAATTAGTAGACGTGGTAATTCATTTAAAAATAATTAAAAACACTAATTCTATTTCCCTCTTTGATTGTTATTATCATCAAAGTGATAAGTAATCAATTTTACAGGACCACATGGTGGGGCCTTAACACAACGTGAGGAACAAGTTTCTAAATTTTGACTTATTTTATCTTTTAATATTTACAATAACTCAGGATTTTAAAAATGAAAGCTTCTTAAAATTACAAGCATAATGGGACAAGTGTGAAACAGAAATCACTAAGCTAGCATTATCTTGTTTAATTTTTAAATGTATTAAAAATAATCCTGTACCCAAATTTACATTTATCTTCCATAAAAGCGTCTTTAATGGTATTCTCAAAATATGAGATTAATCAAAATTTGATTATTTATTTCAAAAACATCTTTCAACAGAGTCATTGAAATTTATAAATAGCTTTAATCAATAATCAAATTGTCTCTTGATGCAGACTGGAACGGAACTCACACGCATTTAACACACAAGGGTTTCTATTTTTCTGTAATCCCGCAGTATTTTAGAAAAAAAAAATTGAGTTAAACTACTCAAGAAGTTTTAAATAATCCCAACGGTTACAACCAAATAAATAGAGAAACTAATCTCTATGACTCCTAAAACACTTCCATTAAATCGGGAAACCATCCCGGAATAAAAGCGAAATAAAAACTAAACTAAAAAGGAAAGAAAATCCCTAATTGTTACGCAAGAAACTAAAAGTCTCTGGATAACAAACTAAACGACACTTTTTGAACGCCTTCTAAGCCTGATCACGAGAAACTTAGAGATTCTGAGCTGGTCTTGGGTTTTTCGAAAACATATTATAATAGCGATTCTGAGCCCATATGTGAAAGTTATGAGCATGCAAAGTCAGTCTCGTTTTGGCTGCCCTAAGAAACCCAAATAAGAGCTTATCAACCGGTCCGCATCATCCTCCCCAGGCTAAGAAGAATTAAACCACAAATTCGGCAGGTCTTCATTCTCTGACGACGAATCCTTGTGGAAAGGAACCAAGTGATTCACATTAAACACATCCACAGTGCGAATTTGGCTAGGTAGCTTAAGACGGTAAGCATTTGAATTAATTTTTTCAACGATCTCCACGGGACCAATCTTACGCACAGACAATTTATTGTACTCACCTATAGGAAAACGATCATTTGTAAGTACAGCTCATACAAAGTCACCCACCTCAAAATCTACAAGTCGCAGCTTCCGATTCGCATCTTGCTTGAATTTGACAGAAAACTCCAACAAGTTTTATCGAGTACGATTGTGTATGTCCTGTAGCTGGGTGATAAGGTCCTCAGCCATAAAATGAACCTTAGCGTTGGCCGAAAGTGTAGCCAGGTCAAGCGGACACCGCAGAACAAATCCGTACACTATCTTAAACGGACTGAACTTAGTGCTCCGGTTGACCGCATGGTTATGAGCGAATTCTGCCTGTCCAAGCTTCTTATCCCATGATTTTAATTGATCACCCACCAAACTGTGAAGGAGATTACCTAGAGATATGTTCACTACTTCGGTTTGCCCATCTGATTAAGGGTGGTAAGCACTACTGAATTTCAAGTGAGTATTAATCATCTTCTAGAGACTTCGCCAAAAATGGCTTAGGGAACGAGTGTCCCTATCTGACACAATTGATTCTAGTAGCTCATGAAGCAGATAAATTTCTCGAAAGAATAGCTCGACCGCATTAACATCATATGTCGTCTTCTTACACGGGATGAAATGGACCATTTTTGAGAATCTGTCCACCACCACAAAAATGGAATTGAATCCTCTTTGTGTCCGCGAAAGGTCCAGAACAAAGTATATGTTGATGTCATACCACATCTGCTTCGGGATAGGAAATGGCATGTACAAGTCAGCATTTGTGGCCGTTCCCTTGGAAACATAACAGACCCTGCACCGCTCGACAAATCGACTAACCTCTCTCTGCAAAGACGGCTAAAAGTAAGACGTAACCACCAGTAGGTAAGTTCGGTCTTTTCCCACATGTCATTCTCCGTGCAGTTCTTGTATGATCCTGGTTAGGAGACTGCACTCGGGTATGCACAACTGGGTGCCCTTAAAAAGAAACTCGTCTTGAAGAACAAAATAAGTTTACTTGTTGTCCTAAATTTTCTCCATCACAACAGTAAAAAAAGAGTTAGATGAATACATATTCTGAAAGAAGTTGAACCCAATACCTTGACATGTATATTAACCAGCAAGTTTCTCTGACGGCTGAAGGCGTCGACCACTCGGTTCAGTTTACTCGCCTTGTGCTTGATAACAAAACTAAATTGTTGTAGGTACGCAGCCCAAGATGCATGTCGAGATGAAACATTGTCTTAACTTCCCATATGCTTGAGAGCATCATGATCGTTGTACAAGATGAATTCCTGCAAAAATAGATAATGTTGCTAATGTCGCTAATGCCTCACTGCTTGAACCACTGCATAAAATTCAACATCTTAGGTGATGTACTACAGTTTTGCCTCTGAAAGCTTTTCATTGAAAAAGACTACCGCTTGCCATTTTGACTTAGAACAACTCGTATTCCTAACTTTGAAGCGTCATAGTGCAACTCGAATGGATTCAAAAAGTCTAGCAACACAAGTATTAGGCAGTAGTTAATCGTCTCTTAATCTCTTGGAAGGCTAATTTGGCTTCAAGTGTCAATACAAGCTTGTTATCAGTTCTTATACAATCAGTCACAAGGGCCATTATACTACTGAAGTGGGTAATGAAGTGACGATAAAATGTCACTAAATCGTGGAAACCTCTAACATCAATCACGGTCTGCGGTTATGGCCACTGCTTGATTGCTTCAAGTTTTGAATCATCTACTGACAGCCCTTCAGACGATACGATATAACCCAAGAACAAGACTCGATCAGCTAAGAACATACATTTCTTTGTTGCTGCAAAGAATGTTTCCTTGCGTAACACAATCAAAACTTTTCGAATATGATGTATGTGCATCTCAGGATCAACATTGTAAGCTAAGATGTCATCCAAATATACCATCACGCTCTTACCGATATAGGGCCGTATGGCCTTATTCATTGCCCGTATGAACGTGCTTAGGGCATTTGACAGTCCGAATGGCATGTCCAACCACTCGAAGAGCCACTATCAGTCCTGAAAGCCATTTCCCATTCATCTCTTGGCCGGATACGAATCTGGTGATACCCACTTTTCAAGTCAAGTTTCATAAATATTATGGCTCCACTCAACTGATCCAACAAGTCATCCAAGCACGGGATCAGAAACCTGTATCGAACCGTATTCTTGTTGATGGCTTTGCTGTCAACACATATTCTTCAGGTTCCGTCTTTTTTTAGGGTCAAAAAGGCAAGCACTACGCATGGGCTAAGACTCTCTCTAATGTGTCATTTCGCTAGCAACTCTCTCACACCCTTTCGGGCTCATCTGATAATGTGGTATGTTGGGAAAATTGGCACTTGGAACAAGATCTATTTGATGTTGAATGTCCCTAAACGATGGTAGGCTATCAGGGAGTTTGGCCAGAAACACATCCCCACACTCTTGTAGTAACGGATCCATACTACTTGGAATAGTACTGGTCTCTGTTTCCATCCTTCCGATCAATACGTAAACCACTCTAGATTCTTTTATTTCTGTCTCGAGTTTAGCCATTGTCAGTAAATTATTGTTCTACCCCGTTGAAATACCACATGTAATTTCCCTCTTAGGCTATAACATGATCCTGACTAAATTGAACATAAACGCGTACATATTCAAGAACCTGTCGTACATCACACGCTGGTCATATAACCACGGCATTCCCAGTAGTAGATGATAAGTGTCCATAGTAACCACATCACACCAAATTTGATCCTTGTATGTTGCGCCGATTGAAAAGGACACTAAATTCCGTTTAGCTACTGTCACATCATTCTTCTTATCCAGCCATGTTAGTTTATACTGTCGCGGATGTGCTTCTGTTGCCAACTGTAGCTTACAGACCACCTCATCTGACACCACATTTTCACAACTACCTGAATCAACAATGAATCGACCGACTTTTCCGCTGATTGTGCAAGTGGACTGGAATACGTTGGTACGCAACCAGTTTTCATCTTTCTTGCATGGTGCCAAACAACTACGTCAGATCATTAACATTGGTCCTGAATCTCCCTCTAAAAGCTCATCGATAACCTCTGTGTCATCATAAGCTATCTCAAATTCGACATCAACACTATCATCTGGGTTGTATGCCAAACATCTCTTGTGTATCATCAACAACAGACCATCATCTCCTTCCAAACACTCATCCTCGTCAAATACCGATCCTTCTCAAAATCACCCTATTCATGTTCCCATATGATTTTTTCATAGTCCACAAATAATCCTTTCCTCAGTCCTTTCTTACACTCCGCGAACCTATGCCCTAGTTCTCCGTAGTTAAAACAACGAAAACCTGAGGTTTGTGTTGTTGTGCTAGGAGGCATGATAGGCTTTGCGATTGTAAAATTTGGAACGTTTGCTCGCCCGCTACTGCTGCTTGTACCACATGTACCAGAACCACTGAGATTCACACCCCTAATCGTCTGATACAGTTGCTACTTGTACCTGCACCAGACACTCTAAAATTCACACCCTAATGTATTTCTACGTAACAGTTGCTTCTCCAGTTATACTACTCGCTGGTGAGCATCCGACACACTCACCACATCAAACATATTAAGAACATCTTGGAATTGAATCCGCAGCCCCCCAATATATCGCGCAACTCGCAGCTAATCATCCTTTATAATCATATCACGCGATACTAACTGATAGAACTTTGCTGTGCAGTCATCAACCGAACAGTTTCCCTGCCTCAAGTTCTATAGTCGTTGGTAAAACATTCACATGTAGTTGTATGGTAAAAAGGCCAAACACACGTGTTTCTTCATCTTTTTCCAGGATATGATCTTTGTTTTCCCCTACAGAGTCCTCGTTTTCTTTGACTGTTGCCACCAAGCCCCTGCCTGACCTATGAGCCTTGTTGTAACTAGTGCTACCGGTATGTCTTTTGGAATCTGTTTGAACTCTAAAACCTCCTCCACCGTGTTGATCCAATCGAGGTACTCGTCCACCTGTAAACCACCATGAAACTCTGGTATGTTAATTTTAAGGCTTGACTCTCAGCACCTCGATTCTTCACTCTTCGGCCTCCTCTGCGTTGGCTGAGTGGCGAATGGATTTTCTTCACATTCAGACTCCTCTTCCACAACTTGCAAATTTGGATCCCGTTGTTGAGCCATCACCGTTGCCAACTGCTGCACTATCGTCTCGACTTGTTGTCGTAGTCGTGCAATCTCATCGTGCTCGTAGACATCCAACAGTTGTTCACGAAAGTTTGGTAGGTTCGCGTGTCTCTTCGGTGCCATAACGAAGAAAACTAACCAGGTTCTGATACCAACTTGATGTAGACCGAAACGGAACTCACACTCGTTCAACACACAAGGGTTTCTATTTGTTAGTAATCCCGCGGTATTTAAAAAAAAAATTGAGTTAAATTACTCAAGAAGCTTTAATTTTATTCAACTCTGAATAATCCCAACGATTACAATCAAATAAATAGAGAAACTAATCTCTATGACTCCTTAAACACCTCCATTAAATCGGGAAACAATCCCAGAATAAAAGCAAAAATAAAAACTAAACGAAAAAGAAAAGAAAATCCCTAATTGTTACGTAAGAAACTAAAAGTTTCCGGACAACAAACTAAACAACACTTTTTGGTTCCCTTCTGAGCCTGATTACAGGGAACAAAGTCTTAGATAAAAATAGTAGAGCTCGTCCGGGGCTTTCCGAAAACATATTATAATAGCGATTCTGAACCCGTATGTGAAAGTTACGAGCTTGCAAAGTCAGCCCCGTTTTGGGTGCTCTAAGCGATCCAAATAAAAGCTTGTCTACCGGTCCGCATCACCTCTTCGATAATCAAATTTGAATATTGGCTTTCAATCATCAAATACAAACTTTACCCAAAATAATTGTTGTTGTAATTTTATTCTTTCTCTCTCATTCGTGACTTTTTTTTTCTTTTTTCCTCTGATTGTCTATGTATCTCATCATTATTTCGACCCTAAAAATTTCAATCAAGTAAAATTCGTCTCTTCATTACGAATGAATCCATATCATATTTCTTCTCTTGTCGTTTAAAGCTTTTTTTACCCTATTTGGCTAATGATAAATTGTAGGAAAATTTTATTATGATTATGTAACAACAATCGGTGGTTGATTTTACATCAAAATATTTATTAACAGAGATTTAATCCACCCAAAAAATAGAGAATCGATGATGAAAGAAACTCAAAGAAAAATCTATGATTTTGATGTGCAGAGAAAGAAAAACAGAATTAAAAATAGTATTTAATATCTTGAGATATGAGATATATTTTAATGCTACATGTTTGTGAAATAAAAATGGGTAGGAAGAATAGAAAAAATATGGCAAAAGTAAATGTTTGATTTAAATAAAATGTACCATTATAAACTACACAATCCTCAAATTTAACAATCCCTAAAAACAATCATCAAATGTTAAGGTGACTACTTTTGAGAATTCAAATTTGTTTATACAATATCACTAAAGATACTTTAAGAAAATACTATAATATATTTTCGGTTCTTATATATAACATGACTCTTTTAAAAATTGAGGATGAATAACCGATCCAAACTAGAAACTACAATATAATATGTATCTACGTGTAGCTTACTGAATATATATTAAATATTATAATAAATTCAAAATTTAATAGAGGACAACGGGAATCTAATTTACGGTTTGAATTGTTTAGGTGTAATCAATTGTTTAGGCCTTAACTAACTTTATTTGGTGGAATGATTAATAAATAATTGAAAAATGGAAAGTATATTAATTATAGTAGAATGTTATTATTACATTATAAATAGAAGTATTACTTGTCATAAATAATTTTTCATACTCTGTATTTCTACTTTACACACTACAATAGAAGAACAACACCACCGTATTGTCAATTTCTCTTTCAGACAATACTGTGGAAAAAAATTCAGATAGACGCGTTGCGTTGGTTCTGGAACCTTCTTCAGTACTGAGCTCTCACTCAACAGTGGGAAGAATTGTGCGTCCAAACCAAGCCAAAGACTTTTGATCAAATGAGAGAGAATCTGAGTCAAGTCAAGCTTTTATATAAATAACGAGTGATCAGTACTGATCACAACACACTCACTTTACTAAAATTTTCCCATCAAACCAGAAACCTCGAGCTGGTTTCTAGTCTTCTTATCTGCGATATGAACATGAAATGGCACAGAGTCGACCCTGAACCTGAAAATTTGGCTAATTTTCTGGAGGAGAAGAGGCGTGACCCTGCTTTTACTGTCTCTGATATTAAGGATGATAATATTTACGAGCATCATCCTTCTGAATTGCTTGGTATGTATGTTATTTTGTATAATTTAATCAGTCAATCAGCTAGCAACATAATCAGCTTGAATTCCATCTCCTCTAAAATCTAATACAAGTAAATGCTTGCTTTTGTTTGTGTTTGATGCAGGACCTGCATCACAAGCTTGGTTCTCCTGTAAACTTGAAAAGTATGGCAAGAGTGATCGTGCCCGTAGAACAGCTGTTGGAGGATCTTGGAAAAAAACTGGTGAAGATCGCCTAGTCGATGCCACTGGCAGCAACAAACCGATTCTTATTAGAAAGATTTTTGTTTTCTACAAAGACCACAATTTTAGAAAGGAGAACAGAACCAACTGGGTCATGCATGAGTACAGTGAAAACCATGAGGACCACAACAGCAACAAACAGGTACATGCTCTCATCATTCCATTTTTTGAATTGTTTTGCATTTGGCTTTGGTTTGACTTTCATTAATTAAAGAATGATTGGCTTACTGATTTAGTCCTTGATTGTGTTGGTGTTAGAAGATTGAAATAATTGTTGATTTGCATAATCTGGGTAATTTGAATGGAGATATCAGATATATATCATATATGTTTGTCTAGGCAAGGAAAAAAATGTAGAAAACTAGAAGTGCAAATGCTGTTTTGTGTTCTTTTTTATGTGGAAGAGAGTCCAATATTGATATGTCTCAGTTTTCTACTTGAAGTTTTGCAAATATAACTATGCAAATTAGGTAAGAAACTAACAACTTTGTTTTAACTTGAACCACAAACAGTAGGTTAAACCCATTGTTAATCTGTGTTACTATGTTTGAGTTATCTTGACTACATGCATCTGTTGTTTTCTTGTCTCATGGAAGTTTGATTACTAGTGTAGTTGCACTTTTAATGAAAATTTGCTTTTGCTTCACAAGTTGATAGTAAAAATTCTAGATAGGGAGCACAATTCATTTTGTTTTTTGTTTTGTTTTCATTTTATTATTTTTTATATTTTGGTAGGGTCAATATGTTCTCTGTTTCATAAAAAGAAATCCAGATAAGAAGCGTAAGCCTTCTCGTATAGAAAGAAAACCAGAAAAGAAGCGTAAGACTTCGTTATCATTTGAAGAAGGGCAACCAAGTGTCAGTTTCGCTTCTGATTCTGGATATAATGTTGCACAAGATATTTCAGAGGTGAAAAGAATCACATCCTAAGAGGGCAATAGGGCAATTTTTCATTATCACCTTTTATATTACATTAATTCATGTGATGATGTTGCATAAGAAAATACATAAAACTGTTGTTTGTTTATTTGTGATGCATAATCCAGGTAGAACCTCAGCTACAACTAAACCAGATTATATCTAATGTCACCAAAAATATTTTTCAAAAGGTAATAAAGAACATTCCTTGTGTGCATTTTTCAATTTCACTTGGTACATTTTGTTCAATGAAAACATATCTAGAACTGATGTTTGATTTATTACTTCAGCTGGGATCTCAGCTACTACCAAATCAGCACATGTCTCTTATTGTTGAAGATCATGTTGCAAATGCTATTTTGTCGCAGGTGAGAAGGACCACAACTTGATTTTATATGTTTCTATAAAAGAGCTTGTCTTATGAACACTTTCCTATATCTGCTTGGTTTTCTATGATTCTCTCAACTAATATATTCTATCCTTTTTTAGATTCAACTTCTGTTGGAATCTCAACTACTACCAAATCAGCACATGTATCCTATTTTTGGAGATCATGTTGCAAATGCTATTTTGTCACAGGTGAGAAGGACCACAACGTGTACATATGTTGTAGGAAAACTTATCCAGAATCAGTGCTTGTTCTTTTATGATTCTTAATTAATGCTTATTCCTCTATGATTATCAATGCAGTTGGAATCTCAGTCACCACTACCAAATTACAACGTGTCTTCGACCATTGAAGATCTTATTGCAAACAACAGTTTTTCAGAGGTGAGAAAGAGCATGCCTTATAAATAGTTTAAATTATTAGTTTGTACATGAGGTGCAAGAGAACCTCAATTTTTTTTTTTTTACTCTTATCTAATGCATTTTGAAGATTATGTTGCGAATAGTTTGTTTTCTGAGGTGAGAAAGAGCACACTGTAGGAATAGTTTGCAATACCTAGTACTTATACAGAAGTCATGCTTATTCCTATGATTCTTAATTGATGCTTTTTCCTTTCTGATTCTTACTTTCAGATTGAAGCTCAGCTACCACCAAATCACCATTTGTCTTGTAATATTGAAAATCATGCTGCAAAAGATGATTTTTCAGGGGTGAGAAGTAGCAAGCCTTACTATCCATTTGAGCTTGTACAAATGGTGCACGATAAACCTATACAGAACTAATGTTGTTTTGTCTATTATTTGTTGTTCAGGTACTACCTCTGGTTCCTCCACAGGGGAATGAACTCATTGATTGTAACGGGCTAAGTCACAAAACTTTCTCCACCTTGCAGTCGCCAATTTATCCAACATCAGCGTCCTTAAACTCTTGCTCTGCCCTGCAGTCGCCAATTCATCTACTAACAGAATCCTTGTATTCTGGCAGCTTTAGTAATAACCTGACCAATGGCCTGGAACTGGATCACAACTCTTTCTCTACCCAGCCGGTCCGAATCTATCCACAGCTAGAATCCTCATACTCGAGAGGATTTAGCAATTACTCAACCAGTGGGCTCAATCACAACTCTTTCTCAGCCCTGCCGGTCCCAATCTATTTACCGCCAGATTCATCATACTCTAGCGGATTCAGCAATGACTCAATCAATGGACTCAATCACAACTCTTTTTCAGCCCTGCAGTTCCCAATCCATCCACTGCCAGAATCCTCGAACTCTAGCGGATTTAGCAATGACTCAACCAGTGGGCTCGATCACAACTCTTTCTCAGCCCTGCCGGTCCCAATCTATCCACCGCCAGAATCCTCATACCCTAGCAGATTCAGCAATGACTCAACCAATGGGCTTGATCACAACTTTTTTTCAGGCCTGCAGTTCCCAATCCATCGACTGCCAGAATCCTCGTACTCTAGCGGATTTAGTAATGACGCGACCAATGGGCTGAATCACAACTCTTTCTCTGCCCTGCAGTCGCCAATTCATCCACAACCAGGATCCCCACACTCTAGTGGCATTAGTAATGGCTCGAATGTGTGGAATCCTCAGTTTGCTGCTGAGCAGGAAGATGACAAAGCAAATTCACATTGGTCTGTCCGGGATGATTTCTCTTTGCCAGAAACTGGACACACTTTTCCTCCCTACTCCAACTCATCAGAGGCAGTCAAAGTAGGTTATTATGTTGGTAATGGCAGTGATGCAGTCATTGAGACCGTCTCTGCATGGCCAAATGAACCGTCTCTGCATGGCCAAATGAGTAATCTCCAATGGCTAATGGAGAATATTATATCAATAGCACATTTGTGAACCATGATTATCTCTGCTATTAGAATAATGTTATTCTGCCAGTACAAATGGGCAGAGTTTTATGTCTCTCCATGAGTTGTAATTTACTTGTGTGAACGTGTGATATTGTAAACTGTTTTCAGTTAATGTTATGAGTACTTTGCTGCATTGCTACCATTTTTCTGTAGTTTTTGAAAAAAAATCCAGAAGAAAACCAGCTCCATGCGGCTCAAACCCAGAACAAAGCTGATATACGTTAGACAGATTTTAACATTAGTGATTTTGGTGTCAAAGAAATAAGTGTTTGAATTTCACATGATTTTGAACTGCAGCCCTCAGCATGCAAAATTAGATATCAAGTCATATTTCACTAAAACTATCATTCAGTATACATTTGTGCTTCTGAACTGGAAATTCATACGACCATTCTTTACAAATGAACATGATCAGGTGATCAGAGATTTTAAAGAAGAAAAAAAATTAAGATAAAAATGTTTTTAAGACAAGTATTATGCACTGTGATAGTGTGATCCTCCTTGACAAAATGCTGAAGCTGATGAAGATTATGAGATATCTCTGTCAAAGGCCATTATTTGCTTCAAAGGTCTTCACTCTCATGAAAATGGGACAATTCCCTCGCTACGAAAGCTCTACTTCATTACTGCAAATGCACACATACATGAATTTATGAAACAAATCTAATGAATTAGAATGTGATGACATTTTTACATATTTAGTATGCATGTGTTGTACTTGTACCTGTCTGTTTCTTTATTATTATCATTGTCGGAGCCAGATTGTGAGGACACTGAGGAGGGAACAGCATCATTTGCAGAAAACCGGACTTTCTTCTCCGGTATTTTCAAATGATCATCCAGAAGTTCAGGTTTCTGTGACTCTTCTTCAGCCTGATCATCACTTTTTACACTACAATCATCATTTGACACTTGAATAGAACTACCAGATACGTTTCCATTGGTTGGTGAGCAATTCTGTGATTTGAACTCTTGGTAATCTTCATCATTCAATTCTCTATGTGCTTGAATTTCATCTTCATCTAAGCATCCATATTTTTCTCTATAAACCTCGATTTCAGCCTCTAAATCCTTAATTTCTTCCTCTCTTTTGGCAAGCAAATCCTTTGTTGCTTGCAAGGCTTCTTGGTCATATTCTGCTTGTTCCTCCATCATTCTCTGATACTGCAAGGCCTCCATTTGCACAGCTGCCTTTTCAGCTTGTAAACGAGTAATCATAGCCATTGCATTGTTAGCTGCCACGGCTGAAGCACTTCTTTCTTCATCCAATTCCATATACAAATCCAGCAGTGATTTTCGATCCAAACGTACCTGCCTCTTCAAATGATGCAAAATGGAATCACCATCTACCTCATTTTGGCCTTGCCCCTCTATAGACTCTCGAGAATCGTCTACTTTCTCGAGTGTCAATTTCTTCGGAACCCTGGTAGTCCACCTTGGACTAGCTTGAGCTGAATCCGTTAGTGGGATTCCGAAAAACTTGTTTCCTCTAACAAAATTAGGAGTCTTATTTTCTTCATTCAAATATTCAGCATCTGTAAGCAATGGCACTTTCACATCTTCTCTAACTGGCATAAAAGATTCACTAACTCTATTAATATGACACCAAACTCAAATCTACACAAATATAAGTACTATAACAATCTATATGTACATGTAAAGATTAAATGGTCATGATCAATCAGAAGTCATGAATAAATTCCTTTTAACACTAATGAAAAATGAGACAATTTTTTGTACTAAAAAGTTAGAAAAACTCACATTGCTTGTGGAGACTCAATGCATTTGAGCCATCTTCCTCCTCTTGGACCTCTGTTTCGTTGTCTGAGACGAACTTGAGCTCTGAGTATCGAATGTGGGGCAATTCCAAATTGTTGCGAGTCTCATCATGCCTCGAACCCAGAAACGATACTCGTGGGGAAGGAGCCGGAGCTAGTGAAGTCAAGTTAACATTTTTGGCCCTGGCATGGGATTTTACCTTCAATGGATCACCACAGCAGGAGCAGCAATTGATACTACTCTTTTCTGTATGCACCATCTCATCTTTCTTGCCAGAAGGCAGTGTCAATTGAACTTCATAGTCATCGTCTACGAGCAACTCAAGATCCTTGTGTAAAATCCCCACAAGAGACTTGTATGTATCACAATCAGATGATTTCTCTGTTGCAAAAGAGAGGAGACAAGCCTCACACATTTTCCTTATATCAGATACTTTTTTGTGGACATGACAATACGCAAGGGACGAAACATCCTTCTTGTGACTCTCACAAATGGATTCATTGTAATAAAAATCAGAATTTCTATGAACAAGAACGTGATCGATACGTGTACAAAGCAAGCATGGGATTTTCAATTCAAAGAACTTGGCAAATTCATTGGCAGCAAAGGCAAGAAAACCATCAATGAATAGCAAAATTATAAGCACCCATTCAAGAGCAGCATAGAGCAAGAAATGTGGGAACTTTCCCAGTTCTTGTTCCACAAAACACCTAAATGATCTCTTTGTTTTTGTCATCTTCATATATTTTGGGAGATGGGAAACAAAGAAAAAAAAAGTTATAGAAAAAAAAGTGATATTAATGTTCAAGAGATGATGGAGAGAAGAAAGATCATGGCCTGTGGAGGAAAAACCAGACCAAGAACATGACTTTCCTCTCTGTGTGAGTGATTTGTGTGAGGAAGGAAAAGGACACAAGTGAGTGGTGATGTTTGAATGTGTAGGTTTCAAAATTTGGATGGTGAAGTTGGAATTGGCTATAAATAGTCAAATATGAGTAAAAGGTTTTGAGTTTTATTAGGGAGACCATGTACCTGAATTAACGGTCTATCATGCACTCATTTAACCAATCAAATCAAACACAAAACACCATCGTTTTGTAAGCCTATTAACTGGGGGGTTTGTTTTGCTTCTAGCACCAAATGGTAATGTTGATTTTCAAGTCACATGTTGAGATCTGGTTCAAATCGTATCTCCTCACCTAAATCCCGAGATTTGTACATAAATGCATGCACAATTATATTACTCTAATCACCCATCTCATGCCAATAATAAACATATTAAAATAAATTACTTATTTACTAAAATCACTTGCATAGATTATTAACACATCAAATTTTAAGTTTGAATAACTCTCCAGAGACCTATTTGCTTTAATTTTCTAGTTCTGTTGTTTATCTAAAAAATATATATATAATCCTAACTAATCACATATATCAAAGCAATGTTTAGCTAGTAGATACTGAAACACACCATTTTGCTTCACAACTCATCAATTTATTGATCAAAATTTATAAATATATAAAATATAAGTATAGAAATCTGATTTTTGGGTGGATGTGGAGAAAGTTATATCATTCAATCACAATGCCATGATTCTTCATTTGTTTTATATCTAATCCAGATAGTCAGATTTCATTAACAATATTAATTACTTGATGCTGAAAGGCTGTAGGCATGAAGCTTTTCTGGAATTACAAGCCAAGAATTGAGAATAATAAAGCTCCATTGCAACACCCTTCAGGTTGTATACTGTATCCGGTACAAAACTTGGCTTCTACTACAAAATTACTTTCGCTCATCACAATCTTCTACCAAATCTCAACCACAACATACACAACATACACACAAACAGAAACACAAAGAAATATTATAATTACTTCAAGCAAGCAGCATCTGAAGTTTATTGCTACATATCACCTGGCACTACAATTCACAACCTTCAATATAGGCTCTACCAACTACCAAGCACAATTTTCAGATTGGATGAATTTGCTATGTTAGATTTTGTATATTTAACTTTAAGAATACACCGGGTCCAGAATGGCTAATAATATTCGAGTGGTTACATGAATGTATGCCTGTCATGATAGTATTTTGCAAATTTATCTTAAGGATAAAGAGATATGTTTTCACATAGAGTTTTTGACATCTATTTGAACTAGATGGAACTAGCTGCTACCCTGAAACCAAAATTCCCATCTCGGGTATGAACTTAACAGAACACCTCTGTATCAAGTATCAGTATCTCTGTATCAGCTAGCTTGTAGGCAAAACATTCGCAGACATGTAAGGAGATATGCATCCCTGAACCTGGAAAAAAATATAAACAAAGCAATTTTTAAAAAAATAAAATTTAACATAGCAGTCAATGTTTTAAGGCTATATATGGTTTGACAGTTAATAAATCAACAAAATTTAGTTTTCAGAACCAAATACTGCTGTTGGGGGAAATCCCTTACCTGCAACAAGTTAGTAGGAATTTGGATGAAACCCTGCAGAAAAACATTAACCTTTTCCAGAATGCTTGGTGGGACAGGTGTGATCACATACAGTAAATTTTTCAATGTGTCAATTCCTCTCACAATCCCTGCATTATAAGAAGAGCATTACGTCAGATGCAATTTAGAAATTATCATATACTTTTTAAGTCATGACACTGAAAACAAACAGATAAGAACAGTAATAAACAAATTAAATAACTAGATTATGACTAATTTAAGCACAACACAGGGGGTATAAGGTAACGAAATAGCAACTAGTATCATAGGGAAACAGTGAATAGTGACCTACCAAGGCCAACACACCAAGGTAAGTTTTCAGATGAATCAGAGCTAATTGCCAAGCCAACAATAGTTGCATTCAAGCTGTAGAAGATTTCAGAACTAGGTACCTAGCATAAAACATATAAACCATATATAAGTTCTTTTTTGGCACATTAACACAAAGTAAAGAAGTATGTAGCAAGCTATCATCACCATTATACTGAACAGGAACAGACAGAGAAATCAAGTTGAAAATGGAGTAAATTGCACCAGAGAAACATAAAATTTCCAGAACACTTATAACAATTAATGTCACAAACTAACCTGGCAATAGAGATGCCTTATATTGATACTCGATATTGGAACTTCATAAGGAGGATGAGAAGCCAATGCATGTGCAAGTTCTTTAATTGTAGTGTTTTGGTTACTAGGGAAGCACTGCCTAAAGTAAGCCATTATTCGTAAATCCCGCAAAAGGCGTGCATCCTTTTGTATTAGCACTCTGTAAGATACATTGGTGATATGATTTAATAAAAAAAAAAGCCACATCTCCTCAAAACAAGATTCAATAGACATTCAATAACTTGAAAATGGAGAAGAAACACTACGAGTTAGAATCAGGTAATTGACACATTCTGAAGTCAATTTCAGAGAGAAGTATGAACTGTAGCTAAGCAGCCATATTAGTATAATCTTCAAGTAACTAATCTCTTCATAATGTACTTAGTAAATACGCCAGTTGCACAGAAATGGTTCCATTACTAACATTGCTTTGCATTCATACATAAGCCTTTTCTAAATAATTTGAATTGGAAACCCCATATGGAACACAAGAATAGTACCATACAGTATTGAAAAAATTAATCCCCACTACCCACATATTGAAACAAAGGCCAAACCATGTCCAATCAACACATTTATCAGTAATGGAGGAAAGAAATATGATAAGTGCATGGTAAACTCAAAGACAGCTAAGAACTTACGATCTATTGAAAGAATCTTGGCGAGCTGAATCGATCTCTATAAGGTTGACATCCCCATTACAGTTACCATCTAGCCAGAATGCTCCAGCTGGCAGATTCTTCTTGTCAAAGGATATGTTAATTTTAACCACATTGGTAGGCGTAATATATCTCAAGATGTCCACCAATATATCATAACCAATACCTGTAATATATAAGGAAGATCAAGATCGTAAAATAACAATTGTATTAATTTACTTAATGCTCGTATCAGACTAAGGACACAATGAAATGTATCCACAACAAAAGAGGAAAATAATTCACTTTACAATATCAGAGAAACAAAAATGCAATTACAGACATTAGGAAGCACACCTTTTACCCAACCAGGTGTATTGACAACTAAAGGCAAATCAATTCTGCTAGGGCTTTCACTGTTGTTAAGCATGCAATACTCCTTTCGATAGTAATCATATAGGGTGAAGATATATTTCAAATATGCTGTTGGATCCCTTTTTGAAGAAACATCACCAAAGTAAAAGCTTCTACAGAAAATAAATACCAAACTGTAAGTGACCATAGCTCATACGTCAACTAATCTGGCTCAAGAATGAAAAAGTCCGCATCCAATAAATGGCAGGTTCAAGGTTAACTACATTGAAGTACTACAATTGGTAATCAGTTCCAACCCCAGTGAAATCTAGGAGACTAGTGGCACTAAAAAACCCAAAATCCATGAAATTCCTTTTAGAGATCTTGTACATTTAATCACTGAAAGCTCCTAAAAACACATGAGCCTGCATTTCACTACAAATTCAGTGAGTCATTTATTTCCAGCTCTAAAAATATAATTTGAGTCCAAAATCCCTAAAATTCTTCATAGTGCTTAATTTTGAACACAGAGTCCCCTGTCCTAGGCAACTAAAGTTTCCCACAAACCTCCACAAGTTGTTCCACAAAGTAGAATAATCAAAAAGAATCTAAGCATGCCCTAATCATCAACATCAAAATAGTTATTTCATGTACATTCTAGCAGTTAAATCCCCGCCCTACTGGCTCGGATATGAGATAATAATCAAAACAAGAAACAGACAACGCAAAAACAATATGGTGACATAATAAAGAAAACAATAACAATGGACTATCAGCTTATTAAATCTAGTAAATCAATCAACAAAACCATGGAAAATTCCACATTTAACTGTCTTATTTGGTCTGATAATATGTTTAATAATAACACCCAGCAAATCATATTCAGTAACAGAAATTTATATAACTAACAGATCCTCGAAGCAACATTAAAGATTCTCAATAAACGTAATAAAACTATTGGAGGACAGATAAGTTCAACAGTTTACCTCTCCGGTGTCTTCAGGCACGGAATTGTCAAATCTATTTTCAATTAAAGAGAAACAAAAAGACAACACCATATATCACTAACAGAACTATTAAAAAAAAACAAATCCAAGACAACAGAAAGGAAAACTAAAATGAAAAACTTCAAAAAGACAATGTTGTGATCATAATTAATAAGCAAATACCTGGAGTCAGTTTGTCAACCACAGTGAGTGATAAAATACCAGGAGCAGTAAACTCAGGTTGTCCAACATCTGTATCCAAATACGCAACTTTTCTGTACCTGAAAACACAGTTAACGAAATTTCAAACTACTGACGCAGCAATTTGAAACGAAAACTTAAACAAAAAGAAAAAAGAAAAAGAGGAAATTACCTCTGGAGGAGAATGTTAACAAGGTAGCGAGAGAAAGTGGTTTTGCCGCAGTTTTTAGCTCCACAAATCAAGGCAATGGGAGGAGGTGAAGTGTTTGAATCGTAAGCGATCGATTCTGCAGCATCGGACCATTCTTGCGGTATGTAAATGTCCGGAGATGGGTTTTCTGCTCCTGATAAATTAGCAGCGGCCATAGCTACAGCTACTCTTTGTGTGTTGATTTTGTTGGGTCTGTGTTGTTAGTTGGGTTTATAACAAACAAAGCAGCTTCAATGGTGAGTGAATGATACTGATAATGTCAAATTCGTGAATTTAACATCAACAGTGTCTGCGTGATTGCTAGTCTGAGCAAGGTTTTTTTGCTTGTTTTATCTATTTTATGTGTTTGTTCTTCATGACCTAGTACGTATAACGCTCGTAGTTTCTGTTTCGCGCTAACTGGACCGGGTCGGGTACCAACCGATCTTAAAAATGACACACACAAAAAAGCCCGACGTAAGGTTGGTCTGCGTAAACATTACACATGCGCCCACGAGGAGGTCGTGGATTCTAATCTTTTCAACAAAAAAAATCCGAATTTATATGATATTTCAAGAAAAAAAAACCAACAGAAACGGTAACAAGATATGCACACAACAAAACCACCAAGACAATCGAAAATTGATGATAACTCAATGTCAATTGCATGAATATATTATTTGTTAAATCAACCCAACCATTCAATTCAATCAAATTCTTATTGTTTGTATAGGTTCTAGAATCTGTACAGAATAAAATAATAATAATAATAAAATAAAGTGTGATAAATAAGACCGTGAAGATTTAGTGTTTTATTTATTTTTATTTTTTTGCTAATATAAATTAATGAAGTTAAGAAAAAACGCTATTAACCCCTTCATTGTTAGATGTTAACGGAGGTCTGTTATGTGACTTATGTCCAAAGGTGGTGGTAACTTGGTGTAGAATAAGAAAATCTTTAACATCTTGGTGTTTCCTCAAACCTCAAGGGTGTGAGTGTAAGTTCTTCTATTCAATAATTCGAATTCATTTCCTTTTTTTCTGTACATGTAATTATCTATAAATATTCAAACTTTCGGAGCCGCCCTTGCCCCACAAGAATGTTCATAATAATTACCCAATGATGATTTTTTTTTTTTTACTGATTTTTCATGTTACATTCTATCACGTGATCATGTGATTGTTGATAAAAGATGTTATGTTGATCTGATCACAATCGCATACCGGCATATGCTTGCATTTATAGATGCATATTTAACCGGTATATAAATAAATAGTCTTTTATGTGTAAATATGAGAGGTTTATTATTAAATTAAATATTTTATTATTATTATTTGATTGATAATATCTATTCACTTATCTATATCGGTTATATACTTTTATTTTAATAATTTTTTAATTCATCATTTATTTGAACCATCGATTCAAATTTAATAAATACTAAACAAACATATATAGTTACTAACTTATATTGTATTGTAGCATCACTTATCACCTATGGTGACGGTGACTCAAATTTGATAAATTGAAACATTATCAAACTGAATGAACCTTCTTTAATATAAAACTTAGTTGGGGATTACTACAATATCAACCTATTAAGTTTGAAAAAAAAGACCGGATAATGTAAACATATGAATTAAGACGATTAAATGAAAAAATGGATACAATACTCGTATATATAATAACCCATTAGGGAAGTTTAGCTGGATTCGGTTTCAAACTGAATCCATCGAAACGCCGAATTTCGAGTTTTTATAGTTAAAAAAAACAAGTATAAATTGGACTAAAATAATAAGTTTAATACAAATATAAGTAACAAAAATGATTGAATGAAAACATGTAAACAATACTTGTATTTATCTGTTTTTGTGGTTTCGATAGATTCGGTTTCAAACAAAATTCGTCAAATACTCAGGTTCCCATATGTAAGCTCTCGAAATGAGTATAAAATCAAACCAAATATGCCGAATACTCAGGTTCCCATATGTAAGCAATGAGTATAGAATCAAATCATATCCGCCGAATACTCAAGTTCCCATATGTAAGCTTAAAAAATGAGTAGATATATAAAAAAGAAAAAAGAAAATTTGAATGTAAATATAAGATACACAAAAGACCAAATGAAAAAAAAAATGGTTACGATATTTGTATCTAAGAACTTTTTTTGGTGGTTTTAACTAATTCGGTTTCAAAACGAATCCATCGAAATTATCAAAATTTGGTTTCTCATAATTAAGCTACAAAAAAATGAGTATAAATTGGACTAAAATAATAAGTTTAATGTAAATATAAGTAACAAAAGAGTAATGCTATTTTTGTCCAAATTTAGTATTAAAATCTGATGCATAAATGATGTGGCAACACTCTGATCCATTCATTTAAATTATGTAAATCTAATACAATTTAAATGAATGGATTATAGTGTTGCTACATAATTTGAACACCGAATTTAAACACTAGATTTGGACAAAATAACATATTGGTAACAAAATAATCAAATGAAAACATGTATACGAGATACTTGCATTTACCCATTTTTGTGGTTGAAAATGAGGTTCTCATAGATAATTAAGCCTTAAAAAACTAGTATAAAATATATTAAAAACATAACTTTAATGTAAGATACACAAGTGATCAAACGAAAAAACATGACTACGATATTTACATATAAGAACCTTTTTTGGTAGATTTGACAAATTCAATTTGAAACCGAATCCGTCAAAATTGTTGAAACTCAGTTTCTTATAGTTAAGCTATAAAAAATGAGTATAAATTGAACTAGGATAATAAATTTCATATAAATTTAAGTAACAAAACGATCAAATGAAAACATGTCTACAAAATACTTATATTTACCGGTTTTGGACCTTTTTGTGGTTTCGGTTTTTAAAGCGAATCCGTTGAAAAATGTTGGTTCTTATAGTTAAACTATAAAATATTAAAGGCAGTGAGGGGTTTGAATTATGTACCTCTAATTAAAAATATTTTCAGAATTATATTAAAAGTATTAAACTATATTAACTTAATTAATTTTAGATTTAAAAAGCAATTGACATGTAGAGAATATGATTTCGTCCAACAAAGTTCTCCACACAGACAGTCTGTGCAGTGCTACCAACAGCCTAATAGCCACGTGTCCAGCTAGACATGATCGTGTACAGTCCTTCTTGGATAGAAACAAAATCTGAAACTCAAATCACCGAGACCAAGTCAAACATGTACTCATCATACGGCTGGCATTCACTCCCTTCAATCTTCATAATTACCAATCACTCCCTCCTCACTGCAGGCGCCAAAACCCTCACTCTTTCGTAAATAACTCACTCCAAATGGTAAATGGTAATTTCACCAAACCGAGTTCTAGACTTCTAGTCAATTTATTTCAAAAATCATATTAGCACACTAATTAACCAAGTTAATTACCAGTTTACCACAACACGAGGTCTCTCTCTCTCTAAAGTTTTTATTTTTTATTTTTTAATTAATTTATTTATATCTCTTTCTGTCTCTGTACAGTTTTTTTTTTCAATTCGATTTTTGAAATGGAGAGAAGCTTGGAGCTCCAAAACACAGTGAAAGAAGCCCTAAACGCACTGTACCATCACCCCGACGATGCGTTTCGTATGCAAGCCGATCGATGGTTGCAGGATTTTCAACGCACTATCGATGCTTGGCAGGTACTTTTTTCTCTTCAAAATTCATTTTTGTTTTCTTCTTTTTTCTCTCTCTGAGTTACAGGTTGAGTCGAGTGTGTGAGACTTGCTGAGCTCTAGCTCGATTATTTGGTTTTTCTATCTGGATTATGTAGTGTTTTTGTGATAATTCGTTTTATAGCTATCCTTATTTTTCTTTTGGTTAGATTGGATTTTTACTGAAAATTCAAGAGCCGTAGTTTGAATTTTTGGTATATGTTTGTATATTTAGGGTTTTGTTTGAAATTTGAGTGTCGTTGGTTCACTAATAGTATTTCTTTCCTTTAATAGTATTATTTTCCGTTTCTGAGAAAAATAGGAATGATTAGAATTATATACGACTTGAAGCTAAAAGAAATAAACACTTTCACTACCTTACATTTGAAATTGCGTAATTTGGTTCTTGAGAGTTTTGGTTAGGTTTGCTGAGGTTTTTGACTTTTGTTTTTCGAGAATCATTTTAACTTTCTCTGGTTTCTGTATGAACTGAACATGAAATAAGAAAATAGAAATGTTACTGATTGCAACGTCTAACAATACAATGAAGATAGGTTCATTTTTTTTTTCTAATGAATACAGCTGATCCCCATTATTGAAAAATATTATGTATTTTAAATATTTATATATGATATTTGAGCTATTACAATTGGCTCCGTTCTAATTTAAGACTCTCACTGTAAATTTTACTTTATATTTTCATGGTTTGAGATCTGTTTTGTTGTTTTTGAGAAAATCTATGCATATGTTTTATTCATATTTGTTAATGTTTCATGTTTGGTTCAGGTCGCTGATAATTTGCTTCATGATGCCACTAGCAATCTAGAGACATTAATCTTTTGTTCCCAGACACTTAGAAGCAAGGTAACTGAGTATCATCAATTCTCAATATTCAATATTTTCTCATGTGTCATGCGTATTCATAGACTATCTGAGCTAAAACTAATTACTCTTAGACTAGTGGATTTAATTTTTGTTTAATTGTATATATTGATGGGAGATGTTAACTCTGGTGTAATATCTATAGCATTGAAACCTCAAAGCTGTTAATTTATTTTTAATAGTGGCAAATTTTGATACTTTCTAGTTCTGATTTATAGGTGCAAAGAGATATTGAAGAACTACCATCTGAAGCTGTTCGTGCATTACAGGATTCCTTGAATGTGAGTGGGTATAGATTTTTCTATAACCGTTTAAAAAGCTAGGATTTAAATTTCACATGGGATAGTTTAAATTACCATAAGCATGTACCTAACAATTGACGAGTCCTTGAAACTGAACTATGAGTTCAGACTTCAAATTGTGATATGCTGGTTCTATTAGTAGGGGTATCATATGAGTCATGTTGGTTCCACCTTCTCTTAATGAAGATGTTATGCTTGTATTCCCTATATGTGATAGTTATGTTTTGCATGTTGCTCTCTCCCTATTCTATACTTGCCTGAACGAAATGAGAGTAAATCTTTGCTATAGATGCTGTAGAACTCCTGCTTTTTGGTTCTGATGCTATGATTGTATTGTTGGGTGTAGGAAATTAACAGTGACCTTTTTTTTTTTCCTTTTTCATTTGCTTTTTTTTGGGTATGAGATATTACTGAAAAGTAGGAGGATGAGAGGCTGCCCCTAACCTTGAGTAAGCTACAAAATCTATAAAAGAAAGGCCAAGTTAATTTTTTAAATTTTACCTACATCACTTTTAATATCTAAGTTGGATACTTGGATTCTTTGAAGTCTCTGAAGGATGATAATCCAATTAGCTTACATAGGCCCATTATAAGATTTTTTTGAATTCTCTAGTTTTAGGCTTTTAGCTAAGAGGGCTATGAACTCCATAATTTTTTTCTTGGATTTATTTTGTTAGCATGGGAATGTTCTTGATGAGGTTATGGTTTTTAGGGACTGAATTATCTTATACGACAGTCAGATAGTTTTGAATTAAACCAGATTGATATGAAAGAGGCATTTACTGCATGAGCGAGAAACTTTCTGAGTTGAAGTTTGGGTAATTACCTGTTGCAAAGGTCGTGATCAGAGGCAAGGGATAGCTTGGAATAACGTGTGCAGTGTGCTGAAAGCCTGAAACCTTGAAGTTTCAAAGATCAGTTTGTTTGTTTGTTTTTTTTAATTTTTTCTCCTTAATTGCTTTACGAAGTCATAGGATGCAAAATCATGCTAGAATTTTGTTGTGAAGTCTCCGGTGGTGATATCTTTCTTAAATTAGTTGTCAAACTGTTGTTTGGATTTTTTTGCTTAGAGATTCATGTTCTTTGCAGTTGCTCAAGTAATTATACGAAGAGAATCACCCTTTATATTAAACCAGTTAATTTCCATGAACAAATGTGAATCAATTTTTTGTAACATGTTACTTATTGTTAAGTGTTATTTGCATTAAAATTACTGTCTTAAAAGTAGTGGTTTTATTTGTTTTATGTGTATTTGATCATATGCATAATGCTCGAATGTTCCTTATATAGTCTATGGAATGTAATGCCATGGATTTTTTAATGCAGATTTTATTAAAAAAGTTTCATAAAGGCCCCCCTAAAGTCAGGACTCAGGTATCTTTTTTGGGAGTTCCTTTTCTCTAGCAGGCATTTTTGTTTGTTTCAACTTCACAATAACAAGAGAATTATTGTATTTGATTGCTTTATGTTTGCAGATTAGCATTGCTGTGGCCGCCTTGGCTGTACATGTTCCTGCAGAAGATTGGAGAGGTGGTGGTATAGTGAGTTGGCTCCGAGATGAGATGAATTCCCATCCAGGATATGTGCCTGGATTTTTAGAGCTACTTACTGTCTTGCCTGAGGTATTTATAGATAATGTGTTGTAGACACATTTCTTATGCAGTATTTTGATTCCTCCTGCCTTTTCTTCCTATTAAGTTCCCTTTTTTTTTGTGATCAAGGGAATGATTTGTCCCTAGTTTCAAATGAGCAAAAGGAAGCATGTTTGTTTCATTGAAAAAGTTTATAATTGAAAATTCTTCAGTCTGCTAAGTTTTTTTTTTTGAAATTATTATTATTATCCATAAATTACTGCATGCTGCAAGAATTTTTTTTCTTCTTTTTGTTGAACTTGGCCAAATGTCATGGAACTCTGTGTTGATCAGTTAAAAATTTGCCATCTCAGAATTGGCTAAGTAACATGGGTCTATATTCCCTATCAGTTCATTGTCGGTGTTCGTACTGAATTAGAATCGTCTGATTAGTTAGTTTGGAAGTCAGTAGAGTACAACTTTCTGTGTTCTTCCTTTTCAATGCAGATCTTGTGACCTTAATTATGCTGGCTTTGTATCTTTTAGATTGATCATGAAAATTTATCATTTTTTGATTGTTTGTAAATATCTTAAACACTTGTGCATTCACTCTTATGCCAGTTATCCTTTCTTTTGATTTGTCTTTGCTTCAGGAAGTATTCAACTACAAAATAGCAGCTCGTCCAGAAAGACGTCGCCAATTTGAAAAAGAGCTGACTGCTCAGATGGAGGTTGCTCTTAATATATTGACAGCTTGTTTGCAAATTAATGAACTCAAGGAACAGGTAGGGATATTTCATCCTTTTAAATCCCATGTTCTAATTAAGATTGAGTAACATGTAGCTTATTAAAGAGAGTTCCCTCCATCTGGTTGCCATCTTGAGAATTGTGAAAATTTTATCAGATGGTTTTATTATTGTTGTGGTAGATAGAGAAGTTGTTCATTTCAAATTCCTTCTCACTGATAGTGATCTGAATGTCTTAATTTTTTTATATTGGCTTTTATACATATTATTCTTGTGATTTCATAGATTATGATTTTTTTTTTCTTTTATGGATTCATCATCTATATGAATTTGGAATGCAATTGGAGTAAAATAAAGGACATCCTTTTATCTGTAGAATTCTTCCTTGCTCACAGTAAACCTTTACTCTCATTTCGTTAATGAAATTTTCTCGTTTCCTATTAAATAAAAGAAAAATATTTAGTCCTGATTTTGTATGGCTAAGTGCTTTGGTGAAGAACAAATAGATATAATCATGTTTTATTTTTTATTTTGTATCATGAAATTTGGTACCTACATGTGGGATGGCATGGATATTTTTGTAAAATTATAAATATTGGTTTTACTAGCTTGGTCCCATCCCTTTCAGCTGATCACTTCCAACAACAGTATGTATGTAGGGTTATGTACTTTTCTTTTGGCAATTTTCTAATTTTTAGATTTTTCCTGTTTCATGTATGAGCATTTTTGAAATCCCCTTCAGCTCAACAAAAGATTAATATCTAAAGAAGTTTGCTTTTTAAGTGTTTAAGTGCTTTTTTGATCATTTCAGCCTTTTTTATTTGCCAGGTTCTTGAGGCATTTGCGTCTTGGCTTCGATTAAAGCATAAGTATGCGTTTTCACTGCTTTGTTCCTTGAGATATATTTTATGGTATACATTTTAGGGAATTTATTTGAACTTCTATTGGTTTCAGGATCCCTGGGCCTGTACTCGCCTCTCATCCATTGATGCTTACAGCCCTCTCAAGCTTGCATTCTGAGATACTTTCTGAGGCATCTGTAAATGGTATTACATTTCAAACTAGCTAATAGAAATTCTATCTTGGCACTTAATATAGTTTGTTTATAATATTATTGAGGTTTTCAGTTTTAGAGAAGTTTTCACAATTAAATAATGTTGTATTTGGAATGGCTTTTCAAGTAGAGCTTCTAGGAGTATACCTTTTACTAGTCGAGCTTTTATAGAATAGTTAAAGACTTAAAGCGCTATGTTGTTTGGTATTAAATTAAAAAGTACTTTTGGGTTAATAGATTATTTGATAATATCTTTATATAAGAGGTTGGGTAGTGATAAATTACATTAAAAAAAAGTAGAAATAAGCAATATATCTATAAAAGAGCTTGGATAGTAGTGAATTACAAAAAAGGAAAAACAGGGTTTTGTAATGAAAAAGATAGGAGGTGGAATATCCAAATTAATCTGAGGGTATTGAGACAATTTGCTTCTTTTAAAAAGCCCAAAAAAAGAGAATCCCAAAGAAGCTATAAAATTTGAGCTTTCTTTTTCTTTAATATTAGAAGAATTCTTGAATTGATGCCAAATAACCAAAAAAATTAAAAATAAAAATAAAAATAGAAGGGCTTTTGAAAATAAAAAAGCTCTTCTGGCTAGTAGAGAAGGCATACCAAACACACTTAAATCTTTTAACATGTCCAAGTGTTTCCTGACTTTCCTCTTTCCATTGATAAAAATTCTTTCATTTTCATTTTTGCAGTCATTTCCGAATTGATACACTACTCAGCAGCTGGAAGTTCTGGTGGTGCTGCTGTAAACATGCCCTTAATTCAAGTAATTGTGCCTCAAATAATGAGTCTCAAGGCCCAGCTTTCAGATTCATCAAAGGTATTGCAATGTCTATTGTAAGGCCTATTGGAACACCCTATGAATGACCAGGAGTCATTGTAGAATATATTTATAGGAATACAAGATCTCCTGTTGAAGTCGTAGGCCTTTAATTGCAAATATGGTACCACTTATACACATTATTCCTGGATCAACATTGGGGGCATGTTCAATTGTGGAATTCTTTAACACTACCTTTAAGGATCTCGTGTGATTTTGGATGAATCATATTGTGTTACTGTTTTAACTAGTTGAATGAAGTGTTTCATGACCTGTGACTTTATTGATTTCTCAAATATATTGAATTTATTTTTTAATTCCAATTTTCAGTTATTTATCACTATTTTTTATTACTTCTATACTGATGTTCGATTATAAAATGATTACTGATTTGGCTGAGTCATGATTCAGAATGAATTTGATAATTTGGGGAAATTTTGTCTAACAACGCCGATGTAACATTTGTCCATATCTACATACATAATATACAAACATTTCTGTACACCTGCCCAGCTTAGTTAATTTGAAATTATGTGGAAATTTTATTAAATAAGTTCCATGTTGCATTCCCACATACTATGTAGATACAGATAATTCCTTTTACATTTGTGAGCGCATAGACTGAAATTTGCTTGTAAGCATACTTAGTCATCAAGCAGTGATCTATGTTTTCTTTCCTTTTTCTTTCCCTCTATTTTTCTCATTTTAATGATGAAAAAGGACCATCTCTTCCTCTATTATTCTAGTGTTTTTCTGTGGTTTGATCCTTCCCAATTTGAAAATGGGGGAAAAAAGTGTTTTAATACAATGGATTCTGAGGCTACATCATTACTGGTCAAGATCATTTGAATCCTTGGCATTTAGCTTGATTTGAAGTTATCTTGTGTGCATAGCAGCAAGATATGATATGAATATGATGCAATACTGGACATCTGGTATCTTATATGTTCTACAGTCAGAAGAAATTGAAATCATTTGTATGGCTGTCCTCTTGTACAATTTTGGTCCCCTTTTAGGATTTCTGTTTGTGCAATGTTGTGATTTGATATTTATTTTTTCATCAGAAGTTGGATGATTTTTTGCATAGGGGATTCACATGCAGCACATTAGTGCATACTGATTAAATACCTTGCAACCTGATAGTATTTTCTGTTTACTTTCTATATTTGCTTACAGGATGAAGAAGATGTGAAAGCCATTGCTCGTTTATTTGCTGACATGGGTGATTCATATGTTGAATTGATTGCAAATGGTATACGTTATTGCCATTTGTTGAAAATCTTAAAAATTATTGTATGCTTTATGCTTCTTATGTTTCAGATCACTGCCAATTAATTCAAATTTGCTATTGGTTGGATGAATTAGGTCATTCTACTATCACTTTTTGTTAATAACTTTCTTTCTACAGGTTCAGAAGAATCGATGTTAATAGTGCGTGCATTGTTGGACGTCGCTTCACACCCAGAATATGATATTGCTTCAATGACATTTAACTTTTGGCACAGTCTACAGGTTATCTTGACCAAAAGGTGATTCTTTTGCAGCTCTTCTAAGATAAATGGTATATTTTTTGTATGAAGCTCTAATCAATGACTCTGATGTTGTAGGGATTCTTATATCTCATTTGGTAATGAAGCATCTGCAGAAGCAGAGAGAAATAGAAGGTTGCAGGTTTTTTGTCCAGCCTATGAGTCTCTTGTATCCTTGGTGAGTCTGCTGGTTAAATTCATTTTGATATTAGTGCTATACTATCAACTACTAAATTTCTCAATATAGTTGCGCATTGGTCTATGCTTCAAAACATGCATTTTTCAGGAATTGATATACTTGATTGCTGGATCTATTTATCTATCTATTATTAATGTTTACCTTTTTCAGTAATGCCGTTATTTGCATTAGTTAAGTGGGATTATTATCTTAATTATTTGAAAAAAGGCATATTCAAAACTGTAATTTAGCATATTGAGAGTCACATGTATCCCCTTGATTATTGCAGTTTGCATCAATGCCCAACTGTTCTCTGGCATGAATTGATAAATACTTTCATCAAACAAATTTTAACTTATTGGAAGATGCAAATTGTTGGCTAATACTTTTAGAGTGCTACGGTTTTTTTCCAGGTTAGCTCCCGAGTTCAATACCCCGAAGATTATCAAGACCTTTCATTGGAGGACCTCAAGGAATTTAAACATAGTCGATATGGTAATAATCAGACGTTTGCTGTTCAGATTTTGTTTACTTCTTCTAGTAATTCTAAAAGATTATTCATGGGTTACATGGATCTTGTTTTAAAAATTGTTCTTTCATCGTTGAAGTGCACAAAGCAAATTTAAAGCTGCTAGTATGTTGTGCTATTTATATTTCTTTTAATTTGGGTTGATTTGTGCATATAAATCAAATTGCTTTTGACTCATTCCTGATTCCACCATCTGTATGGCTGATGTCAAAGCTGTACAATATAATTTATTTTATTGGATAAGAATAAGAAGTTGAAATATGGAGTTCATAAAGTTATCAGCATTTATTTAGAGAAGTTTTTTTGTTCATTAGTTGCGTTATTCCCATGACTACAAATTATGCATTCTGGCATGTTTTTGGGAATATTGTCCCATTGTAAGGAAAGAAGTTAGATTTCTGGTTGCACTCGAGTTGTGCTTGTTACGTTCTCTTCTTCAAAGGGCCATATGATAAGCAACATATGATGCTTAATTACTTAGGATACGAAGTTTGGGACCTGCGTCTGTTCTTTCTCATAGAAATGAATCAAAGGCAATCTAGTTATTTGGTTTTCTCGTCCTCAAATGTAGTCAAACTGGGTGATATGTTTCCCCATGTAATGATATTCTGTATCTTATCTCTTATTCTATGTGATTTAGTCACATTTATCTTTTGAATGTGAAGGTTGTTACCTCTGCCTCTTCTTTTATATTTTCATCTTGATGAGACCTGGCGTATAGCACTTCTTCGACGCTAACGGAATCTGTGATGTTGCTAGCTGTTGCGGATGTCTTAATCGATGCAGCTTCAGTTTTAGGTGGTGATGCAACGCTGAAAATACTTTACATGAAGCTTGTTGAGGTACGTATTATTTGCATAATTGGGGCCTGGGGGAAGGTTAATCTCCATTATGTAATGAAGTTGTAGTATCTTTTGCTTTGTCTCCCTTTATTCAAAATTTTGGAGAATGCGATTGGTTTTGAAATGGACAGTAATGAAATATGTTTGTGTAGATTAACTTTCCAATAGTCCTGTGTGTATCTAAGTTAGAATCAAAATAAATGTTTTTTACTATATGTATATATGTATATCAGACTCAACACTGAATCACAACTATGTAAGATTTGTTATTATTACACCCGTCCTGAGTCTTTTAGAATTCATTTTATGATCATCTGACTTGTAAAAATTAAATACCCATTGATTACCGAAATGCATGATAAATTCATAAATACATAGAAAATGTTTTAAAAATTGTGTATTTTACTATTATGTTTAAGCTGTTGGCTTATCAACATCCTTTTCTGTGGTCTATGTCTTCTGTATTTATCCAAGGGTGTAGCTTGCTGTGGAAATGAACATAGTAATTGGCGTCTGGCAGAGGCAGCTTTATTTTGCATCCGAGCCATATCTAATTATGTTTCAGTTATGGAAGCTGAAGTGATGCCCCAGGTATGAGTGTTCCTCAATTTTGTTTTTCATCCTTCTTTATTTCCAATTTTTCCATGGTGATATATTACAATAGGGGTTGCCCTTGGTGATCAGGACATGTCTACATTGCTGTAGTTTTAATTTGTATTTTTCCTTTGTGTTTATAGTATCATATAATATACATATTTGAACTTTACCTCGCATGTCATTTTGAGAATAGTTCCTGGGGTTTGATACCTTTAATTTGCTTTAGAATTGTTTTGCATTATTGACCGAGTGATTTGCAATTTAGAAATTGTTTAAATTCCATGGTTATGACTCTTAATTCATTTGTATCTATTAAAAATTAGTCTTAATTTGTTAATAGATGCCTTTGTCTTTGTTTTTTGGTTCATTTACATTAATATGCAGTTACTGTATCTGGATGTTTGTTTGAAGCTCTGGAATATATACTGTTTTCTTGTTTGTTTTACACAGGTTATGGTTTTGCTTCCAAGACTTCCTCAACAACCCCAATTGCTCCAGACTGGTATTCTGTTTGTGAAATTTTTATTATTTATTTATTTATTTATTTTGGGAAGTGTTATAGCTGTTATCAGCAAGTGGGTATGGTGAAACATCATTTCCTGAGGCAGTCGTTAATTTTATTTTATTTTCTAATAGTGCTTCTAGTATTAATTTAGCAATATCTGAATGATGTTATTTTTTAACCGAAATATTGTCAGTGTGCTTAACAATCGGGGCATATTCAAAATGGCTTGATGCTGCATCAAGTGATCCGTCTATATTGGCTTCAGTCCTTGGTATTCTCACAAGTGGCATGGGTACATCCGAAGATTCAGCTGCTGCTGCAGCTTTGGCATTTAAATATATTTGTGATGGTATAATGTCTCTTTTATTGTATAATTTTGTTTGTTTGCCGCCTAATGGAGCATTTGAGAAATACAAAAATCTCAATCGCAAAGATTTTATCATGCACACCCCAATGTGCCCCACCCCCAACCCCCACAAAAAGGAAAAAAATAATAATAATAAATACTGAAAAGGAATATGGTTGCATTGACTTTAATGATATCTAGTTGTCCAGTGGTTGCTCATAGTGAAATGAATTAATTATATGCACTGGTGACTATATCTAAACCCATCAATCTAGGTGTTCTTAATTTTTATGAAGTACAAAGTTCTTTTCTATTACCTTGGATGGCATGGAGCTTCTGATCTTTATTTGCAAAGATTTAGATGGCTCTCCCATGAAGACATTTCTACTGTTCTGGGAAATTAACATTAAGTGCATGGGATTTAAAATCTGTAACAACGATCTATAGGTAATGTTATAGTTGAAAGTGAAAAACTAAAAGTGTTGATTTACAAGTCTGTTGGTTTTAAGGTTCTTGTTGGGCTTTGAGTGCTTAAAAGAGGATTGGTAGCTCATTTAGAATTGGGACTCAGGTCCAGTACCAATCTGCCTCAGAATGGCTAAAAAGTTATAATATCTCCTCTGTGTTCCTTTATGTTCGTCCTCCTTCCATCTGTTGACTTAACCTTATTACGATAGTAAGCGTTCTAATTTATATTTGGTTCTTTATTCATGATATTCACTCAGCTGGTTTGTTCTTTATTATCTTTATTTTGTTTTTTCATTCTACTACATTATTGAATACTATCTTGTTCTATAAATGTCCTAAGAGATTGTAGTGATTCATACTCAACTGTAGATTGTCGGAAAAAGCTTTGTGGATACTTGGATGGTCTCTATAATGTATACCGTACAGCAGTTAATGGTGAAGGTAGTTTGAAAGTGTCTGCTGAGGACGCATTACATCTAGTTGAAGCATTATGGTATATTTGTTCAGACTTCAAAAATAAGTGAAAAACATGATGGATTAAATTCTGTGTAAATAACTTGGTTAATTTCTATTAAATCGATTTTTGCAGCGTGGTTATTACAGAACTTCCTCAAGATGACGCTAAGAAGGCCCTGGAGATGTTGTGCTTGCCGGTTGTTACTCCTTTACAGGTTAGTTCTGCTTCTATTTAATTCACTCAGTTTTGTTTTTCTTGTTGAGGATTCTATCAATTTTATGATATGTCAATCAGGATATTATCAATCAAGGACCAGAGATATTGCAGAAGAAACATGCTCGCGATTTAACTGTTCATATTGATCGATTGGCTTATATCTTTAGGTGTGGTGACCATCCTTTCAGTCCTGTATTGTACTAGTTTTAATAAATTGAAATGTTCTCAACATGTGACTGCTCCCAATTCTAGGTATGTAAATCATCCTGAAGCAGTTGCAGATGCAATACAAAGGCTATGGCCCATATTTAAAACCATATTTGATGTGTGAGTGTTTTAACCTACTGCTGATCAGGAATTCTTCTGTAAATATCCTTTTACATTTCTTCATTTAATCATTCTCATCTAATCTATGTCGAACATGTCTCTGGTGCAGTCGTGCTTGGGATATGCGAACAATGGAGTCTGTTTGCCGAGCATGCAAATATGCTGTAAGTTAATCAACGTTTTTAGAATTTAATATGCAAATGATGGTTTTTGCTATATTTACTTGGTTAACTATTGAAGTTGGTCTTGAGAATTCATCTTACATTGGTTTAATTTGGAAATTTGATAGTCAAGTCAAACATTTTTTCTGGATATGGATGATATGTTTCCATCCATACATTGGGTTAAAGATCCTGTAACTGCCTTTTGTTTTTCTGTGAATCATGGTTTTCTCTTTGTTGCGGTACAACATACTTATTTTATATCATTACTCCGTCATTGGGTATTTTCTAGTCTCCTTGCATCCCTTTGTTATGATGCTTGTGATGTGTAGCTTGTTACATGCTTTGTAATTATGCAGATTGGATGTTGAGATCATCTAATATTTCTGCTTCAAAAACCTACTAAATGCATTTCTAATGTGTTCTTTAACTGATTTCTTAGTGTTTTGTATCAACACTAATTCTCCAGCACTGCAGTTAAAATAGTGATTTTCTAAGCAAAGGAATGTACATTGTTGGTGCTCTGTGAGGTGATAACTGTGCATTCTTAGTTTCGTTGCGTCTTATCTCTGTTTTATATTGTCCCTTTTTTTATTGTTTTTCAATCTGGTTCTAGTTCATCTTCTTCTCCTGATAGTGGTTCTCAGGTGAAAAGAATGAAGAAAGGAAATTAGGTTATTCTGATTGTGTCAAATCATAAAATGTGATCTAAAGAAGACAAATTTTGATTGAAATGTAAGACTTTTCTTAGTACAACAATTTAGACATGGTACTGAGTCATGGTGAAATTTAAAAATTGTAAAATTTGCAGTCTTTAAGCAAGATTGTCTAGTTGGAATGGTTCAATTATTATTATTATTATTATTAATCTTTAGGTTTAGGAGCCAAAGTAATACCTACAGATTTAATGGATTTTTTTAGATTGTCAAGCTGGAACGGGTCACACAAGTTATTGGCTATACAATATTTATGGAATTTTTGGGTGCAGCTGCACCAACTTCATATTTTGCACCTAGTACTCCCACAACTAAGTTACCATGATGATTTATTGTTTCCATTAGGTAAGAACTTCCAAAAGGTTTATGGGCATCACCATAGGAGCCATGCTAGAGGAGATTCAAGCCCTATATCAACAACACCAACAGCCATGCTTCCTCTATCTCTCTAGTGAAGTTATAAAGGTATATCTTTCGATCTTAAATATTAATAATGAATATGCTTATTTTTTTTATTGTAAACTTGAGCAGATGTTTTGGTTTGCAGATATTTGGTTCAGATCCATCTTGTGCAATCTACTTGCACAATTTGATAGAAGCACTCTTCAACCGCACAGTATGCCTTCTCACCAGTATTGAGGTATGTTTTCAACTTGATCTGTATTTTCTTCTCTTCTTTAGAGTGCCGATATTCTAATGCTTCTTGATTATCTATTTTCCAGGAGTTCACTTCAAGACCAGACGTAGCAGATGATTGTTTTTTGTTGGCTTCGAGGTGCATTCGCTATTGTCCTCAACTATTTATCCCATCTTCCATATTTCCATCATTAGTAGATTGCGCTATGATTGGAATTACAGTACAGCACAGGTCTAGCCTCTCTCTCTCTCTCTCTCACTCTCTCGATCTCTCTCTCTCTCTCAATGTGTGGTTTTATTTTATATACGCTTAAGAGTTGTGCATGTATATATATACTCAGATGTGTATTTGTTGATATTGTGGATACATATTGTAACATGTATCTGTCAATACAAGGTTTCGTATGTGGTGCATCCATGTCCTACCAATCAAAGATTATCTTATGAAGGGTTTTCGTTTATTTCTACTTTTTATTTTGTTTTTCTTCTGTGTGTTTTGCTTTGGCCTTTCATCAATCTTTTGGTTCTTACAGAACTTTCATTCTTGTCTATTGATTGTCTTACTATATATTTAATCTTCGTGATTAATTTTTATTTTTTATTTTTTTGGTTTGCAGAGAAGCGTCAAATTCCATCTTGACCTTCTTATCTGATATCTTTGATCTTTCAAAGTCCATCAAGCGAGAAGAATTCACATCTATGAGGGACAGTGTCATTATTCCTCGAGGTGCCAGAATTACCAAAATTCTGATTGCCTCATTAACAGGAGCACTTCCAAGTTCTCGATTAGAGACGGTAGGCCCTAGTTTCTGTTAAATTCTTAAGATGTTGGCATATGTGTGATCGTGTGTCGAATTTCAATCACATTGTCTCCAATTTGTACAAGATTGAATTTTGGAACCTTCTCTTACCCCAGGTAACATATGCGTTACTATCCCTAACCCGAGCATATCGTGTGCAAGCATTGGAATGGGCAAAGGAGAGTGTTTCAATGATCCCATTGACGGCCGTTGCAGAAGTAGAGCGGTCAAGATTTTTACAAGCAATGTCAGATGCAGCATCTGGGGCTGATGTCAATTCCCTGATGGTTCCAGTTGAAGAGCTGTCTGATGTTTGTCGTCGTAATCGAACGGTTCAAGAGATTGTCCAAGGAGCTTTGAATCCGCGTGAATTGAATACGGTCACTGTATCATAATAATAGTGGAAAGCAACAACTTTGGGGCTGTTTTGCTTAGGCCCTGCCGTCAGTGAGTTATATGAGCTACTTGATTGTTGATTAATTATATTCATTCATCATCATCATCATTGTGTATCGATTATCATTCTCCAGTTTTTTTTAAAGGAGAATCATGGCTTTTTTATCGGGTTGGGAGAGAATGGGTGACTGTTGTAGCTTCATCGACTGAGTCGTTTCAATTGCATTGGCTTCAATTCTTTTGGGGTAAAATTTCTGGTATAGAGTTGTAATTTTTGTTTGTAAGGGAAAGGTGTTATTTTATTCAGTGTGGTTTACAGTTTTAATTTTGTTTAATTTTAAAGCTTTACCTCTTTCAAAGGTTTATGGATGTTTCGCTCACCAAGTCACTATGTGAAATGTGAATTAAATTCATTTTGGTTTTTGACAATTATAATTATACATTGATGTATTCAAATTATAAAAAGTGCACATATATATATATATATGTATATATATATATATATATATATATTTATATACATACACACACGGGTAGTGTTTACATAAGTGTGCACTTATGTATCATTGTGAGTCATTGGATTCAATTACTTTGATATAATTTGATTTAGTTTAAATCAAAGAAATTGAATCCAACAACTCACATTCAATACACTCATATAAAATCCATAAGTGTGTATTTATGTGAACACCACCTTATATATATATATATATATATATATTTATTTATTTATATTGTTATAAAATAAAATGATTAACAATTGAAGAACAAAACATAAGTGAATAAATAAAATGAGAGGAGTGATGAGAGTTATCAGTAATAAAGAAGAAAGAGAGATGTGAGAGAGAGAGTATTACTCTGTATTGATGATTTGAAGTTTAGAATTTTTCAACTATATACATTTACAAGTGTAACACGGTTCTATTTATAGTGTTTAGAGTAGAGCATCACTTGCCAAAATGGTGATGACGAAACCAAATCGGTAAAGCTACGTGGGTGATCAAGTGGGAGATGATGAGAGGTGGTCACAAGAAGTTGATATCCAATTACAATATATATATATATATATATATATATATATATTCAAATTTCATTGCCTCCGAAGAAAACCAAAATTTGAATTCACTCGTCGGCTCAATCGTACTCACTTCAATTGAGGTGTGTTGATCCTTTTACTCTTTTTACTATATGACTAAGTTTGAGGCCGAATAAGCATTTTCATAATTTGACACAACCCTCAGTTAAATGTGATTGATTTATACAGCCTTTCAAGTAATTAATAGTCTATGATGCTCCAGAACTCTTTCGAATCTTAATATTTAATTGAACAAAAAGTGCAGTGTGTTGTTGAACCCTACTATACTATGAAATGACACCGTTTCAATGAAGTCAAGAAAAGCTCAATTTTATTTACATAATTGCATGCTGCAATTCTTTGGATCCAACCATTTTCTTTTAGATTTAGATTCAAATAACCTATTAAAAAATGGTGCTCTAATTTGTATTTAACCAACTATATTGAGTCATTTGTATACATTTTTTTAAAATAATTAAATGTAAATGATTGTGTATATATGATCTGATTTGGTTAATTAGATACAAATTCGGACACTATTTTTTAACATGTGATTTGAATTCTTCAAATTTAATTCTAACTATTTTTTTTCAACTTATATATTATTCTAAAATAAATGCAACGAGAGTACATTTACCAATAATTTTTCACGTAAAACTCATGAAATCATCATATTTGTATGATATTCGGCCAAACTATTATTATTATTATTATTATTATATTATATATATATATATATATATATATATATATATATTGTTCTAGTGCTTTGTCTTTGCACATGCTAAAATTCAGAGTAAAAATAAAAGAATTAATTCATTAATCAATTAGCTATTACATATCTTACAATAATAAATCACAGTAATTATATCTTACAATAATAAACTACAAATAAATCTTACATAGACATTAATTATAGTAAAATATATTATTAAACTGAATTTTTATAATTATTTGATTAGTTAGCAAACACACAAACAAAAAAGTTCAAAATTGTAGGTCATACTTTATGAAACAAGCTTTCCCAGGCATCTCCATCGCGATAGAAAAGGCAAAACTAACCAACACACAATACTAAAAAAATGCATGAGTCAACTAATTTGCATGTACATACACGGATTTCAAATGAATTGATTCTATAAATTGAAAATAGGAAAATCTCATTTCTCACTCTCAAACTATCCATGGATCCTCCCAAATCCACCACTACTAAACCTAAAGATTTGGGTTGTTTGATGGCAAGAAAATTAGGGGAGTTACACGACGAATGTAAAAAAGTTAGTGAGATATTGGAAGAAACCTTGAAGTTAGCATGGATCTCTCTTAGTTACGGTGTTTATGAGATCCACCATTTCGTGTCGACGCATGATTTGGGTATGATGATCGGCATATCATACTTCTCTCGTGTTTTCCCAAAACTTGCTGATTAAAATTAATTCCTGTATAACTTCTTCAATTTTTTTTTCTTTTCAAAATTTTTAAACAATGTTACGTACTCCCGAAATAGTTTAGGTTTAGTAGTAGACATGATTAATTTAAAGAGCAAGCTTAGTTTCTCCTTTTTAATTTATAGGATGAAACATGCAATTTTTATTAGAGGTTGTTTTATAATTTGTGAGTTGTGACCAAAGTAGTGTGATTTCATAGAATTTTAAACTTCTTATTTTTGTTAACTGATGAAATAATTCCAGATATATCAACTACTGAGCTCATCAATAAAAGCAAATTTTATATTGTCATCATCAATAGGAAACCAAGCATCTGGCTCAGAATTCGGATTTCAGAGGTTAACACCTTTAACTGCTTACAGTTTTTAACAGAGAAGACAATTTACTTGTAAATGTTGAGAGAATGAAATAAAAACATGACAAGAGAAAAAATGAAAATAAAAAGCAAGCTAGGCCAACCAGAAAAAAAATTCTTCGTCCGCCTTTCCGATAACATCATGAGTGTTTCAAACACTTGGTCTTCCCACTCGGAGTAAACAAGATTAATCCCACACTTTTTCACCTTACAACAATCATTTGAAGTTGAGAATCGAAAGCGAGCCTTCTGCCAGCTGAATGAGTTCTCAGTATTAAATCTGGGATCTGACATGTTGAAAAACGCGCCATCTGACTTGCGATCTACAAGAACTGAGCCTGGCATGATCGATTTAATAAACACGTGATCTGACTTGGGATGTTCAATAACTGTGTATGGAAAACGGTAAGTTATATCCTGCCCGTCACAATCAGGATCTTTGATTTTACATTCACATTCAACATATGAGTGACCAATGTGGATCCTGGACTCGCAGGAAGCTACTATGCACACAACAAAACCCACGAACTTGTTATTATACCAATGTGGTGGCAAGTCGATTTTTATCGAAGATCTCTGATTTTGATAAATAAACCACTCTGGAATTTCACTTCCGGGGAAACAGAAGCTATCCCTGCCTTCCTGTACGGTGTAAATTATTATTAATTAGCATTATGTAGGCAAATATATATAGTCATAGAGAGCAAGTGAGAGAGTACTACCTCCTTAAGCAATTCATTAGTTGTCGGATATTTGATGAGAATATGATGCCCCAGAAATGATGATGAACCCATACGTTGGGTCCTTAACTGAGCATCTGCCTGAATATTTATGTGTGCGCTCTCATCCAATGTAAAGCAATTATGATAATAATAAAAACATCTGTCATTTGCTGGGACTCCATTTGTATCCGGTAAAGTTTCCAAGGAAGTGCAGTGACTTGCAACTAAAACGTCTAGACGCGATGGCAACGGAAAATCTTGCAAATATCTAAGTCTCTTGCAATAGCTTATGTCAAGCCTTCTTAGACTAGTAAAAAGTTCAAGGTTTAGGCTTTCAAACTCATTCCTCCTTAGACTTAAAAATTCTAAGGAGGATAAGCGACTAAGAGCATTCGGCAATACTACCATGTTGCATTCACTTAGATCCAAGATTCTCAAAGAATATAAACCTAATGGTGATGATAATAACACATTCTCCAGTTTTTTTTCAACTCCAGGACAACCAGAGAGATCAAGCTCTGAAAGATTTGTTAGATTGCACAAGCTGTTTCGAAGGCTCTCTAAGTTTAAGTTTTTGCAGTATCTCATAGACAATACACGAGTCCTATATGAGGGTAGCATTCCTTCATTCTCCAAGACTTCTACAAATTTTTCCAGTTTTGAACATCCTGAAAGATCAAGCCTACCGGCCATACCCAATGAGGCATTATCTTCTAAATTTAACCGAAAAATGCAGCTTGAAACTTTTTTCAGTCTTTTGCAGTTCTCAAGAGATAAGACACGAAGGTTAGTGAGGCGTTCAACAAAAGATGGAACTTCTTCTATTCCAGTCTCACTCAAATACAAAAGGACTATCTCTTTTGAAACATCTGGGAACTCAGTGATATTTGAGCAGCCATGGAGATCAAGTTTATCAAGGGAAGTAAAATGACGCATGCTTGGAAGATTCCTGAGCATTGTATTAGATCTCATGTCCAATACAACAATTTTGCTGAGACATTTGATGGCTGAATAAGGAACTTCTTCTATTGCAGTCTCTCTCAAATACAAACAATTTATTGCCCCTGAAACATCTGGGAACTCAGTGATATTTGAGCAGCCATCGAGACAAAGTGTCTCCAAGGAAGTCAAATGATGCATGCTTGGAAGATTCCTGAGCATTGTGTTAGATCCCATGTCCAATGTGACAATTTTGCTGAGAGATTTGATGGCTGAATAAAGAACCTCTTCTATTGCAGTCTCTCTCAAATACAAACAAGTTATTGCCCCTGAAACATCTGGGAACTCAGTGATATTTGAGCAGCCATTGAGATAAAGTGTCTCCAAGGAAGTCAAATGACGCATGTTTGGAAGATTCCTGAGCCTTCTATTAAAGCTAATGTCCAGTGAGACAATTTTGCTGAGACATTTGATGGCTGAATAAGGAACTTCTTCTATTGCAGTCCCATTCAAATATAACTCTTTTACATTGGACGAAATCTTTGGGAACTTGGTAAGACTAGAGCAACAATTAAGTACCATACTCTCAAGATTTGTTGCCTGAGAAAGGTCCGGGACTTCAGTTAATTGTCTGCATTCACTGAGGTCAATTCGTCTCAACTTCCCCAAAAACTGTGATGAAAAATGAAATCCCTTAGAAAGAGTTAAAATCAATTTAATTTTCAAATATATCCAAAATGAAGAATCTTATATATATATATATATATATATAATTGTTAAACGTACCTTAGTATCCTTCAATGGTATGGATTGAAGTTTGCTGTAAGGAATTTCAAGATCAACAAGGTGCTCAGGGTTGAATTTCAATGGCAAGGATTTCAAAGGACATCCATGCCAACATAGATATCTAAGCTCATCTGGAAGTGATTCAAGTCCTTCACATATAATTTTCACCTTTTTCCTTTCTTTGTGCCATTTATAATGCCACCAATCTTCTGAAGTAGAGAAATAGAATTTCAAGAGTTTAAGTTCAGGCATCCTTGTAAAGGCATCAGGACTTATGTATAGCTCACTTATTTGTGTTAAGTCTAGGGATATGCTTTCAACTGCTCCAGTCCCCTGCCAACAAATTAAACATTAATGTATATGTTACCTTAGGATATAAAAAGAAATCAAAGCTATGAATGTCATACACTCATACCTTCGTAATATATTTTGTATTCCAAATTCTATATTAAGAAATTCTTTTGCGTGGGATAACTTGCAGTAAGTCTTGATCATCTTTCCCATAGACTTCATTGGTTTTGTGACATGATAAATAACAACCAAAACTATCTGCAAATTATCTATCTACCATTAAATATATATATATATATATAAATTAATCATGCATAATAAAAATATTCATCGCTTTCGGATATTACCGTATTTTTTTTAAATAAATCACAAATATCTTGATGATCCCATAATCTGCTGCGTTTACCAGGTTCTTTGACGGATTCTTGAAAGACAACATCACGGCCCATTTCTTGTATCAAATCATGCATCATTAACCTATTATCATATGTAATTTTTAATAGACACTTGTCAACAAGACCACTTATTACAATTGGAGCTGAGAATTCACAACCATTTAATATAGTTATTACACGGTCTCCCTCCTCCCCTTTGAAAAAACATGCAATAAAAAGAAATATTTCCTTCCCTTGAAAATCCAATGTATCATAACTTATTCTCAACACTTTTAGAATATTCGAATTTGGACAATTTTTGAGTTTATCCAATGAACTTTTCCACTCTTCTATGCTCTTACCAAATAGAGAGCAACCCAAAACTTTAAGTGCTAATGGATTGCCTTTAGCATAATGTATGACTTTCTCTGACATCTCCCTATAATCTTCAGGAGAATGGTTTTGTTTAAAGGCATTTCGACTAAAGAGTTGAAGAGCTTCATCGTCATTTAATCCTTCAACCTCATATAATTTGAATTCATCAATACCATTCATAAGCACTTGTCTATTTCTAGAAGTTACGATGATTCTACTTCCTGGACCAAACCAACTTCGATTTCCCACCAAATCTTTCAAGTGATTTGAATCATCAACATTATCGATAACAATAAGAACCTTTATGCTACGAAGTCTCCTTATCGTAAAATCATTCATATAATGATTTCTTTCCCCAAGTATTCCAAAAAGAAGCTTCTCTTGTAAATGGTTCGGTCCATTTTTAGTATCATTCCTAACATTCTCGAGAAAGCAAACAGCTTTGAATTGATTGGCAATTCGTTTGTATACAGCTGATGCAATTGTTGTCTTACCTATACCGCCCATCCCCCAGATTCCGATAATGCAAATATCTGTACTTTCCAAGCATAATAAAGATTCAACTATTTCTACACGTGATCTTATTCCAACCAAGCAATGATCCAAATGATCTCCTGATGATATTTGATTCAATTTACCTGATATGTCTTTGACAATTTTTGCAATAAATTCAGTCTCGAGCCTGTCAATCAAGAATAAAATCTTCAAACTAGAAACAAACTACAAATTTGCTAATAAACAAGAAATATTATACAGTCCAACCAAAAAGCCTTAACTATATTTCAAGATTATCTAAAAAAATAATATCTATATTTTAAGAAATTCCTTTTCAAAAAAAAAAACATTCGTTTCAAGAAATTTCTTGAAAAGTATTTTCTTTAAAAGGACTTTCTATTCTTGAAAAGTATTTCAAGAAATTGAAAACCAAAATACATGCTCTTGAACACAAATTATAATATTAAAGCGTGCCTAGTGTAATTAATACTCTTAAATTATAAAATTTCAATACGATCAACCGTCTTTTTATAAATTTGTACTATAAATGAAAAAAAAAAAAATTAAGATATGGGAACAATTAATGCAATTATGAGATCAATTATATTTAAAAAAAAATTAAGAGATCAACTATGTCTATGTACTAAGGGAGAAATATATATAAAAGAGAGAAAAAGAAATAAGTTACTGCTCATCATCAGGCTTTAATTCCCAGCCAGATAGTGTAGCTACTTGTGTCAAAGCAGCCCTCCATTTTCGAACCTTTTCTTTCATCTCCTTGAAGCGTTCTTCATGTTTAGCAAATGCTTCTCCATAAGACCCATTTTGTTTCTTTATATCAGAGGGGCTTACATGGTAGAATATCGGTAAAATAATCTGCCTCCTTGTTTTATAGCACTCGAGAATCTCCAAAATTTCGTTCAAACACCATGAAGAAGAAGCATAGTTTTGAGAGAAAATGATGATCGAAATACTTGAACTTCGAATTGCATTTGAGAGTAATGAAGAAATCTCATCTCCCTTTTCAACTTCACGGTTGTCGATGAAAGTTATGATGCCACTCCGAATCAAGGCATCATTGAGATGACAAGTAAAGTTTTTGCGAGTGTCCTCGCCTCTAAAGCTGAGAAAGACATCATACTCGGGAGGGTTGGAACCATAAATCGAAGAAGAAGAACTAGCCATATTAGGATTACAATTTTGAGAGTTTTTTTTTTTTTTCAAAGGAAATTTGAGAGTTTTGATCTGCTAACAAATTAACTTGAAGAAGTTTTTGTCCTTGTGGATTGATTGATGTACTGTGGAAAGACCAAAGAAAATTGTTTTGGCGTGACTCGTGCTACAGTGGCTTCAATTTTGCAACCACTGGTCCACACACCGGTGTTAGATACTTAGATGTCGGTAAAGTATGCTTGCACCGACAGTGATAACAGTCATATTTTTTTGGAAGATTTTGAATTTAATCCCTAGATTTTCCTAATTATAAGTTTTTTTTAATTGTATTTCTGTTTTTAGTATTTATCATCCCTATGTTTTTGTAAATTCATCAATTTAGTTCCCAACTGTTAGTTAAATTTAACGATTTTAAAGGAATTTTTGTTTTTAAACAAAGAACATGTCGCTTGTCAATAACAAGAAAATAGGAAACAAAATTTTTAAATAATTATATAATACAAAAAAAAAGTTTTAAAAATATTGTTATCAATTTGTTTTTTTTTAAATAAAAAAAATGGTTAGTTAATTAATTAGGTTCTATTTGTAATAAAATCCATAACCGTTTAAATAAATAAATAATGGTTAGTTAATTAATTAATTTATAATAAAATCCTCAAATATAATAATTATTATAATAAAATAATTAATTCAAAAGTAATTTGATCATTTTAAATTTTAAGACTAGTCAAACAGTTAGTCAATGAAAAGTATGAAAAGTATGTGCAATTTTAACAAAAGTTACATCTAAGTTCTATATTATTTAAATTCATAAGAAATTTGTATAATTTTCCTAAATAGAAACATGTTTGATAAAAGTTTTAAAAGAGTTTTGTAACGTAGAACAGAGCTTAGTGAAGCTCTTAAAGATGGAACTTCTTCTATTCCAGTCTCACTCAAACACAAATGGACTATCTCTTCCGAAACATCTGGGAACTCAGTGATATTTGAGTAGCCATCGAGAATAAGTGTCTTCAAGGAAGTCAAATGACTCATGCTTGGAAGATTCCAGAGTCTTGTATTAAAGCTAATAACCAGTGAGCCAATTTTGCTGAGAGATTTGATGGCTGAATAAGGAACTTCCTCTATTCCAGTCTTAGTCAAACACAAACGGACTATCTCTTCTGGAACATCTGGGAACTCAGTGATATTTGAACAGCCATCTAGATTAAGTGTCTTCAGGGAAGTCAAATGACGCATGCTTGGAAGATTCCCGAGCCTTGTATTATAGCTCATGTCCAATACGACAATTTTGCTGAGAGATTTGATGGCTGAATAAGGAACATCTTCTATTGCAGTCTTACTCAACCGCAAATGAGTTATTGCCCCTGAAACATCTGGGAACTCAGTGATATTTGAGCAGCCATTGAGATAAAGTGTCTTCAGGGAAGTCAAATGACGCATGCTTGGAAGATTCCCGAGTCTTGTATTAAAGCTAATAACCAGTGAGTCAATTTTGCTGAGACATTTGATGGCTGAATAAGGAACTTCTTCTATTCCAGTGTTAGTCAAATACAAATGGACTATCTCTTCTAGAACATCTGGGAACTCAGTGATATTTGAGCAGCCATGGAGATCAAGTTTATGTAGGGAAGTCAAATGACGCATGCTTGGAAGATTCCTGAGCCTTGTATTATACCTCATGTCCAATACGACAATTTTCCTGAGAGATTTGATGGCTGAATAAGGAACCTCTTCTATTGCAGTCTTACTCAACCGCAAATGAGTTATTGCCTCTGAAACATCTGGGAACTCAGTGATATTTGAGCAGCCATCGAGATAAAGTGTCTTCAAAGAAGTCAAATGACGCATGCTTGGAAGATTCTCGAGTCTTATATTAAAGCTAATAACCAATGAGTCAATTTTACTGACACATTTGATGGCTGAATAAGGAACCTCTTCTATTCCAGTGTTAGTCAAATACAAATGGACTATCTCTTCTGGAACATCTGGGAACTCAGTGATATTTGAGCAGCCATGGAGATCACCTTTATGTAGGGAAGTCAAATGATGCATGCTTGGAATATTCCTAAGCATTGTGTTAGTGCTCATGTCCAATGAGACGATTTTGCTGAGCGATTTGATGGCTGAATATGGAACCTCTTTTATTGCAGTCTTACTCAACCACAGATGAGTTATTGCCCCTGAAACATCTGAGAACTCAGTGATATTTGAGCAGCCATTGAGATTAAGTGTCTTCAGGGAAGTCAAATGACGCATGTTTGGAAGATTCCCGAGTCTTGTATTAAAGCTAATAACCAGTGAGTCAATTTTACTAAGACATTTGATGGCTGAATAAGGAACTTCTTCTATTCCAGTGTTAGTTAAATACAAATGGACTATCTCTTCTGGAACATCTGGGAACTCAGTGATATTTGAGTAGCCATGGAGATCAAGTTTATGTAGGGAAGTCAAATGACGCATGCTTGGAAGATTCATGGGCCTTGTATTATACCTCATGTCCAATGAGACGATTTTGCTGAGAGATTTGATGGCTGAATAAGGAACCTCTTCTATTGCAGTCTTTAGGGGTGGGCACGGTTCACTGAACCGAACCGAACTGACCCAAACCGAACCTAAATATGGTGTTTGGTTTGGTTTTAAGGTTGAGTTCGGTTCAATTCGGTTCGAACCGAATGAACCGCATAGAATATGGTTCGGTTTCAGTTTTGGACCTTCCAAAACTGAACCGAACCGACGAACCGAACTATAAATACAAAAAAAAAATACAAATTTTATTATGGATTATATGTTGGATTATTTATGTATGATCTTATTTTATTTTGGACTTTTATCAATCTATGTAATGTATGGACTGAATTTGGTAGAATGGTAACTATTGAGCAGATATTTATGATTGAATTGGACTAAATTTAATTAGTTAAACAGTAATGTGGTCTATTTAGATGTATTTTGAATGTAAGGAATTGTTAAAAAAAAATAGCCCAAAATCAATTTCCCAAAGGCCAAAGGTCTAAATACAAAAATAGGACTGTTAAATGATATAAAAATTGAAAAAGTATATATAAAAAAAACCTCAAAGCCCAATAGGCCTAAAACCGAATTGAACCGAACCGAGATAAATGTGTTCGGTTCAATTCGATTTTGTGGTCAAATACGGTTCAAACCGATTCAACTTTTCAAAAACCGAAAACATAACGGTTTAATACGGTTTGGGCCAAAACCGAACCGAACAAAACCGCGTCCACCCCTAGCAGTCTTACTCAACCGCAAATGAGTTATTGCCCTTGAAACATCTGGGAACTCAGTGATATTTGAGCAGCCATCGAGATAAAGTGTCTTGAGGGAAGTCAAATGACGCATGCTTGGAAGATTCCCGAGTCTTGTATTAAAGCTAATATACAGTGAGTCAATTTTGCTGAGACATTTGATGGCTGAAAAAGGAACCTCTTCTATTCCAGTGTTAATCAAATACAAATGGACTATCTCTTCTGGAACATCTGGGAACTCAGTGATATTTGAGCAGCCATAGAGAGCAAGTTTACGTAGGGAAGTCAAATGACGCATGCTTGGAAGATTCATGAGCCTTGTATTATACCTCATGTCCAATACGACAATTTTGCTGTGAGATTTGATGGCTGAATAAGGAACCTCTTCTATAGAGGTTTCACACAAATACAATTCAGTTATCGCCCCTGAAACATCTGGGAACTCAGTGATATTTGAGCAATAATTGAGATCAAGTTTCTTCAGGGAAGTCAAATGACGCATGCTTGGAAGATTCCTGAGTCTTCTATTAAAGCTAATGTCCAGTGAGACAATTTTTCTGAGACATTTGGTAGCTGAATAAGGAACTTTTGCTATTGCAGTTTCACGCAAACATAACCATGTTAGTGTTGCATTGGACGAAATATTTGGAAACTTGGTAAGACTAGAGCAACCACCAAGATTCATACTCACTAGATTTGTTGCCTGAGAGAGGTCCGGGACTTCAGTTAATTGTCTGCATTCACTGAGGCCAATTCGTCTCAACTTCCACAAAAACTGTGATGAAAAATGAAATCCCTTGAAAGAGTTAAAATCTATTTAATTTTCAAATATATCCAAAATAAAGAATCTTATATATATAATTGTTAAACGTACCTTAGTATCCTTCAATGGCATGGATTGAAGTTTGCTGTAAGGCATTTCAAGATCAACAAGGTGCTCAGGGTTGAATTTCAATGGTAAGGATTTTAAAGGATATCCATGCCAACATAGATATCTAAGCTCATCTGGAAGTGATTCAAGTCCTTCACATATAATTTTCACCTTTTTCCTTTCTTTGCTCGCATACCTTTCTGTGAGCCTTTTATACCTCCAACCATATGAGGTAGAGAAATAGAATTTCAAGAGTTTAAGTTCAGGCATCCTCGTAAAGGCATCAAGACTTATGTATAGCTCACTTATTTGTGTCAAGTCTAGGGATATGCTTTCGACTGCTCCAGTCCCCTGCCAACAAATTAAACATTAATGTATATGTTACCTTTGGATATAAATAGAAATCAAAGCTATGAATGTCATACACTCAATACCTTCTTAATATATTTTGTATTCCAAATTCTATATTAAGAAGTTCTTCAGCGTGGGAAATCTAAAATTATTTATGTGCAATAAGTCTTGATCATCTTTTTCATAGACAAGACAAGTTTTGTGACATGATAAATAACAACCAAAACCATTAATAAGAACAACCAAAACTTTCTGCACATTATCTATCTACCATTTTATATATAATAAAATATTAATCATGCATAATAAAAATATTTATCGCTTTTGGATCATACCGTATTTTTTTTAAAATAAATCACAAATATCTTGAAGATTGTACAATCTGCTGCATTTACCGGGCTCTTTGATGGATTCTTGAAATATAACATCACGACCCATTTCTTGTATCAAATCATGCATCGATAACCTATCACCATATGTAATTGTCAATAGACACTTGTCAACAAGACCACTTATTACAGTCCGAGCTGAGAATCCACAAGCATTTAGTATGCATTTAGTATAGTTGTTACACGATCTCTCTCCTCCCCTTTGAAAAAACATGCAATAAAAAGAAATATTTCTTTCCCTGGATAATCCAATCTATCATAACTTACTCTCAACACATCTATAATATCCGAATCTGGACTTTTTTTGAGTTTATCCAATGAACTTTCCCACTCTTCTATGTTCTTATCAAATTGAGAACAACCCAAAACTTTAAGTGCTAATGGATTGCCTTTAGCATAATACACAAATTTGCTTGACAGATCCATAAAAGTTTTTGGAGAATGGTTTTGCTTAAAGGCATTTCGACTAAAGAGTTGAAGAGCTTCATAGTAATTTAATTCTTTAACCTCATATAATTTGAATTCATCAATAACATTCTTAAGCACTTGTCTATCTCTAGAAGTCACGATGATTCTACTTCCGGGACCAAACCAACTTCGATCTCCCACCAAAACTTTCAAGTCACTTGAATTATCAATATTATCGATAACAACAAGAATTTTCATACCACGAAGTCTCCTACACGTAAAATCATTCATATAATGATTTCCTTCCCCAAGTATTCCAGAAAGAAGCTTCTCTTGTAAATGGTTCGGTCCATTTGTAGCATCATTCCTAACATTCTCAAGAAAGCAAACAGCTTTGAATTGATTGGCAATTCGTTTGAACAGAGTTGTTGCAATTGTTGTCTTACCTATACCACCCATCCCCCAGATTCCGATAATGCAAATATCTGTATTTTCCATGCATAATAAAGATTCAACTGTTTCTACACGTGATCTTATTCCAACCAAGCCAGGATCCAAATGATCTCCCGATGATATACTATTCAATTTAGCCAATACATCTTTGACAATTTTTTCAATAAATTCAGTCTCAAGCCTGTCAATCAAGAATAAAATCTTCAACAAAGTAATGTAAATACTCTCATAAAGAAACAAACTAGAAATTTGCTAATAAACAAGAAATATTATACAGTTCAACCACAAAGCCTTAACTATATTTCAAGATTATCTAAAAAAACTAACTATATTTCAAGAAATTCTTCAGAAAAAAAAAACTATATTTCAAGAAATTGAAAACCAAAATACATGCTCTTGAACACAAATTATAATACTAAAGCGTGCGTAGTGTAATTGATACTCTTAAATTATAAAATTTCAATATGATCAACCATCTTTTTATAAATTTGTACTAGAAATGACAAAAAAAAATTAAAGATATGGGAACAATTAATGCAATCAAGAGATCAACTATATTTTTATAAAAAAATTAAGAGATCAACTATGTACTAATTATGGGAGGAAAATATATATATATATATATATATATATATATATATATATAATAGAGAGAAAAGAAATAAGTTACTGCTCATCATCGGGCTTTAAATCCCAGCCAGATAGTGCAACTACTTGTGTCAAAGCAGCCCTCCATTTGGGAACCTTGTCTTTCATCTCCTTGAAGCGTTCTTCATGTTTAGCAAATGCTTCTCCATAAGTCCCATTTTGTTTCCTTATATCAGATGGACTTGCATGGTAGAATATCGGTAAAATGATCTGTCCCCTTGTTTCATAGCACTCGAGAATCTCCAAAAGTTCGTTCAAACACCATGAAGAAGAAGCATAGTTTTGAGAGAAAATGATGATCGAAAGACTTGAACTTCGAATTGCATTTGAGAGTAATGAAGAAATCTCATCTCCCTTTTCAACTTCACGGTTGTCAATGAAAGTTATGATGCCACTCCGAATCAAGGCATCATTGAGATGACACGTAAAGTTTTTGCGTGTCCTCGCCTCTAAAGCTGAGAAAGACATCATACTTGGGAGGGTTGGAACCAGAAATCAAAGAAGAAGAAGAAGAAGAAGAAGAAGAAGCAGCCATATTAGAATTATAATTTGACTACTTTATTGTGAATGAAAGATCAAAGAAAATTCTTTTGGCTTGATTTGTGCTGAAGAAGAAGAAGCAGCCATATTAGAATTATAATTTGACTACTTTATTGTGAATGTTATGGCTAATTGTACAAAGATCCCTTAAGATTTGCTATAATTACACGCTTATGATAGATTGACACAAACATCACCTGTGAAAACACCGTAATGTGTATGTCTTTCACATTTCACAAGTAATTCCATCTATGTTCTTGGAATTTCACATTAAGCTAGATGGAGGTTTCTTTGAAATTACTTTAGCTACTTAATTTAATTTGGATTGATTGATTGCTTTAGTTCAAATATGTGACTGATTTATATATTGTGGAAAGATCGAAGAAAATTCTTTTGGCGTGATTGTTGCTACAGTGGCTTCAATTATGCAACCACGCACAAGTGTTAGACAATGGTAAAGTAGGCATGCACCGAAAGTGAGAATGGGTGACGGTTGGTTCTTCATCTACTGAGTCGTTTCAATTGCATTAGCTTCAATTCTTTTAGGTTAAAATTTCTGGTATAGAGTTTTAATTTTTGTTTGCAAGGGAAATGTGTTATTTTATTCAGTGTGGTTTACAGTTTTAATTTTGTTTTATTTTTAAGCTTTACCTCTTTCAAGGTTTAAGTCAGTATGTGAAATGTGAGTCATATTCATTTTGGTTTTTGACAATTATAATTATCCAATGATGTATTAAAATTATGATCAATAAATAAAAATATAGAGAATAAATCATGATGATCCATTAATAATAATTTGATGTGTGATGCAATTTTTAAATTGCTCGTTATGATTAGCATGGGTCAATAATGTAGTTGATTATTGAAACTATTTTTGCTAAATATAGATAATGTATTGGTCCCCAAAAAAATGTAAATTTTTTGAAAACCTCAATTGTCCTCACTTCATTTGAGATCCTAATCCTTTTACTATATGACTTAGTAAACAAATCTGAGGCCAAATAATCATCCATAATTTGACAACTCTCACTCATGTGATGATTTATATACCGCGTATCAAGTAAATGAGTAATCAATACCTTTTTTTTTTGCGTCGTCCGCAGATGGAATGTGGTTCTTTTTTTTAATCACATCACTCATCAAAAGTTATAAGGTTGGAGAAGATCATATTGAATCATGCATATCCCCGCTAAGATCGTAACACGTGGTAACATCACAGTGAAGGAATGGATCATTCGAGCTTCCGCGGTTTGGTTGTGACCTGTGAGTAGAGCCACATTAACTCGAAACCCGCATGTCAAGATCACAATTAGAATGTAATATGCATCTCATTGTATGCATGCAAGTTTTTCCACAAAACTGTAGAGAAATCGGGTGCAACATAATTTGCCACGTGACTTAATCACAACAGAAGATACATGTGATATAGATAATAGATGTGTTACAAATTCTGATAAAAAAATTAAATAAATAAAAGCTTCTCCTGATAAAACCAAATTCTGGCAGCTGCACGAACACGAAAGTTTCATATGGTTTTGACCTGGTATTTTTCAATCCCTAATTTCATCAAAAAATCTCTTATTTATTTGTTGATATTATTATACCTACATGTGAATCGTTTTAATCAATATAATCTCGTAAATATTCAGATTTAACCATGAAGATTAAGAGACGGCGCCTAGCTAACCTCTAAAACTACTAAACAAAAGGTTTTTATTTTTCCAATCACTATTATTATACTTTTTACTTCCTTTCATATTTTTCATCGTTAATTACAACATTGTTAGAATTTCACATTGGCTGACTAATATTTTGTATTTATTCTTTTTATGCTATTACAATTATCATGCTTATGAAAAATTGAAAATTGAAAATGATTTCAGTGTTTTCACCATCACCATGTTACGGATACTAACCGGAGAGATGATCTTCCATAGTATTGTGTTAGTCGACTTCCAGACGATATTGACTCCAATTTGTATAAGTAACCGAGCGTAGCGTGTGCAAGCATTGGAGTGGACAAAGGAGAGTGTTTAATGATCACATTGACGGCCATTGCAAAATTAAACAGCCAAGATTTTCACAATTACGTTGTCTGTGCCACATGGCAGGATCACAATTACCATGTAGTATGCATCCTGCAGCATGCATTTTTTTTTTTTTTTTTTACAAAAATAGAGATAAAAGAGAGAACCCTAATCCATGTTATGCCTGTTGTCAAGTTGGCTCAATGCCACCATTATCTTCCAGTAGCTATTACTGACTTCTTGCCACCATCATCATTCAGCAGCCATTTGATAATGTGCAGCAGTATTTGTTAACAAATGAGGAAGCCATATTTGTTGACAATTGAGGCTTGATTGTCTTAGATATTTCTTCTATAAAAGAAACCTTCAGCAAGAAGAAAAAGAAAAGGCAAAGTTAGGCAAAGCAATAAGCAATTCGTATTTGAGCTTCCAGAGAGAGTTTTAGAGAAAAACTCTGTTTTTATAATTCTGAAATATATTAGTTTGCTGCCTCCTATGGACATAGGCAATTGCCGAACCAAGTAAATATCTATGTCTTTGTGCTGTGTGTATTTTTCTGTTTAATTTCTGGTCATTTCCGCAACAATACCTACTTAAAAACAAAATAATAAAACAATCTCCTTATAAAACCAAATTCTTGCAGCTGCACGAACACAAGCGAATTCGTCAACTAGAAAGTTTCACACGGTATTTTCCATTCTCTTATTTATTGATATATGTTTGTATACCTACAAGTGAATAGTTTTAATCAATGTAATTTCGTAAATATTCAGATCTAACGATGAAGAGACGGCTGCTAGCCTCTGCAACTACCAAACACAAGGTTTTTATTTTTCAATCACTATTGTTATACTTTTTAATTTCCCTTCATATTTTTCATCAGTAATTACATCATTGTTAGAATTTCTTAAATATTGCCTGATATTTGTATTTATTCTTTTTATGCTATTACTATTATCATGCTTATGAAAAATTGAAAATTGGAAATGATTTCATTGTTTTCTCCATCATAAGCAGCCGGTTATGGTAATAGATACCGGGAGCGATGATCTTCCAGAGTATTGTGTTAGTCGACTTCCCAACGATATTATTGTTAATATTTTCTCACGATTAAGTCTTAGAGAGGCTGCAAGGACTAGTATTGTTTCGAGTAGATGGAGATATTTATGGACTTTTACTGCTAATCTTGTTTTTGTTGCACCAAAGACTGTTGATTATGGGAAAACCAAAGGTACGAAAAATGAAAGAAAAAGTTTCCAGGTACGTGAGGTGGGTGAACAAAGTCTTAGAATTGCACAGAGGGTCATGTATTAATGAGATTAAAATACAGTTTGAGTTGTGTGATGCTGAAAAATCTAACAGTTTGAGCTGAATTTCATCCCTTTGTGGGAATAGAATTCAAGGAATATATTTTTCCACCAGAGTGTTATAACAACCTCAAAACTCTGTCTGGTGTTAAGTCATTAAGGTCTCTTATATTATTAGACTCCGTGCAAGTTACTAGAGAGATTGTTGAGTTTTTTTATATAAAATTGTTCTCATCTTGAACGACTGCGAGTTGCATATTCACGATGTTTGTTAAGCTTAAGGATCGCTGGTTCATCAATCCAATTGAAGTACGTTGACATTCATTGCTGCCATCCCATCAAAGAAATTGAAATTTCAGCATCGATTAAGTATTTTGGACCACAAATCAAGCTACATGTTAAGAATGTTCCTTTACTACTTGATGTATCGATTGGAGGGCATGGTGATGTTGCACTAAGGAATCTTATTGACCCAATTATTTGCTTTCCTCTGCAATTGGAGACTCTTGGGTTACATTTAGACTTTAAAAGGTTAGAATTTTAGATTTCATCACCATTGTTTATTTTACTCTTCTACTAGGTCAGGGCCAGAGGAGAGGAACTATTTCAAGCAAGGATGCTATGACCTCAGACTTGAGCCTTCGATGGGGGCGGGCGACAATATCACCAGTAGTAGCGCGGTTCTAGTAGCAGCATTAAATAGTGGCATAAGTAGTCGAACATGAGTAGCAGAAGTTTCCCCGGAGCTACCTAAACGCATAGGCGAGAGCAGGGAATTATTTTCGCAGCGTTGTGCTTGGCGTTCTTCACCGCTTGGATGGTGAGCAAAAACAATTGATCAAGAAGTTGGTCGACTTTCGCATGAAAGAAGGTAAAAGAACGAGAGTTCTAACTTTCAAATATATTATGTTATTTCATTGTTTTTTTTTTTCAGGATAGTCTACCATTTCTACCGTTGGAACTGCCTAATTTAAGACACTTAAGACTTAACTTTTACTGTTATTTCTGTTTTTGAGAATGCCAGTCTCATTGATCTGGTTCGAATGATTAAGACGTGTCCCTTTTTACGCAAGTTTGCGTTGAAGGTAAATGTTCTAATGTATAGTAGAAGAAGCTTGTATTATGTCTCAATTTTATTTTTTATTTTTTGATATATATTATGCCTCAATTTATATCCTAATATAATTACTCTATCTCTGTTCTACTATACCTTAGTACTTTCTTAAACCTTTTTAAGTTAGTGTTGTTGTAACATCTTTTTACTACCCAAATTGCTACTTTTTCATAAATTATATATGAAAGTTACTCTCTTTTGCATAGACTATTAATTATGATGATTTCGCTTTCGATGCTAGATATTTGATAATAGACAAATCAATTATCTCACTTCTCTAATTAGTACGATGTGATTCATTATTGTTGCAGTTGATAAGCGATGGTCGTTACCGAAGAAGAACAATAAATCAGTTTCCAAGATTTTCTCATCAACACCTTAAGGTGGTGGAATTTATTGGATTTGTTGGATTTGTTGGGTGTCCAGTTGATCTTGAACTTACTTTCTGCCTACTTGAAAATGCCACTATGCTTGAGAAATTGAGCGTTAATCCTACCGGTCCATTTTTAATAGGAACCTATTTCAAGTTTTACAATGATGAAAGAAAAACAGACTACCAAAAAACGTACCGAACAGCTAAAGAAAAGAGTACCTTAAAGTGTTGAACTCGTGATCTGCTAACTTTGTCCCAATCATTTTTCTTTTCATTGTAGGTTTTGGACTTTCATCTTCCCGGATTTCAAATTAGAGACACCAAATGTTTTTAAATGTTTCTTTTGTTTGTAATATCATGTTATTTTAGGGGATTGTGTAGAATTCAAAGACTATAATTTTGAAAATTCACTATTTTAATTATTTTTGTATTAATATTTTTTATTGATATTATGAGTTTGGGTGCAGAGAAGAATACTATAAACTGACTACCAATCTCCAAGGCAAATTATGTGCATAACTGCAAAGGTATGAAGCCAGAGTGTTTCAACATAAGTGATTAATTGATTATTGTGATGTAATGTGAGAAATTTTCCATGTCTACACATCCATCAAATAAATTGATAAGTTGGTCGAATAGATTTATGTCGACTTATAATTATTAATTTTTTTGCTGTCTTCCCCACTAATAAATGTCATAGAAAACTGAAACATAGTATAAAAATAAAAAATATTAAAAACTCATTTTCGAACTAAATTAAAAAATATTAAAAACTCATTTTCGAACTAAATTTTGATAAATCAAAACAAACTTGGTGATGAAGTGGATGGTGAAGTAAGAGTTGTTGAATAGCTATTTATAGAAAATAAATTGATGAGTATTTGGTTGAAAAAGTTTGATAAGGCAACAAATAAAACATGCAGGTTGGATTAAAAATTAGATTTAAAAATTTTAATTGAAAAAGTTAGAAAAGAAATAAATAGATTGGGAAAATTAGTTGATAAATGTTAGAAAACAAATAAATAGGTTGAGAAAATTAATTAAAAAATATTAGAATCTAAAAATTAGTTATTATAAATTCATACACTAATAAAACATTATATTTTTTAAAAAAGTAAAAAATAAAATTACAATTGTTATTATAAATAATATTTGTTAAAAGTTAGTTGAACAATAATTTATTATTGTTTGTAAAAATAATAATGAAAATAAAAGTTATTTATAGATATGCCCCATGAATTCTTAAAATGGTCATTAAACCTCATAAACTCTCATTTTCTTGGCCCCTAAACTTTCATTTTCTTTGCAGTAGATGTCCAAAGTCTAATGCTATCCATTTTTCTGTCATGACAAATTACAATAAGTTTCCCTAATTATATAGATAATTGCATAAAACAAGAAACAATATAATAATATGACATAAATATCCCTATGACCAAATTTTAAAAATCAAATTTAAAATTTTAAAATTGAAATAATGGTTAAATAATAATAAATTTTTGAATTTAATTTTCTGAATAATTAAATTATTATTTTTTATTTAAATATCCCTAAATACTTATTAATAATACTAATTAATAAATAACAATAATAATAAATAAATAAATAAAATAAAATAAAAATAATAGTAATAATAATAAATAATTTTATAATAATTATAATTATTAATTATTATTATTATTATTTTATTTATTATTTACTATTATTAATAAATATTTTAGGATATTTAAATAAAAAATATAATTTAATTATTCAGAAAATTAAATTCAAAATTTTATTATTATTTAACCATTATTTCAATTTTAAACTTTTAGATTTGATTTTTAAAATTTGATCAGAGGGGTATTTAGGTTATATTATTATATTGTTTCTGGTTTTTAAGTAATTATCTAAATAATCAGGGGGAACTTATTGCAATTTGCCATGACAGAAAATGGACGGCATTAGGGTTTGGGCCTTTGCTGCAAAGAAAATGAGAGTTCAGAGGGTTTAGTGGTCATTTTAAGAAATCATGGGGCATATCAGCAATTCGTGAAGAATTCAGTGGGCCATCTGTACTATTAAGTCTAAATAGAAATAGGGATAGAGATAGAGGTAGAGATAAGGATAGAGAGTGTGGTAGGAGTGAAAATTTTATAGAGATAGAATCTAGGAGGACACCCTAAATTACAAAAACAAACGTGGCTTGAAGAGATGCAAGATAATGCACACACTTGGGAAAATTAATTCACCAAACACAAATGCACATCAAATTGATTGTTAATTATGAAGCACGTTCAATTCAAGTCAATGGCTCATTCTCTTGATTAAGGAATTACCGAAATCAAATCATCTCTTGATTAAGGAATTTACTGAAATCAACTCATCACTCAACTAAGATCATGGAATGAGCAATTATGTCTTAAGGCCAAAGACTTATTAAGCATCAAAACATAGAGTCAAAACCTATTCTAGCAAGGCCATGCAATAAGTTTAATCCATTCTTTTAGAGCTAAGTAGTCAAGATCGTACCCGAAAAGCCATCCAAAGTTGCAACCCTATCTCTCATTCGGTAAACTTTTCCATCCTTATACCATGCAAAACATAGAAGCAGCACTTCTTATAAGTGTCCTTCAAGTACCACTTATCCACGTATTTGTAAATCTCAAATCTAAAAGTTTGCATTTTAAGTATATATTTGTAAACAAAAGTATTTGCATTTTTACATTCCCCCTCTTAAAAAGAAAAAAACAACATAGAAGGCATTTAATTTTTTTTTTTTTTTACAATAATCTCACTTTAAAGGGCTTTTTGGGTTATATGAAATTATGAATTATTGCATTGAAAGAAAAAAAATCCCCCTTTACAACAGTGAACACCTACTTATCATTTTTCAATGTAGTAGAACATTTGTGTTTTTAAGATATAGAATATTGTAGAACAGTAAAAAAAACATTTTGCTGTAATATGTGGCTTTTACCACTTACACAATACACACAAGTATCTCTCACTTTTATCACACAAATATCTTCTCCTTTCACTGTCTCCCTCTGCCCATATATATGTTTTTCTTTTCTTTATAGCAGCTATTGTTGAGAACCAAAAACTCCTCCAGAATAGCAATAATATCTCTATTAAGTTTATTCTTAGTTGGTTTATAACACATTTGATATTTTTGACATTAGCTTTTGACAATATTTAGAGTATTCCCAAAATCCCATTATATTAAAAATATATATTATTGAACTATCATTATTGTAATTTTAGATAACGTTACCAAGATGCCTATCTATTTAACGGTAAAGTTAACGAAGTTTGACAGAATGACTAATAGTGTAACAATGTTCGTTAAAAATGACAATTTTGAAACTAACTTCCCGTTTAATGGTCATTTTGATAATGGTGACCCGAATTGATGGTCACTAAGGTAATTATCCGTATCTAAAATTTATAAAATGGTAATTGAAATAATTCATATATTTTTAAAAAACTAAAAAAAAAAAATTTGGAAAAACCCAAATCCTGATAGATATAAAATAATAAAATATCTTTTATAAAAGATAATTAAGACAATTTATATATTAAAAAGACATGTTTTCAGATTTACCAAACAAAAAATAAACGCACTTTAAAATATCTTTAAGTATTAAAAAAAGGATTTTGATCCTTATAATAAAAAATAAAATAAAAACATACCAAACACAAGTAAGTTAAATGAAGTGTTTAAAAAGATGAATTTCAAAAGGGTCACATTTTGGAATGGCGATTGAGATTCACGAGCATGAGGAGCGCGTAAGAAAATAAGGGGTCAAACATGACGAAATTCCATTCAATGAATCCTGATTCATCTCCTCCTTCATCTGCAAATTGCTTTTTAGAAGCTGAGCTGCCACTCTCTCTCTCTCTCTCTCTCTCTCTCTCTTCCTGTAAGATGTAATCTCTGCTTCTATAGCCTGCCTTTTTCGGCTGGCTCTTAGGATACTTTGTCTCTCTCTCTCTCTCTCTGCAAATTTTCCTTTCAAACAAACAACAAACATGGTGTCCACGTCACAGAAAAGCCTCCACTCTCTCTTAGCAACCAACCTCAAGAAACTCACTATAACACCACCTTCTTCTTCTTCTTCCCCAGACTTCGATTTTCTCAGATGTTTTCGGACCATTAACACCCCACAACACTAACCAATCATCTCCCTCCACATCAGCTTTCTTAGGGGACCCACAGGTCATCCACAACCGGTCCCACTCCTTCGTGGGTCCCTCCCCTCGCTACACTCTCTCTTCCTCTCTCCCTCTCCAGATCGAAGAACTAATAGAACTTGAAAACGAAATCGAAAACGAAAACGAAAACGAAAGAGAGGAGGAAATTGAAAAGAGCGAGAGGAAGATTGGGCCTGGAGATTTTGAGATTCTGAGAGTTGTGGGACAAGGTGCGTTTGGTAAAGTGTTTCAGGTGAGGAAAAAGGGAGATGGTGGTGGTGGTGGTGATGAAGAAGATGGGATATATGCAATGAAAGTGATGAGAAAACAGACAATAATAAAGAAGAATCATGTTGATTACATGAAGGCTGAGAGAGATATTCTCACCAAAGTTCTGCATCCCTTCATTGTTCTACTTCGCTACTCTTTCCAGGTCATTATTATTGCTCTCTTTTCTCTTCATTTTGTTTCTTCTTGTTAAATTTGCAAACCAAGCTAAATGAGCTAAAACCAGTAGTTTTTTACTGATTTAATTGATAATTTTAGTGTTCTAGCATGATTTTCTTATTCATATATATAATATTGGATTGGTTGATCATTAGTTGTTTTTGTAAAGAGAACCAAATATTGAGATTAATGAATAGTTTCTCCATGTGGTGGTTAGGGATTAGAGTTGCTTTGTAGGACTTAAGTGAACAATTCACAGAGAGAATTAGTACATATGGAAAGTTTGGAAGGAAGATTAGAGAAATTAAACTTTTGCTAATAGGATTGGATTGAGCAATGCTTTGGAAGAATTGATCAAAATTTGAACTTTAGAAGGAAGGAACTAGGAAGCAAAAAAAAAAAATTTGAACTTTCCCTTATCACTTATCACTTATCACTTGTAGGATTGAATGGAACAGATTATAGTGAGGAGTAATAAAAATGGAAACTTTGGAATTGAATTGAAAGATTCATAGTGAGGATTGATAAGAATGGAAATTTTGGATTGAATAATGAATACAAAGAATTTTTTGAACTTTGGATGGAACAAAAAATATGATTAATACAAATGGAAACTTTAGTATTAAAAAATGGGATTAATAAGAATGTAAACTTTGGATCTCTTCAAAAAAAAAAATTAAACTTTGGATGATTCATGGTGAGAGTTAACAAAAAAGAAATGGAAACTTTGGATTCAATAAAAAATTTCAAAAAGGGCCCAACCGGGTTCGAACCGGTGACCTCTTGATCTGCAGTCAAATGCTCTACCACTGAGCTATGGACCCTGGTTGATTTTTTAAGGGAAGCAAAGATATATAATGGTGAGGGATTAAAGTTGCTTTGTAGAATTTAATTGAACAATTCACAGGGAGGCTTACTAGAAATGGAAAGTTTGGAAGGAAGATTAAAGAAATTAAACATTTAAACTTTTGCTAGTAGGATTGGATTGAGTAATGCTTAGGAAGGATTAATAAACTTTTAAACTTTTGAAGGAAGGAAGCAAAAAAAATTGAACTTCCACTTGTAGGAGGGGATTGAATTGAGCAATGCCTAGGAAGAATCGATAAAAATTTAAACTTTGGAAGGAGGAAGCAAAATAAAAAAAATTAATTTTCACTTGTAGGATTGAATTGAACAACTCATAGTGAGGACTAGTAAGAATGGAAACTTTAAAATTGAATTGAACAATGCATAGTGAGGATTGATAAGAATGGAAACTTTGGATTGAATACAAAGAATTTTTTGAACTTTAGAAGAAAAAAAATAGGATCAATAAGAATGGAAAGTTTGGAATTGAAAAAATAGGATCAATAAGAATGGAAACTTTGGAATCGAACACTATAAAATAACTAATAATGGAAACTTTGGAATTGAATTGAACAATTCATAATTAACCACTATAAAAAAATTAAAATAAAGGGCCCAACCAGGTTCGAACCGGTGACCTCTTGATCTGCAGTCAAATGCTCTACCACTGAGCTATGGACCCTGGTTGATTTTTTAAGGGAAGCCAAGATATATAATGGTGAGGGATTATAGTTGCTTTGTAGAATTTAATTGAACAATTCACAGGGAGGATTAGTAGAAATGGAAAGTTTGGAAGGAAGATTAAAGAAATTAAACATTTAAACTTTTGCTAGTAGGATTGGATTGAGTAATGCTTAGGAAGGATTAATAAAATTTTAAACTTTTGAAGGAAGGAAGCAAAAAAAACTGAACTTCCACTTGTAGGAGGGGATTGAATTGAGCAATGCCTAGGAAGAATCGATAAAAATTTAAACTTTGGAAGGAGGAAGCAAAAAAAAAATTAATTAATTTTCACTTGTAGGATTGAATTGAACAACTCATAGTGAGGACTAGTATGAATGGAAACTTTAAAATTGAATTGAACAATGCATAGTGAGGATTGATAAGAATGGAAACTTTGGATTGAATACAAAGAATTTTTTGAACTTTAGAAGAAAAAAAATAGGATCAATGAGAATGGAAAGTTTGGAATTGAAAAAATAGGATCAATAAGAATGGAAACTTTGGATCGAACACTATAAAATAACTAATAATGGAAACTTTGGAATTGAATTGAACAATTCATAATTAACCACTATAAAAAAGTAAAAATAAAGGGCCCAACCGGGTTCGAACCGGTGACCTCTTGATCTGCAGTCAAATGCTCTACCACTGAGCTATGGACCCTGACTGATGTTTTAATGGAAACTATATATAATGGTGCAATAGTTTGTTTTACAGCAAGAAAGTTACTGCATATACTGATTTGAGTGGTGATTTCTACTTGTTCTTCTCCCTTGTCAGCAACACTATTAATAGGACTTCAACTGTTATAGGTTTTAGAAAAATATTGATTTCAGTTTTGATTTTCATGTCCTATAAAAAAAAGGCCTTTTCAGTTGATTGTGGGACAAGATAGCGCATATTTTTTCTTATTATCATGTGCAATGTGTATCATTTGTTATAAATCATGTAGGCTGTACACTCTGAACAACTTCCACTCTGTGAACTTCTCTTTACATGAATTTCATCAATTTAATGTCTATTCACTGTTCTTTTGATGAACTTGCAGACTAAATCCAAGTTATATTTGATCTTGGATTTTATAAATGGAGGACATTTGTTCTTTCATCTATATCGTCAAGGACTCTTCAGGTATCTTGGTTTTTAATTTTTGAAATATAAATCATGATATATGCAGTATGTTCACCTCTTTTGATTTTTGGCTTTGGGGTATGTCTTTGAGTAGTGAGGATCAGGCAAGGTTTTATACTGCTGAGATAGTATCTGCTGTTTCACATCTGCACAAGTGCGGGATCGTGCACCGGGATCTTAAACCTGAAAATATACTCATGGACGTCGATGGCCATGTAATGATCATGCACATATACTCAATTTTGTTACGGGAACATGCATTAAATGAATTTTTAAACAACTGCTTTAATTGATTTTATGTTTATGTTGAATGTATATTTAGATGTGATACTTGGTTTTACAGGTTATGCTGACCGATTTTGGACTGGCCAAGGAAATTGATGAATCAAGCAGATCAAATTCAATGTGTGGAACCACAGAATACATGGCTCCAGAAATTTTACTTTCTAAAGGTCACAACAAGGATGCAGATTGGTGGAGCGTTGGGATACTCTTGTATGAAATGTTAACAGGACAGGTAAATACAATCTGAAGAATATTGAATACATTTAAGCGTTTAAATTATAATTTATCATCACATGCGCATGTACTGATGTACATCACATTTCGAATATCAAATTATCAATTGATATCTTTTTATGCAATGTACTTGCAAAAGTTTCTGATTTTTGCCTCTTTTAAGAGGGTTCACTGCAAAGCAATGGTTTTGCTTTAAATTTGCTTTCAGTTTTCCTACTTTAGGAATGAAATAGAAAACTCTGATCAAAGCAATGTACTTGAGCCAAAAAGAACAATTAAGTTTGGCTACTGCTTAGTCATTTCCTAGAGCATGCCCATTCTGAGTTGAAATTGGTGACGGGTTGATTCTATGTACTAAAATCAACGGCCTTATATATCCTAGATCAACAAAGTTGTACCTTAAGATGCCAATGTTTTAGTAATTGTTTCAAATTTGTTGTTTCGCTTACATTCTTGCAGCCACCATATACGCATGCCAGTAGACAGAAGCTTCAGCAGAGGATTATCAATGAGAAAGTGAAACTTCCACCATATCTCACCAGCGAAGCTCACTCTTTGATCAAAGGAGTAAGAATACCCTTTCATGCAGCTTTATTCTCTATCATTCCCCACCCTCCAAAAAAAAAATTTGTTTTTCATTTTTCTAAACTAATGGCTAAAACAATGAAAAATCATTTTATTCCAGTTGCTGCAAAAGGACCCCTCTAAAAGGTTAGGCAGTGGGCCTAGTGGAGGGGATGATATCAAGCATCATAAATGGTTTCGTTCAATCAACTGGAAGAAATTAGAGGCCAGAGAACTTCAGCCAAAGTTCAAGCCAGACGTGAGTGGAAAAGACTGTACAGCCAATTTCGACCGGTGCTGGACAACTATGCCTCTAGATGATTCACCTGCTCCCACTCCAACGGCAGGTGAGCATTTCCAGGGGTATTCTTATGTGGCACCTAACCCTTGGCTTTCATCTGAATGAATTAAATGGTTTCACCCAAAACAGTGAAAGGAAAAAATAAGAGGTTGGAGGTAATAAGTAGGCTATATGTCATATAGTGTAAGTTTCTCGTCAACCAGAAAATGTTATAATTAATAATATGCCATCATGTAATGTACATCCTTTTTCTTGTGAGAATAGGTTTTCATTCAAGCTACTTCCAAATCAATCAGGAAATGTTTGAATTTATTGTAATTGGAGTACATTCATTAATGAATATATATTCTCTGCTTTCAAGCCATTTTGGCCTCAACTCTATCATGTTATTATGAGTTTTAACACTGACTGACTTGTCCACAATTATATGTTCTCTAACTGTTGCCTCTAGAATTCCTTGAGAAAGAGGTCAATAATTCTAGCATATTTTTTAGTTGAATTATCCTTATATATATTTCACTTGAAGTAGATTTAATTATGAGATTCTTCTTTACGTTGCTAAATCATATATATATATATATGATATATCAATTCTTATGAACCAAAGTGATAATGTAAGTAAAGTTACCATTAGAAAAAAACTTTTTACGAAGCACACTTTAAGCACCTTTAATGAAATTACATGGAATTTATTGAATCTTGATTTGATTTTTTGTATGGATGGTGAAAACATTGAAATATATTTATGAAAAAAAAAATTAAAAATATTTCTAGAGCAAGAACTAATTTTTTCCGACTTTTTTGAAGATAAAACATTTAAAAATCGGAAAATATAAGAAAAAATAGTTCTCAAATCTAAAAAATTTCCAAATTTTTACCAAATGTGTATTTTAATTTTCTTAAAATGCATATAAAAAATCTCATCAAAAAACATTTGATTACATACAATTTTATTGATGGTACTTAAATTATGCATTGTAAAAGTTCTTATTTGAAAATTACTATATATATATATATATATATATATATATATATATATGATATATCTATTCTTATGAACCAAAGTGATAATGTAAGTACAGTTACCGTTAGTAAAAAACTGAAGCCTTGTATTGTTATTAGTCTCAAATTCTCAATCATATTTTACTTTCATAATCCTGACATTGAAGATTTTTCCTGGGAAACCAACTGTTGCTAATAACCCTGAAACCTTTAATTTCGAGAGTGAGAGGCAAGACAGACAATAAATCAGCTGGTGTTTGGATTTGGCATCAACTGAAAACGAGATAGGGAAAGTTTGCTGAAATATTATGGTTATGTGCGAACTATACTTTATTGTGCAGTAGTTGAATGTGCTGGAAGTATATGAAGTTTAAAAGGATTCTCTTGTGAACCAAAGGTAGGATTCTAGATACAGCTGTATTAGTAGTATTGGGGAGTTGTGCATACTGTAATTAGTTTAAATGTACGAGTCTAGTTGAGTCTGTCAAACGTTTGAGAGGTTTAGACTTAGAATGAAGAAGAATGTGAATTGGAGAGAATGTGAACCGGAGAAAGTTTAGAAATCTTATTCGTTTACTAATTGAAGCATATCAGAATGACTTTCCATCACAGCCACAAAATGCCTCATGGCTAGCCTTCTCTTTGTACTTTGAGGAGACAAATCGAGGGGCGGGGGAGGGGGTGGATTCTCTGATGAGTGACGTATAGTAGTGACGAACTCTGATGAGTGACTTATAGTAGTGAGGAATGGCGAAAAGAAGCCTTTAGATAATACACACAGGAAAGCAAAATAGAGGAATCTTGTTACATCTCCAAAGGAAAGTAGTGTTTAGAAGAATCTTGTTCCATCCCACTTGAAAAAAAGTACAAGTGTTTTCGTGAATTGTGTGAAATCGTCTTGCAAACACTAGTGTGCTGGGAATCTGGAGGAAAACATGTAAATATCAGTTGATTGAGACTCTTGCGATGGTATACTATGTCCACGCGTTGCGTAAAGGTTAATTAGGAGATAGATTCTTCATGGTGTATACTATTAATGTGTCGGTTTCTAGAAAAAGGACCTCAATTAATTGAATGAAAAAGGGTTACATTCACTGAAGTTGGTGGTTCTTTGGCTGTAAAGAAGATTTACAACAGTCTAGGCTCCAAACTAGTATAAAAACCCCCTACATTGCTTCAAAAGCAAAGTATCATAAACTTATATATATACACACACATACCAGCTCATCATTCATTCTCTCAATCATTTTATTTTCTTCTTGGAGGGTAGTTTTAGTATAGACTCTTTTAGGAGCCATGAATAGTGAGGACAGAAACAAGTCTCTCTGTGAGACATCAGTGAAGATGATGGTGAACATCATCAAACTGTCAACTTTTTCTATTGCCAAGATGAGTCTTGGAGCTTCCGGACCTTCCCCGGCAACTACCAAAAACCTTCAAGTTAATGAACCCCTGCTTCCTCAGTCTCCTGGGAGGCGAAAATCAGAAAAGCCAAAGAACAGCTCAAAACCAGTTTTGTTCTTGATGGAGCCAACGGGAGGGAGTGAATCTTCATATGTGGTTCATGGAGAGAAAAGCCATATTGATGGAAAGGCTTCTGCGTATATCAAGAAGGTGCATCAGAAGAACCTTAGCGACTTGTCCGAGTCACCGAATCTTCCTCCATACATACTGCCACCTCCACCTCGTGCGGTGGTGTAACCACCACCTCTACCACCACCACCACCACCTAAGTCTTTGTTATATCCATTTCAAACTTTCCAGTCTTTACGTAATGCTTGTTGACATCTTAATAGTAAAAAAGAATAAATAAGACAAGGTATTTTATTTGCTTAAACAAGTTAATGATTAGTGATATCATATTGGCTTTTTGAAAGTACATATTCTGATTTCTTACTTATGTATTTGGTTTGCTTAGCTTATATATTCCTGTTGAATGGGTATGGTGGTCCATTCTTCATCATATCATTAATCTCTAAAGGAATACTTCAGTCAGTCAGGATAAGCTTATCTAATCTGATACTTGTTGTAAGATTCCAAAATGTCCAAAATGTATTTTTCTTATCAAGTGTTGAATTGTTTCAAGGCACTTCTTTGAATTACTTCACCGCAACTGTTTTTTAGTAGATGGATTAGGCTTTCTTTATTTCATTTGTTTTGTTTCCTTCATTTTTAAGGGTAGTTATTAACATGTTTATATTCGGACATGTAAACGAAAAACAAATATGTTGTGGGTTCGATTCTGGTGATGGGGTTGATCTGGTGATAAATCCACTTACACTCACATCACGAGGTTGTGGGTTCGATTCTCTCTCCATCCTCATAAAACCTCGAATTATTGTAATATTTCAAAAAAAAAAATTATGTATTAAGATCTATCCGAACTTCTGACGTATTCAAATTTTAGACCGAAAATCAAACACTACCAAGGTTTTCGATACAATCTTAAAACCAACTCATAATCTAATAAAAACAACTAAGTCATTCTAATTATTCTACCTGAAATAATCCTAAATGTATCTCATAATTTGCATCCTAATATCTGAAAACATTTTTGTTTTTTTACAATCACAAAAGAAATGTCCCCATTTATTCAACAAGAAGCAAACCAAGAAGATTGAAGGCAACAATTAAAAAAAAAATTGAAACAGAAAAAATGAAAGCAATTAAAAATTGAAGGCAACAAAAAGATTCTTATCCCAAATTTATTTGGCTTAACAAATAAAAACCCATCTCATTAACCAAGTGATTAACTAAAGTAATACTGGTGCCAGATCAAAATGACTCAGAATCTATACTCCATTATTATTAACTAAACACATATTTTCAAAAAGCAGAGCACCAATAAAGTCTCAAACCAGGCATTTTTCAGTTTCGTGTGAACAAACCCAATCATCTTCTAGAAACTTTCAACGTATATATATTTTTTATTTTCAAAGATAAGATAGCTTTTCTTTCAACACATCTCCATAAAAATTCTAGTATTCAAACTAGAAGTTCACATTTATGGGGTCTCCAAGCTGACCTTACAACAGGAAAATATATTCTTCCTACAATCCCACGTGTTGAAGATGGAAACATCAAAGTTTTTTTTTTTTTCTTCAATGTATATTAGTTATACATGTCTGATGCAATCTCAACCATTAAAAGTACATTATTGGATTATGTATAACTTATGTAACAATCTATAGCTAGAAGATAAGTGTTTAAATGATCATCTTTGGAAAAAATGTTTTCTTCTCAATTTCAATATGGAAATTCTTTTGAACCTAATTCAAAATATTCAACTTTTCATATTCCAATAATTTTCACAGCCTATCAAGAATTTTGAAGTTTGAGTCAACAAATATCATACAAGATCCTCTGTTTTGTTTCATCTATCAAAGTTGCATTAAATTTCTAACCCCCTTTTTTTTTTAGAAATTTAAGTATTTGAAACTTAAATTTTTGATTTATACTGGATTCTTCATTTTGTTGTTTTGTCTAATATTAGTTCTTCATACAATGCACACAATATTTCTTTGAATTGTTTATGAATTTTGGTAAATGAAATTTGCAAGAACCTTCAATTGGTACAAAATGTTGACCACAAGTTTCTGAGTGTGGGCTTTCATTTTTTATTCTTTTTTCATGATCTTTTGCTGCTCCTTCCTTCCAAGTTCATTGTCCATTGATACCTTCCTTTAACTCTTCAAAAACATCTTCAAACTTTAGACTTGTAATTCTTTACCAGGGCCGGCCCTGGGGTGGTGGCCCCAAATTGTTTTTATTAAATTTAATATATAGTATTGGATTTTGGATATATAAGTATGGGTCTGTTGTGAGTTGTAATAGCCTATGACAAAAAGAATTGCGACTTTGATGGGTCCAATTTTTTTTATAATTATATGTATAGAATATATTAAAAGAAATTGTGACTATGAAGGGTCCAATTCATCTTTTTTAATTATACTTAAATATATATATATATATATATATAAAATTAAAAAATTGTATAGCTCATTTTGCGACAACACTTTATTTCTCATTTTACATGTCATGGGTCCATTTTTTACATTTTCGCCCTGAGCCCCAACAACGTCAAGACCGGCCCTATTCTTTACCGGAAGATTTTTTTTTACGTGACGTAACGAGTTAACATAACTATAATAAAATCACTCCATTGAACAGTGCGATCAAGTTCAAGTCACATTGTATCATCAGGGGTCTTGCATAGAAGGTGCTTTGAGATGCACCTTCAAGGAAGAAAACTTGAATTTACCAAGAAAATTTATTCCGCAACTAAATTTGAAAACTCGTTTACATGTGTAAGTCAACATACAAACAGTTGGTGTCAAAATATTTTTTTAAGGAAACTGAAATCCACATGAAGCTAAAGTTGAAGCTCTCTGTGAGTCTATACGTTTCTTTCAACATACATATAACATAATACATTCAAATAATTGATTGATTGATTGATTGATTGATTGATTGATTGATTAACTAAATACTCGTTAAACTAAAATTACATACGACAAATAGGGCCCCATTTCTTACCATCAACATTCAACAACCACCCATAAAAGTGGAAGCTTATCATCACAAAATCAGGCTGCATTGATCCTCAACCATTCTATTGATTTGGGCAATTGGGTGGGGTTGCTCATACTCAATTATTGGTATCTCTTGTGGTTGCAATGGAGGTGGTGGTACAATTTCAGATTATGGAAATATTCTCTTATCTAACCTTTTCCCATCTTGATTCATGTTGGCCTAAACTTATCCCCCCTTAATTCAAATCTTCAAATCTATGTTTGTAAACAAAATTATTGATATATATCAAGAATGAAAGAGACCTCCAAACCCCCACACTTCTCTAATAAAATCACTATTATTGAAGATCATGTATACTAACAAGATTTATGAAGGGTAGATTGACTTCGTGGTCGAAGACTGGAGATGAAGTCTCCTGCTGAGATCCCCAAGAATAAGAGTTACATTCCGGATCGTGCTTAAAGAGTCTAATATCATCGTTACCGACATTTTTCGAAAAATATATATATATACTAATAAGATTTAACAGCCCAATGAAATTGGGGTAACATGAAGGCAGAGTCAAATTGGGGTAACATGAAGGCACAGTCAAATTGGGGTCACATGAAAGCACAGTCTGCTGCCTGTGTAACTGAGGACCAATCATATATATGTAAACCCACCACACCATACATATGACACAGTACCTTTTCTTCTCTGTTCAGATAAGGTATCTGATCTGCCTATCTGGTACATGCCCACCACCAGTCATTAAAAACACTCTACAGCTATCTAATCCTAAAAATCCATTATTAATGAGGACCATATTCAATGCAAATTCACAAAATCAATGACTTTGCCTTGCTTTTGCCGTTCACATAAAACAGATTGCAAATGGAAATGCCTCCCTACCACAAACACCAACTCAGATATTTTTATTTTTATTTTTATTTTCCCCTCACTACATGAAATCAGGCTCTGATTAAAAACAAGAGAAATTAGCAAGAACTTGAGATAAATTATGAGATACCATACCAACAAAACAAACAAGAACAAACAGGACATTAAAAGGGTCACTTTCCTGCTCTGTACAACAAACAAAGGATTAAAATTCAGTTAACTAAAATTATCTTATCTCCTCCTCTAATTATGCACCATCCATTGATTTTTCAAATGTTAAAAACACTTCCCCCACTTCCCCATCTCAAGCAACACTGATGATGTTGCTACTGCTGCTGTCTCCTTTGCCGAAACCCATTGCCTGAAAAGCTGAATGCCTTGATGACGATGAGTCCCTCTGATCTGAAAGCAATGACAGCTTGAGGGACAGGGAGGAAGACGGATCCACCATCGAATTCGAATTCAAATTCAAGTTAAGATCGGACAGCACTGCTGAGGGTTGAGGAGCTGGAAGAACAGGGATCGGACGGATCAGATTTGACGGCACGCTGTTTGATTGATTAGGTTGTCCTATAGTCAGATTTTCCATTGGATTCTCAATTGGGACAGGCAAAACTACAGGGTATGCAGGCATCAACGAGAACCCACTAACTCCTCCGTTGTTGGTTGCTGGCAGCGGAGGCGGTGACAATGTATGTGACTGAGTTTTGCTGCTGTCTTGATCTTCCTCCATTGGAATAGCAGTAACCTGGATGAGATCAACAGTGAAAAAGCTTAGCTATCTCTCTCCATTTGGTTTACCTTATACATAAAAAGATTTGAAAGCTCTAAATTTGAAACCTATTACTTGTTTGGAACCTAAAAAACTTCTTCACCAAACCAACACCTAATATAACAAAAACTATTTGTTTTTCATCTTTCAAATTAGGATCCAACAAACATCACCATCATCATCAACATGGAAAAAAAAACAACAGAAACTACGGATTCTACAAGATGATTGATAATATAAGATAATTTTATCCGATTTAAGAAATCAAAACATCAGAGAGGTGATAAGAACTAACCGAATCAGTGGTGATATCAAAGAGGCTAGATCGGCGGCGTCGACGGTTAAGATTGCTCCGGCGAAGAAAGTATTTTTGAGCATGACTAGCCACCTGTGTTGGAGTCCTTGTCTTCACGAAGTTTCTAGAAATTCCTCTCCAATCTCCTTTTCCTACTTTCTGCAATCCTAAAAGGAACAGCTTGTGCTCTTCCTCTGTCCATGGAACTCCTGAGATATATAATTCAAAAACAGAACAACAATTATCATCAAAATCGAAACTAATTTTGAATCTCAATCGAAACTCGTTTCTATTCATTCAATTGAAATCAAATAATCAAAACACACACGGATCATCGAATCAAAATAAACAAACAAACAAAAACCAGAGAAAAAAAAAGAGAGAGATCTGAATCAAACCTCGCTTGCGCTCGCGACTTGCTCTGGAGTTATTATGAACCGCATCATCGGCAGAGGCGTAACTAGCCGCAGCAGCAGCCGCGACGACGTCATCCTTGTTGTTGCTATTGTTGATGATGTTTTCATGAGGCTGTTCGTACTGAGACAGATTATTCATACTCACGCTCTTCCTCATCGAATCCACCACCACTCTAACTCCAAACAGCATAAACTCTCCACTTTCTCCTCCTCCGTTCACGGCGGTACCAGCAGCCGTGCTAGACATCTCCGATGATAAAAAAAACACACGAAGTGTTTACTTTTCTTTTCTCTCTATTGTTTCTGATTTCCGTACTACAAGTGGACTAGAAAAGTAAGAAGTAAAATTTGATTATCAGAACTTGGACGAGAAGCGTTTGTGTATTATTTATAGCGAGATATAAGACTGCCAACTGTAACTAAGCACGTGTGGAGGTTTTTGGCACGTGTCAAAGGTTGTTACGTGGCATTCAATGCTTCGCTGTCAATTTATCAAATCTCCTTTTATAAAGTAATTAATTAAAATTTATTTCTCACGCTACTACCAATTTTAGAATGTTAAAAAGTAATTTACTTGCAAATTTGCGATTTAGCCTAACTTTTTACTTGCATTACAATTAAAATAAAAAGATAAGTATTCATAAAATTTATGTTCGGATAATGGATTCGATACTAAGATTAGTCCTTAAAAATATAAATCTGTCATTAATCAGTATATATCTAATTTAAGTTCTATCTACTCATAAAACAAATGTTAAATTCATATACGATAGTATTGTTAATTGAAGTAATTATCCTAATTATTTCCAAAGCTTGACCTGGAATATAAACTGTTGTGAAATATATACATGAGTATTCTCACGATTTACGATTTAATGCACAGATATTTTACGATATTTACGATACCAAAACCCTAAAATATTATGGGAGCTTTTTTAAGTCTCCAACCACGACTATTTCTGTTTTTTCTTTTTGAAATGTCCAATCACGACCGCTTGGTCTAGGTGACAAAACCATTTCCTGTTTGATAGCTATAAAATTTGGAGAAAAACTTGTATGTAACGGTTTTATTAACACGTGATGAGATCGTTCAATAAAAATGTGATATTTATATTGGAAATATAAAAATATATTTTCAATATACTATATAACATATTTTTATTGGACGGTCTTATTGTCACGTCAATGAAACAATACATATAAGTTTTTCTCAAAAATTAGAAAAAAAAAGTTCTAAACTTATAAAATAACTAAAATAAGGTTTTATAAGCTATCTGAAATATATAGATATATATTAAAACATTATATACAAAATTCCCTTTTTTTATATAAACAATCTTTTACATACATATATATATATCTTATCTATGCTTCATTCAAAAAAAAATTAAAAATTAAAAATATTATCCGATTCTAACTTGAATCACTTTGAATTTAATCTACTTTTGAACTCACAAATTCATTGTATACATGCGACAGACATGCACCGGAACTTGTCTAAACTGCTTTCTTTTACTTTAATTATAAAATCTAAAAAAAAAAAATGAATCCATGACTTCATAAATTATAAAATTAAAACATAACTATATATTTTTCATGAAAAAATTTCTCCTCGATATGTAATAATAAATATATATATATCAGTGTCTTGAATGTAAATCATTAAATTCAATTGTTTTGATTCGGTTTGTATATACTTATCAGTGTTTATCCATAATCTATGACTCACATACAATACATTGATGTATTTTTCTATATAATCTATGGTCCAATGCATTTTATATCGGTACACACTAAGAAGAAAATGAATATATTTTTCATATCATAACTTAAGTATTCGACTTTGACTAACTTAACATGAGTATTAGTGCCCCAAATGTAACAAAATAATAAATCATATTCGAATAGTTCAAGAATATCTTTCGTTTACGATTAATCGATTATATTACTAAGTAGTGCATATCATATTTTGGATTGTCTGATGCACCACCAATCCGTTCAATTGATTGCATACGGACAAACGAAGCACAATCATGGTGTTTAAAGGGACCCCAGATCATAAAAACTTAAAACCTAACCGTAATTAAGTTGGTCAAGTCATCATCAATGGCTTCTACAAGTGAACCGTCAATATTATTTTTTTTATTTTTTTATCTTTTTATTAATAATATTTAATAGTTCCCGTATCACCTTTTAAAAGAACTGGTTTTATATCTTCCTCGAATCATATTATATGTATTTTATAAATATGTGTGGAGAGTTTTCTCCTCATTTAGAGCATCTCTCAATGGTATCCTCAAAAGTTAGAAAGTAATCGAAATTTGATTATTTATCTCAGAAACAACATCCAACAGAATCATAGCTTTAATTAGTAATCAAATTGTCTCTTCAATAATCAAATTTAAAGATTATTAAATATAAAATTAACCCAAAATAATTACAGTAATTTTATTCTTTCTCTCTCATCTGTGGCTTTTTTTTTCCTCTTTTTTTCTCTGATCGTCTATGCATCTCATCATTGTTTCGATCTTAAAAATTTCAATCAGGTAAATTCGTCTCTTCATTACGAATGAATCAATACTCATATCATATATATTCTCTTGTCTTTTATAGTTTATTTTTTTTATTGTTCAAGATGTTTGCCGAATTGTTTGTACCATTATGGACTACACAATCATCAATTTTTACAACCCCTAAAAATAATCCTCAAATACTGAAATGGTAACTTTTAATGATCTATTTGAAGATGTTCTTAAGAGAATAGAAATCCGAACCGAAAATATATCGATAGATTCGACAATCCTATTATAATACTTTAAATATTGGTTCCGGACCTGGTTCACTTTTCAGGAAAATAAAAAAAAGGAGAGGCACACGAAAGTGCTGCGAGCATTTTGACAAGAAAATAATATATAATCCTATCTCCTTATCCTTTTTCATGGAACATCAATTTAGTCAACCAAACATGTCCTGACATTTTGACTTTATAATATTAACATTATCATGTGAATAAGTACTTTCTTTTTTTCTTTTTCTTTTTTACAGTAAACAAACCGATTTTTCTTTTATTGAAATTAAACTTTTTAATCTAATTTATTCATCGATTTACTAAACTCAAATTCAAATTCAAATTCAATGAACTTTAACCTAATAATTATATAAACAAAATTATATTAAAAAAATAAACAATTATTGTACTGATTAACATGGATAGGAGTAATAGGCGCAATAATTTTGGATCAAGTACTTGTATTGGACTAAACTATCTCTTTCTAAGTTTATTAACTCAAAGTGAGTTCTTAATTTTGTGTAAAAAATCACTCATTTTTGTGTTTTCATTAAAAAATATATGAATATAAGGTAAAGAGTATAGGCATATCCTCTTTAATTTAGACCGTGTACACCACCAATGCCATGTTAGAGGTTTGATGTTTGATTACCGCTACGTATTTTATAAGTATATGTAAATAGTTTAGTTGCATATATATTTCATGATTTTGGTAAATTCGAATAGATTTATGACTTGTCCAACGGTATAAAGAGGTATGGATCATCCATAGCATATTGGCTTTTAGTAAGAATATATTTTATTTTATTTTATTTTATATATGTCAATGTGAGAACAGATTACAAATATGTATGAATAGTTTTTTTTAATAAGATATTATAATTGAACTATATATAGTACATGATCTTGATAGGTTCAGATAAATTTCTAACCTAACGAGGTAAAGAGATATGGACCGTCCACGTACCATATTGGTTTTTCTCTTTCGAGATGATATTTTATTTTATATACTTAGAACTGAGAAGATGGGTCCTCTTTGTATAATCGGCTAATCGCCTTTCAAGGTGGGGTGCATCTGACAGAATAACACAAGATAAGCTTTGGTGGGGTTCCACTTCCACTTCCACCTTAAAAAAAAAAAAATTATCTCACTTTTTTTCATTTTCATACCTCAGTACCTCACCCATTTTGACTAGCAAAAAATAAAATAAAAAAAATAAATATATCAAGATTCTTTAGAGAGAGAGTCACTTTGTGGAGGTTGTATTATAATTATTTGCTGGCTCATGTATGATGATGATGGGAAATTTATATCTATTATTTCCCCTCCTGACCTATATAGATCTGACGATATATAAAATAAATAATTGGGATGTATTTTTTTTTATAGACATATAATTGTGATTTTACTTATAGTATATTTATCCGTCTCACCAATTTTTATCATATAAATATTATTTAACTCAGTTGTATTACTTTTATGATAAAAATTGACGAGGTGGATAAGTGTGTTATAAATATGCTCACATGTCATATAAGTATTATTTAACTCAGTTGCATTGCTTTATGATAAAAATTGATAAGGTAGATAAATGCGTTATAAGTATGCTCATAGTTATATACATACTAGAGAAAAACTCATTTAAATACAGAGTATTATCTTCAAGTGTTTTAAGTTAGAAAAAGTTTTACATCAGTAGAGAATCTAGATCCCAAAACACAGATGCTGATATACTTTTCTTTTCAAGAAAAAAAGAAAAAAGAAGTGACTCAACTCTTCCTAGTAAGTTGTAACTAGTAACTAGGTTTTCTCTGATTATGACTTTTTATTTTTGGCTTTATGCTATTTGCTTGTGTGAGTTTAAATTCTTTCTTTTTTTGAGGTCTCCAATTGGATCCAGATAATATATATCTGTCTTCTATACTGACTTAAAGTGTTTTCTTAGTGGTAAAGAAAAATTAAAGCCATTGTTAATTTTCAGAAAAGGAGGACACAAATATCAGACATTGTGCTTATTTTTTGATAGCAAGTGAGTATATACAAGTAGATTTGATATGTACATATATATATATATATATATAAGTGAAATCTTCCCTTTTTGAAAGTAAGATTTGATTGATGGGTATGATTGGATAAAGAGAAAAACATGAAGAGTTGCACCAGATAGATATTACAAAATCATCAAATCCATTTTCTACATGTTAGTACTATTTACATTCCTTAAATCTAGCTGCAGAGTACACATTAAACTATTAAAGAATAACTTATTAATCTTATGTCTTGAAAGTTGAAATGATAAAAAAATTCAGCATTTTCACAATCTTCATTTCCAATCATATACAAGGGGAAATTAAAAAAGAGGATTGGGGAAATAACAAATGGAGAAAAAAAATTGGATTATAAAAAGTTTCCTTGGATTTTCTTCTTTACTACTCCATTACATGAACACTAAAGACTGTAAAGTGAACACAAGACACCCATCACCATTCACCCATGCTTTTATTATATTTACAAGATCCTTGAAAGATTCTTTCTACATATGTTTGAAAACTTTGAACCTAACATTTGTTTTGGTTTTCTTAAAGTTGTGTTATGCTAATTTGGGGGAAAATGGGTGCTCCACTATTAATCTATTATAGTCTATACCTCAACTTGTTATAGGCTTTTTTTTTTAAGTTTCTTTTAATTTGGATTAAGCTGGCCTAATTATGTTGCATGTGCTCCTGCTCTGTTGTATTGAAACTGGGAGTGGAGAGTTAATGAGCCTCCTTCAACCATAACCACAAAATTAACCATAGAATATGAATACAGGTAATCAAAGTCTATAGTGCATTAGTTGCATATGTATTTTATGTTTTGTAACATAACATTGATATGTAGATCCAGAGAGAAACAAAACAAAACAAAATCAAAATTTTGTGTTTCGAAATTTGAACAATAAAGAAGAAAAGGTTTCATGTGGTTTGCTCCCACAAGGTCTGAGGGTTCGAATCCCCTCATGGATACCTAAACGGCCAAAGAATATTTAGTTTTCGGTTTCTCAACTATTACACGGTTTCAGCAGGGACAACTTAGCATAAAACAATTTATTTTTACAAATTTATAAAATTTTATCTTTTAGTGAATTTATATTTTATAACGATCCAATATTCTGATATTGGGTTGATTTTGAGACGATTACATGCGTTGGATTTGGTACGGCCTGATCCAAATAGGCTATCATGAGTTTTTATGGGCCTTTGTTCGGTTTTCAGCCCATTAATTTGGGCCTATTTAACACTAAAAATGGCCACTTTAGAGAGTAGGGCAGATATGTAAATAAAAGGAAAAGTGGAGGGCTCATTTGTAAAAGCAAGCTGAACACAACCTTAGTTTTTCTTCAATAACGGTTCTTTAAATATGGCGCCAATAGATTGAAGCTTCTTCTGTAAAACCAACCAATCCATTTCTTCTTTTTCTTCACAAAATTTTTAGTGTACTATCTTCTATAAATTGAAATTGGCAGAATCGCAGCGGGGCTTTTCGTTCTATACCGATTCGATTCGAATGTCTGTTGATGTCGATCACTACATGATTTTGCTACAGTAGGTACGAATCCAAAAAACAGATTCATTAATTCTTCAATTTTGGCTACTAATCGTTTTTACCGGTTATCTTTTCATATATATATATATATATATATATAGAGAGAGAGAGAGAGAGAGATATATATATATATTTGCATTTTCAAGCTTGAAAGTGACTCGTGTTTTGCTTTTTCAGGCCAAAAAAACTCTATATGATGTGAAAAATGAATCTTCTGATAAGTTCTAAAGAGTCTAAAAGCATGGCATCTGAAAATTTTACGTGTTATGCTTCATTAAGACAGTGAAATAAACCCCCAGTGAGTGTCATCATGTAATTTTGCACTGTAAGCAGCAACAATCAGCCATATTTATGTTGAATCTACGCTTCTATCTATTCAAATAAATTATGATTTCAAAATGTAATGTACATTTACGTGTAAATGACGATAATCTACAGCTACAAAACTACAATCCTCCTCATCTTCAGAGTTCTTCCCACTGCTGTCTCGAGGGATCAGAAATTGCTTCAAATGAAATCGTTAAGCAACGATTCCTAGAGCTTGACCAAACACTTTGTTCCCCGCTCTAGCCACTTCACAAGCTGATACTGAACTTGCCAAAGACCATGAATAAACATTCGCTTCCTTCCATTCAAAACATCAGAAGATATATAAGCAAATCGATCCTTGATAGATCAACTTCCTCTTAACAGTGATATGGAGACGTGAGATCTTCTAAGAACTCTTGGAAAGTGATGAGTGGATTTTGTTTATCTATTTATACCGTGCTTGTCATAAGCTCGGTTGTTGTCCTCCTCCTTTTTCCAGAATCAGCTTTATCATCTTGACTATTCTTTACCTCTGCAGTGGATGTTTTTGTTTCTGGAGGAGACAAGGGTGAATTTATCAAAGTAATTATGTTAACCTTCTTGGACCCATCTGAAGATGGTTCTATGCTGGACAACATCCGTTTGAGTTGAGACCGTTGGCAGATAATTCGTCCTTTGTTCCATCCTGGGAAACTAAATGACGATGGTACGTTATCCTGTAGATATGCATATGCAGCCTTCGCCATGGGACAATCTTGTGTAATTGAACTTTTCTCCGGCTGCCCCCTTCTGAACAACAGAATATTTCATCATCAGTGGGAAATTTAACAATCATACAATTATGACAAGTAACAACTAACAAGTTCATATGAATTGTCAGTACATTGCAACAGATAAAATGGTCAATATCATTTCAGGTCATACAGACTAAACCAGTAAACCCCCTCTTCTATGTCTCATTCCTAAGCTGCAATTGGCCTAGTTTGGCTGCAGTTTGCAATTTGAACAATATCTGTCCAGTTGAGAACTATCGGTCCACCCAAACTCCATTCAGTAAACAAGCATTTCAGCATTAGCCATGGACACATTCAGTTTAATCTAGCATATTATTCTTAACACTGCCTAAGCCAACCCACGCACATCCCTAGGTCCAATTTTAGTTCATTGATTACACATGCATAGAGATGTTCATAGGCTTGATGAGGCAAAACTGACCAAGATGGTGCTTCACGAGTGAAGAACAATTAGTGCAGTGCAGCAGTAAGGACCACCAACTTGATTTCAGGTAAAGATGCTATAAGGCCAAAAGGGAGGCCAAAATGATTACGCCTTACCCAGTAACAAATTCTCCCCAAGTCGATGACAGAAAAAGTCATGTAGCTTAGGAAGAGTAAACTAGAGAAAAACTTGATTGCACACTGAGGAAAAAAAACTTACACTACAACAACAGTTGCAAGTTGAGGAAGATCCTCCCCAATAGTGAACATCTCATACATATTGTTCAGCCAAACTGACATCGCTGTATATGCACCACCTTCCCACATCCTGCAAAAAGAACAATGTGAACAAAAGAAAGCTTATGGAAAGCACAAAGCTTGAAAAGAGTAAATATTATGATACCTGTGCACATCCACTGACCAAACACGTTTGTTATTACGAAAAAGTTCAGGGAAAAGCCCCCTCTTTGTTGCTTCATTAAGCACTCTTGCAGCCCGTTCTCTCTGACCCAGCCACCAAAGTGCTTCCATAAGGGCATTATAGAACCTCAAACCCAAACCACACCCTTCAGATTTGAGTTTATCAAAGACATACTCTACCATCTGCCAATTAGTCCCATCGTCGTATTCTCCCTTGATCATCTTCCCGGTTACATGATGGATGTTTGACACTCTATTAGTGTACATTTCATCCAGTAATTCATATGCATCATCCCACCTGAAATTAGAGGGCCCAAGGGATAGGATCAATTACCAAATACAAAAGTAAGCTGCTTTTCTTCATTAAAATGATCAAAAGCTGATAAAAGTTAAAACATGCTTCTTCAGCTTCCTTAGCATCATCTATAATTCCACCAATTAATTATAATTGACCAAAATTAGTAGAAGTTATAACTCTTGAGGAACTATATAGTTTGGATTGATTTGAGACAGTCACATATCTTTCGTAAGGAATTTCCTAGTGGCTAAATGCTATCAGAAACACAACTGCATTGTAAGACATGCAATATGCAAAATGAAGAAATCAAGAGAGAATAACACAAATGAAAAGGTGTGTCCCATCTCATAATCTGTTGCCAGAACTCGTAAACATAGCTCACCTTGTAAAGATTCTGCTTGTCTGACCTTAAACACATGAGGCAAAGCATGAAAAAAATGAATTTATGTTGCTACTTTGACCTTCGTAATATTATGGTATTCAAATAAAGTAAAAGAAATTTTAACAAAATGATTATTTTCAGATTTTATAATAGAAATTTTATCAAGCTACATGTATAAGTTATTAAGTTTATAGCTATTATAATATCCGTTGGTTGAATTGGTTATTAAAGTTTGCATAGATTCTCCATGATGGATTAGAATTGCTTATATCTATCTTTCAATTCTATTATAAAATCATAATCCCTATGTTCCAATTATTCACACTTCCATGATCTTGGATCAGCATAAATGCAATTATGCAAGTAATAAAACATAAATTACTCTCTATAAATCACAAAAGAAATAGCTGAGTGAACTCTGACCTGTTGTTCTTTGCATAAACAGCTAGCATCATACAGTAGCACAGAACACTGGGCAGTATCCCGGACGATTTAATTTCCTGGAACTGCTCCTTGCTCTCGTCTACGAGACCTGCGAAGCAGTAAACGCTTAAAACTGCTTCAAGGGTCCTCTCATCAGGATCACATCTCACCTTTTCCATGTCAACATAGGCCTTAATAGCCTCTTCAAACTGTCCTCCTTGCCTGAATGCTTCAATCACAGCATTGAATGAATCTGTATTCCTAGCAACACTAGACTCGTCCATTCTGAACAAAATTGCTTCACACTCCTTGTATAGGCCACCTCTTGCAAATGTATGAAGCAGTGAGTTGTGAGTTTCAACAGTTGGTCTACTCTCCACTTCGTTCATTGTGTTAAAAGCAACAAGTGCTTCCTCATACATTGCAGCCTGACCATACGCTTCAATAACCCCAGTGTAAGCCTTGGAACTTGGCACTATCTCTCTCTCATCCATGTAAACTAAAATCTTCTTGACATCCTCATATAGACCTCCCTTCCCACTGGCAACAATCAATCCCTCATATGTCTCCATATTTGGCTCAATGTTCTCCTCCACCATGTCATGAAACAAAGTTACCACCTCTTTAAAATACCCACCTTCCCCGAAAACCTTTATCAAAATATTATAAGTAGCCACATTCGGGTCCGTATTACTTGCTTTCATCTCAAGAAAAAGCTCCCTAACATCATCATATCTGCCATTCCTTCCATACAAATTCAACAAAATGCTATATGTCACTGCATTTGCCGTACACCCTGCTGCCTGCATCTGCCTAAACACTCCCATCGCATCCTTTATCGACCCCATTTTAGCATGTGCCTCTAACAACACATTATAAGACATTATATCCGGAAAATTCCCTCCTAATTCCATCTCCCTAAGAAGCTCAGCAACCTTTTCTAATTTACCCAATTTCCCAAACGTCTCAACAAGATAACTATATGTTGTTAAATCGGGTACCACCCCACCCTCATTCATTGTCCTGAAAACCATCTCAGCCTCATCTCCTAAACCTCTACCACCACAAGCACTCAACAATGTATTATAAGTTACAATATCAGGTTGTATTGCTTCATGTCTCATTTCCGCAAATAATCCCAACAAACCTTCCCAATCTAACCCTCCCCTTGCACAGGCATTAATCACGGTATTATAAGTCAAAATATTAGGCAAAATTTTCTCTCTTTTCATCCTATCTAAGAGTTCAAGAGATACCTCATACTGACCGTGACGCCCGTATGCATTAATCAATGCTGTGTACGAGAAAACGCTACGCATCACACCTTGGCTCGGCATTTCCTCGAACACCTCGGCTGCTTTATCGAGCAAATTCTCGCGACCCAACAAACTTATCATTATCGTGTAAATTTGCTCACTAGGTTTGCACCATATTTGACGCTGCATGTATTTGAACAACCGGAGAGACCGTTGCCAGTCACCGCGTTGAGCGAACTCTTTGAAGACCAAAGCGAAGTCGTTTAGAGAGAGCTTGTTCTTGAACATGTCGAGGCAGCGCGCGATGCTGCCACGTGGCGGGAGGGAGCTGAGCTTATTGATTAGGGTTTCGACGTCGTAACTGTACTTTCCCTTCTCGAGAGTCACCGAGGGGTTGCCGAGGACCAACTCTTTCGGCTTAGCTCGGACCTTTATAGAGCCGGAAGACAATCTCCGGTCACCTGAGACGAAAAACCCATGTCCACGTAAGAAGTCATAGTCGCCGGAGAGGAATCTCCGGTGGATAGGGAAACTAAACCGGAGAGAATCAGGGTGGGATTTCAGGAGAAAAGGGTTGGGTATTGATAGGGCCATTTTCGTCAATTTGTTAGCATGAGCTTCGAGAATAATAATAAGAAGCTAAAAATGGATTTTTGAAGGTGGATTTGGTTTTGGTTTTTCCACCGAATTCGATTGGAAAAAAAAATTGCAGAGAGAAGAAACTGGAAATTGAAGTAGCTATCTTTTGAAGGAAGACACGTGGGGTTTTTGTGGATAACAACAGACATGAGTGAGGAGATATTTGGGTCAGGGTTTAACGACCCGGACCGAACCCGATTAAAAGGGTAGTTACAAACTTACAAAAGAGTTGACCCGATTATAAACTATTTTTTTGGCGGCAACGGAAATTTTAAACGGTAGGTTAGGTTCCGCTCCACTGGAGGAATAAATTCGCGGATTATTTTATTTTATTTCTTAAATTCATATATGATTATCTTTAATAACGGTTAACAAATTGATATATATAGAGAATTTTCTACCGATAACTTTTTAAAATGCGTATTTTAAATATTTTTAATGAAATTGTATGAAATTGAATGTTTTTCATTGAATTTTTTTGTATATATCATTAGAGAATTAAAATACATATTTAGTAAAATTTTGAAATTTTTTTGAACTTGAGAATTATTTTTCCTTATATTTCTCTATTTTTAAATGTTTTATCTTTAAAAAAATTTGACTAAATTAGTTCTTGGACCTGAATTTTTTTTAAAATTTTTTCCATAAATTTATTTCAATGTTTTGATAATCCATACAAAAAATCAAATCAATATTCAATATATTCCATTAAATTTCATCGAAAGTACTTAAAATGTGGTTTGTAAAAAGTTTTTATTGAAAAATTACTCATTTCTATATATATATATATATATATAAATATATTGAGTCGGTTAACAAATTGATATTGAAAGCGCTTTATAATCTACAAAACTATGTATTAACACTTTTCTAAGATTTTACTTGATAATGTTATATCATTCTGATCGTCATACCGGTCAATAAAAAAATATAATATTTTAGTTTAAAAATACTTAAAATTAAAATATACATGATTGAATGTCCATCAAAATAATTGATAATGAATAAAAAAATGCCATATTTTAGTTAAAAAATACTTAAAATTAAAATATATATGATTGAATGTCCACCAAAATAATTGATAATGAATATTATAAATGTTTTAATGAGATATATATATATATATATATATGACCAGATGGCTGTTGAAAGAATTGATGACGAATATTATAACGATTTAGCATAATATATACATGACCGAATGTCCGATAAAAGAATTGATAACAAATATTTTAAAGTTTAAACATTATATATATGATTTGTAGTTTACTAAAAAAAAATCTATAAAAAATAAAATAAATGTGTTTGGTTGTCTTGGTAATTATATACCAAATTTGGCCTTATGTTTTAAGTAATGAACGTATCCGTAATATCGAATACTATAAATATGTTATGCTATCTCGGTGATTATCTACCAACTTTGGTATTATAATTTAAACGAGTATATTCATGAATCATGGTCATCGAATTGATATCATTGAAAAGAGTAAAATTAAATTTTGATTTGATTATTTTTGTAACTAAAAATTACGAAGGTATTTGATTAAAATTAATTGTAATTATCAACTATGATTTGAAATAGCTAAACAAATATACATTGGTGTGAGAGTGTGATTCATAAGTTTGATATTATTAAATTAGACCATCGTCATTTATAATTATATTCTCAAGATATATTGGACCGTAAAAAAGGAATTTAAATAGAGATTAATTAAAATATAAAAAGTAATAAAAATACAAAAGATGGGTGATATATGAATAATATAGTTTATCTTTTAAAATATTATAAGATATCATAAGTATTTAAATCCGTAATCTTATTCGAAGGGTTTAGCACCGAACTAACTTCATCGGCTATTTACGGTTAGATTGGTGACAGGTGAGTGTAAAACCCTCTCATTTCTTTGAAAAAGCTACGAGGTTGACGCTTGACAACTCAAATCGTAAACTAATTAGATTCTCAAACCACCAAACTTGTTTCACATCAAAGGCCACACTCTCCTGCAATCGACCCACCGTGGGACCACAATCGCCACCGCCCAACTGTCACTCTTCACTCTTCTCAACGCACCTCTTCACTCCAAACCTCAACTATCAGCGACACGCGTATCGACACGTGTCCCCTGATGTCCACGTGTACTTCTCCACATTTACCATCCCAGCCCCACTACTCAAGCCCGCCCACACGACTCGCGCCCATAAAACTGAACCGGTTTTAACAGTTTGCCAGCTGACGTGGCAATCTCGTGGTTTTAAGGAACTCGTGAGGGCATTTTGGTAATAGTAAGGCGAACTTTCAGTTCCTAACAGACAGCTGCTTGCTAGTTGCTCTACAAGGGAAAGCGAAAAAACAAAACAAAAAACCAAACAAAACAGAAACCCAAAAAAAAAAAAACCTCTCCTTTGTTTGAAAACCTTGGTCTGAATCCGAGACCAGCGATGCAAAACGCAATCACTACTCCTATGCATTTCATTTGACTCTCATAATGCCCGATTCCGAGGTAAATTTCCCCTTTTTACCCCTCTGCAAAATCTCACTCCCACTCGTCACACACAAGTGACACAACCACTTTGAGTTATTTCTTTTTGTGGGTCGTGTCGTGTTGGTGGTAGTTTGATTCTGATTTTGTTTTTGTTTTTCCGTGTTGTGTGTTTTGCTGACTGTTGAATAATGGGTTTTGTTTTGATTTTTGAATATATTTGTTTCGGTGGTTGTTTGGTTTTTGGCTGTGACAGAAATTGATGGCCTTGAAGAAGGCCTACGCCGATATAATCTTGAATACGGCTAAAGAGGCGGCGGCGAGGATAATGGTGTCGGAGAGGAAGGCGATTAGGTATCAGCGTGAGCTGTTTGCGGCGAAAGAAGAGGCGCTGCATATGCTTCTCAGGCTTAAACAGACGCTGGATGCTAAGGTATTCTGGTTTGGTTTTTCTGGTTTTGTGTTTGATGGTGTTGGTGAGTGGTTTTTTTTTTTTTTTTTTTTTTTTTTTTTTTTAAGTTGGTCGTTTTTTGTGATGTAGGTCGGATGTGAAATCATTTGTGGATGCAGTTTCTTTCCTTTAATTTTTGAATAGATTGATTTGGACTTCAATTGTTGAGAGGCTTCTATTATGATTGTTTTATGTTTTTTTTTTTTTCTCTGAAACACATTTTAAAGAGGGCTTGATTTGATATGGTAGTGGATATACGGATTTCTGTTTTCTGTTAATGATTGTTGTCATTTTAGATTGGTTGCAGATTGAAAGGAGACTGCTTTTGGTCAAATATGTTTGCACCATTTGTTAAATGTTTTCATTCGATGTTTTATGTTGAAATCATGGATTGAATATTTTAAATGCTAAGCTTTTGGCAGAACCATTAGTGGTTATAAACTCACATGTAACATGTCAAAATGTGTCTATGTGAATTGGTATAGTTAGATCTATTAGCATCTGGAGTTGTAGTGCAATTAATTGCATGAATCTTGTCATATTAAATTGCAACTTTGTTTGATTTGCTTATGAATCTATGCGCTAGATTACATTTTAAAATATTAAAGTGCTGGTAGTTTATTATATGTGAAAGAGTGAGATACCATCTGGGAATATAGTTGTTTCTTGTTAACTAACCAAGTTACATTGATTTGTGATTATGGCTGAACAAGACCTATAATGGTTCTGATATAAATCCTTGACAATTCCATTTTCACTTTTTGAAGTTTTTGTCAGTTTGCGGTTGAAGGTTCTTTGCGTGAGCACCTACTAAATTGCACACACTTGTGCTCAATCATTTGACAACTAGACATGATGTATGCATTTGTATCTCATTAAAGAAAAATAGGTTATCTATTACATATGCCTTTGTAAATTGATTGTAAGTTTCTTGAGGCGGATCTTTCATGATATGTGAATTTAACTATTTAAAAAATCACCCTGTTATAAATTGGTCATTTTTTATTCTCCTTGATCATCATTTAAGAGTTTCACCATGGTCACCAAATATGTCTCTCTATTTCTCCTGTTTTGTAGTTTTCTTTGTCCATCCCTCTCTCTCTCTCTCTCTCTCTCTCTCACTCCAAACCTGTCATGTTTGAAATCATTAATTTTTTTTATCGTCTCAAATATCTGCTTTTCAGATGATTTTTTGCTCATCTACTAATTGTCATTTTATGTATTATCCATTAAAACAACTTAATGTAGCAGACCAAGAAAGGGGTAATTAGGCTGGTACACTTGAGTATGATCAAGCAGTTGGCTGGTTCTACCCCTTTTTGCTCTCTGTCTGTCTTGAGTTATTGCTCTTTTTTTTTTCCAGCTTGCTTGAAGTTAAACTAATAATGTGCTGCCATTATTATAGGATAATGAAGCGCAGGTGACATCCTTTTGTCAACAACAAAAGATAGATGAGCTTGAAGCACAACTTGGTGAAGCAGAAGATATAGTAAGAGACCTTAGGGCAGAGTTGAGAGAAGCACAAGAAGAATTAGAGAATGCAACAAAAAGCCAAATGCAGCTTATGAATGAGCAAAATTCAATTGATGATATTGCTGCTCCAGTGACGACATCACAGGAGAACATTCATAATACTTCTGAGATTATGGTGTCTTCTCTGCCCGATGAACAATCTGAATTGGTCTCAACTTCTGATGTAGATTTACCTTTGAATGGGACAAACGACAGCAACAAATGCTACAGTGAAAATGGTTCTCATAAAGATAATTGCTACTTTTGCAACTCTGATTTTGCCTCCATAGTAATGAGAAGAAAAGAGCCCAAGCTGTACCGGAATGGCTGCACTCAGAGAATTCGTGCGTGTGAAAGAAACCTCATAGATGGAAATTTCTCTTTGCCTAGGAAAATTGATGATGTTAAAAATGGAACATCTATTGGAGAAGGTGTGGAAGATGAGGAAGGAGTGTGTAAAAACCTTGACCCTCAGCCTGATGAAATGTGTGGAGTAGAGAATAACCCAAGTGAAGTCAAGATGATGCAAGCAGATAGTAACTGCATTTCAGTTGATAGCTCCTTCCGCAGGAAAAGGAATAGAAGAGGAAGAAGAATACCCGTTAAGGTCATAAAAACAGCTGAAGAATCTGATCTTTCTTGCCCTGGAACTTTTTCAACTGCAGTCAATGACAATGTTCAGGAGGACTCTAAGTTTTATGAAAATAAAGCTGAGAAGGATCCTAAAATGGTTCTTCAGCCAGGGTGCGAAGAAGTTACTGGAAGTGATTTAGAGTTTATCAAAGATTGTACTGTCCAAACCACTACAAACAATGATGAGTTGTTGATAGACACATTGGAGTTGACAAGACAGGAAAGTGGATGTGCACAAAGTTCCGAGGTTCCAGCTTGCAAAACAGATCTTGAAACAGATAATGTTTCTTTGGTAAAATCAGATACTAAATCATCTACTTTTGTTGGAGTGCTTCCTACTCAATCTTTAAATGATAAATTTATCAAGTACACATTCCAAAGAAAGAGGAAGAAGGAGCTTATGAGCAGCACTGATGGGGATTCTTCGGTTGATGAGAGCATTGTGAAGAGAAAGATGGAGGGGAAACAAAACGACTTATTGAAGTCGCAGAATTCTAGCTTGGTTACTGAATCATCCAGAGATAGTCGAAGACTAGTGCAGGTTGCTCGTCAGGTAGGTTATATATTTTTATGCACTCTTTTTTTTTTGTGCATTGTTTGTTTGTGGCATGCATTTGGATATGTTTGTGTTCATATGGGTGCTTCTTTATAGCAATGAAATCATAAAATTGTTAAAATTTGTGAGTTTCATTTTGTTGTACTTTCGCTCAACTAGGATATTAATATGGGCTAGTTCAGATAGGCTTTTTAATTGTGATTGATAATGCTCTCTTATCTTCAATCAGTTGTTAACTTCATCTGAGTTTGAGCTGGTTTGAATTTTCTCTGCTGATTATAATAAATTACCGTAGTCTTGTCTATGATATGATATTTACAAATTTATTTGTGCCAAACTATCATCAACTTGTTGTGACAGTAAGAACAATTAGGCAAAAAGAACAGGAACTGTTTCCAAAAGTTTCCAAGTATATCTTGCAGGATTTAGCATTTTTCTAATACAGTAAGTTTTAACTGTTGGCAACCTTTTTTTCGTATTTATTTTATTTTATTTTTCTCTTGGTGCCGTTTTGCTTTATCTAGGGCAACAGTCTGAGTTACGTTTTGGGTGAAGATATCATTTTTCCCTTTTTATCACTTTGTTCATACTGTTGCATCTCTAAAATACTTTGCAAATGCTGACCTTAAACAATCCCCCGATTTTATTCTCAATTGGTTCCTTTTTTAAAATTTTCATGGATATGCTGATCACTTATTTCTTCAGTCCTCTTACGCTGCTTTTCAGAAAACTTGTTCTTTCGGAGAAATTACCTCTCTTGTCATATGTGGATCATATCTTGGTGAAAGCTCTCTGTGATTTCTTATGACATAGCCCTCCATGTTTAGATTCCACAAGTTGTCTTTTAACGACGTTATGAATACAGTATAAACATATAATAGCTAATACTTTATTCTATTGTTTTTCCACCATTACCATTACAATTAAATAGAAACTAATGTCTGTTCAGATAAAATACAAAGTATAATTTAAATTGTTGGGACACAAATATGGACTTGGATTTGTTTGTTTTAAGTTTACAAGCTGGTTCATTATATCTTGACCTTTGTTTGTTAACATTGTAACATGAAAAAATGACATTGAGAAGCATGGCTTGGGAAACTTTTCCATTCAAAGATCAATAATGCTGGACATCCCACTCCCACCTTTGTATCTCACGTCCATCCCAACTATTGACGTGGGAATTGGTCGGTGGATACACATTAATGATGATTTATCTCATTTACCACATGTATTCACTTACTAATTCCGACGTCATTGGTTGAGTTGGATGTGGGATACAAAATTGGGATGTCTCATTACTCTTCGAAGTTCAAAGATATATTTCTAAATTATTAACACCAGAATTTTGGTTTTCTGATGTTTTTTTTTTCATCTTCTTAATTAGGTTAATATGGTTGTATTCATGTCACTTGCTTTCACCAAGTCTGGTTCTTCATTTCTTAGCTGTTATTTTCTTGGGCTTCTACCTTTATCAATGCCACGAGTAACCTGGCACCTTAAATATCACTTAATGGTAAATATAGGCAATTTAAAGCTACTAATTTGATTCGACCTGCAACAAAACGTTTTTCTAGTAAAAGTTATCAATGAATTCTTTATGCTTACAAGCTTTAACTTTCTGATTATGAAGTTTATCCTTTGTTTTACTACAATAATTAAACCCTCCTTGAATTTTATATATGAGATCTATTTGTGACTGCTAGAATTGCTGGTTATTTATTTAGTTGTATATCTTTTGTTGATTTCTCAGTGCATCCATTTTGTTTTGCACTAGTGACTAGTCTCCAGGAGTCCTCATTTTTGAGGTTTCACGTTCAGAACTGGAGGTTGTCTGGTCATTTAAATGAAGCAAGCTTCACTTTTTTCCTTTCACCTTTTTGATCCGATGGGGAAGGGGTAGGGATAGTCTGTTTAGGTAGTTGTTTTTTGGTAATTGAGGATCGTCCTTGCTTAGTTTCAAGTCCTATCACAGTTAGAGCAACCTTTAGGAGTACTGAGTACACCTCTATTTGGCCATGGATGCTCCCAATGAAGATAGAAATGATATACTTACTGCTCATTTAATAACAATCTTGTTGGAGTTGCTTTCCTTTTCCTAATGGTTACACTTGCGTATGGATCTGTTGCATGAATGTGCTATGTGTTTTCAGTGTCAAGCCAACACAGTTATGAATCAGTTTCTTGTTATCTCTTTCACAGCTTATATCATTGTCCGAGAAGAAGCAGTGGAAGTAGCTTTGCCTGAATAGAGAGAAGACTGATCCCCACTCCTCTGCAACGTGGGTAGGAAGATGGTGTTTTGTCAAAGAATCCTGACAAACTGGCGGCTGCTGTATCAAGGAAGAGATGTAGATCCCATAGTTAATAGTATATGGATTCATATATTCATCAAGATATCAACAGTGTTGTATTTCTCTAATCTTCTCTTTGCTTTATATTATATTAGTTATCAAATTTAAACCAATTGGGACAGTTATATTAAAATGATCATTACAATTTTTCCAAGTATCCTAGCCAATTTTGAAGCTTTTGGAAAGGCAAGATGAGCTCTAATAAAGTTGCATTAAGTACGAGCGCCGCCCCACAGAGGAGATACGGCAAGATTTTCAGTTAAGGGTAGTTAAATTTTCAGCCACCTGAAATGCTCTGTTGTGCATCAATCTGAAGAACTTCAGTTTTGTTGTGAGCTCTTGGGAGTTCAACAAAATCAAGAAAAGAGTACTTTGTTTATTAACCTAATATAATGCATTTTGCTAGCTATCTTTTGAGAATACTTTGTTTGTTCTGAAATCAAATTTCAAGGTAATTTTGGTATAAAAAAAAAGGATAAAATACTTTCAAAATCATAATCTAAGGATAAATTTTCTCATTAGGTGATTTAAGATTCATTTACCTGTAAATACTGACTTACACATAATAACCAAATTTACGTACAATAGATGATTTAAAAATTAACTCAAATGATTTTTAGTTACTATGTTATTCACCGGCTTATCCTATATGTTTAATAATACATTTTATTTGGGTTGAATTTTAGGTTAATTTACTCTGTTTTATATAACTTTTTCGTTTAATTTTAAGATAAAATATTATTTATCTATAACGTTACCAAATCACAATATAAACATCAACCTAAAAATACTTTAAGAAAAAATCCCAACCCTGAAAAATAAAATAAAACAGAGAATTAAGAAGATATAGAAGCAAATATCAATTGACTATTTATTATTCGTAAAGGAGCAGGAGGTGATATTGATCCGGTAGTGAAAAGCGTGAAACCCTTTGTAAAGGGAGTTGTTGTTGTTGTTGTAGTTGTTGTGTTGGTTTTTGGTGGAGATGGGATTGGCAAGCAAAGCAGGGGACTTGGTCTTCAAGGGTTTCACAGCTGGTCTTGGTCTCGCCACTGTTTATCTCACCGCCACTTTCTCTTTTAACGTCTACAAGGGCCTTTCTTGGCACAACGCTCAATCTGTAAGTGTATCTACTCTCTCTCTCTCACTCTCTGCTTTCATTAATTTATTTATTGACCAGAATCTGATGATCTTTTAGTTTGTTATCTATCTCTTCTTTTACTGGATTCGATGATATTAAGTACATCTATGTTAGTACTTTGTTGCATGATTGAGCAGGGTATGAGCTAATACTTTTGTAAATTGCGTGTGTTATTGTTGGAAAATTGAAGAAGAGAAAGATATGTTGTGTTCTAAACTGGGTGATATTTCATATTTGTTTGGCAATGTAAAGATATGATTTTTCTACTGTGTTGGTTGAACTAGGTTTTTACAAGTACATGGAATTCTGTTTCCAATAATATTTATATGTTGGGCATTTTGTTTCATGAGGTATGACTTTCTTTGATGTCCACTCGACTCGAGTGTTAAGAGCTGGAATTTTAACTGTGTTTGAGCAATCTTTGAAATATAGGCCTTAGCTTCTATTAAGAAGGTTTTGATTGTTGTCACATGTTGTTCTTCAGACTTCAAAACTTTTGCATCAAAAGACAGCTGTTTTGTTCAGTGTAGGCTGTTGTAGATAATGTTTGCGTTCATTAACATGTGATTCATGCTCATTCTTGGATTGTCCTGGTATGCTAGTAGTAGCAGCCGATATGATGATATTGCCACACTTGGTTACTATATTGTAAATGATTATTTTACATTTTCAAAGAAGTATGTGTTATAGCATGTCAACAGGTCAACAGTTAGCTGATGATTTTCAAGTTCTATGTTACAAATTAGAGATGTTGCATCAATGATGTGTTTTATGATTTTTTAAGAACCTTTGTATCCAGTTATTCTGCTATTAAAAGAGTATTTGGAAATTAGATGTTTCTAGGCTTATACAGGCATCTGTAATTGACAACTAGTCAACTAGAACTTTCATTTCAAGTGTAAGCTATTTTTTTTTTGGTCAAAAACCTATGCACAGACTCCCGAATCTGATTAGTAGTACACTTTTCTTTGATAATTATTTTTGTAGACCTAAAATACCTGGATCAGTTAAATTTGAGCATGTGAGATCCTGCTAATCAAGGCATGAGCAAGTAGTAGAAAGCCAGATCTGGAAATATAGGATTTTAGGAATTCTGTTATATTTTGTTGTTAGGGTTCATAGTTTAGTTTGTTCTTTTAGAAAGTTCACTCTCAACAATTTAAATGGTCAAGTGTCTTAAATTATCACAAGAAGTTGCCTTACTTTAGTGGTTTGCTTAATTACGGAATAACAACATTGTTGTCTGTTGCTCCTCCCACTCCATTCTTGTTTTATCCCCAACTATTATTAGCTCTAGTCTTATACTTTTTGTGTCTTGCAAGATTACAAAACATTAGATTTGCTGCCGCCTCTTGTTTTTTTTAGATCCTATTATATTGTTTATCAACCTTCTGGTGGACTGGTTGCGTAATCTTCTCTGTTGACCATTAAAAGTACCTGAGATGTGTTGGTTGAATCCGCAAACTTTTGGGTAATGGCGTCTAAATACTACCTTGGTCATAGCATTGTTTATGTCAGGTACTACTAGATACCAACTTCTTGTCCCTACATTTGATTGACTGATAAAAAGAACACAAGTTAAAGGGAAAACAAAATTGGATTTCAGATTTTGTGGTGATTCTTTATGGACCTTATGGTCACAAGTGCCAAGGGTTGATCTTTTAAAATTTTACTTCATCTATGTAGCAGGTGCAATGATTGATGATATCTGCTTAACATGAATGGCATTTAACAAACACATGTTTCATACGAGTCAATGAAAGCTACTATGCTTTGACATCGTTATATATATATATATATTGTATTCTGCTTAATCTCTTAGCTGCTGTTGTCTTTAGTCACTGCCATTTTATTTCTAAATTCTAATCGATCTCACTGGGATTTGTCATTTTTCTGCAGAAACTTGAGGAGTCGGAATCTGGTGAGAAATCTGCCTGAGTTGAAGCTGCCATCTGAAGCGGAAAATGTTGTTGGTTTTTTTTTTTTTTTTTTTTTGGGATCACAAAATTACAATGTAGTCTTACATTCAATTTGTCCTTTAATCGAGGAATGAATTAATTTCTTTGGCAAACAGACCTCAGTTACTGGGATTAAGTTTTGGAACCATATCTAGGTTTCTTTTCACTGGGATGTAATTTAAATTACCCTCTTTCATTTTCTTTCTTAACTTCACTATAAACCCGACTTGATTCATTTAAGTACTTGTCTGTCAATTACTTTGTGGAATTTGAAATGTAAAGTTGATAGATGTTACTGCAAATAAGACTCGGGAAATAGACATGAATAATGTACCAAGAAATATATGCTTGCATTTCCTTTTCTTCCCCCATTTTCCAGCTTGAGGAACAACACAGGTCCAATTTTGAGTTTCTATTTGATACCCAGATGGAGAATTATTGTAATTCACTGGTATCGTCATTATAGGATGTTAGCAACAAATTCAAAATCTAACATGATATTACAAGTAGAATAGAAAATTTAAATTTTGTGTTAAAACTCTTTTGTCCAATGTTCTTGGTTCTAGAGAAGTGAAGTCATCTGTGATGATCCAAAGTTATGTTTCATTTCATCAAAGTCAGTAACTGTACCATGAGTATTACAAATTACAATCCAGTGCAGACCAAAAAGACAAAACATTACACAACAAACGCTGAAATAGAGCTTCAATCTAAGAGCATCTCCAATGGTATAAGTAAATTTGGATCATTAAAAGTTACCACCTCAAACATGAATGATTGTTTTAAAGGATTGCTAAATCTGATGATTGTGTAGTCCACAATGTTACACTTTATCTAAATAAAAAATTTACTTTACTTAAATCAAAAATCTAATCCCTCCTAATTTTTTACCGTTCATGTTCATTTTTATTTCAAGGGTAAAAAAAAAAAAAAAACTATAACAGACAAGAGAAGGTATATGATATGGGTATCGATCCATTCTTAATGAAGAGACGAATTTTACATAATTGAAATTTTTAGGGTAGAAACAATGATGAGATACATATGTGATCTGAAAAAAAAGAAGAAAAAAAAACACATATGAAAGAGAAATGATAAAATTATAACATCATTTATTTTTGATTAAATTGGTATTTGATTATTGAAAGTCAATCTTCAAATTTAATTATTGGAGAGGCAATTTGATTATTGATAACTGCTAAATTTTAGTGACTCTGTTGGACAGTGTTTTTTGGATAAATAATCAAATTTTGATTACTCTCCTACTTTTAAAAATACCATCGGAGATGCTCTAACACTAACAATTTTTATTTTTATTTTTTGAAAATTTTCCAAGGTGAGCCAACTAAAATGCAACTCTGTTAAGCTTTCCAAATTTTATTTATTTATTTTGGAACAAAAAGTTTACAAAATTTAAGAAACTTACGCGTGAGAGTTTCCTAATTCGAAGTTTTTATTTTTGTTTTGGAAACTTCCTAATTCGAAGTTCGACTGAGAGTAGGATTATGTTTACCTTACAAAACCAGGGTTCACAATCCTACTCTCAGTCGAATTTCTAATTAGGAAACTTACTGACTTGGAGTGTAATCCACCTCTCTCACTCATAACCGTTTTACTGACTTCTGGGAACAAATCCTATGCAAAATCTACTTCCGATTTCGGTTCCTTGCAGGACAAGGAATGTATCAAACTAATAACCTAAGAGTTTCCGTTTCCATATTCATTCTGCTCTTCTTGTTTCCATATTCATTCTGCTTTTCTTGCTCTGGAAGCTCTGCTTACAGCCTCTTTTACGATTTCTTGTTATCACAGCCACAGCCGCCACTCTTCTTGTTTCCGTATTCGTTCTGCTTTTCTTGCTCTTGAAGCTCCGCTTACAGCCTCTTCTACGACTTCTTGTTATCACAGCCACAGCCGCCACTGCTCACCAATCACCATGACCGAAGTTTTACTGGATATGGCGGAAGAGCACTACTTGAAAGGCAACACCGTCTCCGCTTTCAAGTGGGCTTCTCTTGCCCAGGAATTGGATCCAAATTTTGGATCGGTAAACCTTTACGTGGAGGCTTACCGTATTAACTTGGCCGCTTTCATAATACACCCTAACGGTGAGCGTAATTGGTACAGACTTCTTGATATCGAACAACACTCTGTCTCTTGTCAGGCCATTACACATAGATTCGTTAAGCTTGCTAAGATGATCGATCCTGAAGTTCATAGCTCGGCTGCTGCTCCCACAGCCTTGAAGCATATAACCATGGCCTGGGAGAATCTTGGAGAGCCGGATAAGCGGTGCGCCTATCATGCTCGCGTCGGTCTACCGCCACCCACATTGGAGAAGCCGCAGCCGCAATTGGTGAAGCCGCAGTTGGAGAAGCCACTGGAAATTGGTTCCAAGAAAAGAAGCCGATTGGAGACACATATGGAAATTGCTTCCAAGAAAAGATGTTCAAGTTCTCATCCTTCGGAAAATACTTCTCAGAAAAGATGCCAAGTAAATTCAAGTTCTCATCCGTCGGAAATTGCTTCCCAGAAAAGATGCTCAAGTTCTCATCCGCCGGAAAATACTTCCCATAAAAGATGCCAAGTAGATTCAAGTTCCCATCCACCGAAAAATGCTTCCCAAAAAAGGTGCCGCATTAAGTCGAGTTCTCATCATGTCAACAGACACAGGGTCATCTTTTGATTTTTTTTTTTACGGTTGCAATAATGTTCATACTCAAAGTTGTAAGCAAACATATGAGGTCTGTTATTTTACTTGATGCTTTTTAGATGTATAACCCAAAATATGAGTGTAGTTGTATTCTGCTCTATTGCTAGATTGCATTCCTATGTTGCTTGATTGCATTCCTATTTTGTTATTTAATTTAGCTATAACCAATACTCACCACCAATTCAACAGATCAATTTTATAAAAATCTAAAATTTAGGAATATGTAAGTTATTCGACAATGCCAAGGAGAAATTGTGTCGACACATTTGTTGTAATTATTTATGTCCGCAAAATCCAACAACAATAATAGCATTATTGACAGTTCCTTTAAGTGATCAATGATGGTCCATTTCTTTTGATTTGCATGGATTTCATTTCTTCCATTCTTGTATGTACCTTAATGTTACCAGCAAAGAGTAAAGATTCACCAGGCAGGTCACTGGTGTAACATGTGCACAACATATTGGGTTTGGTTACTCATTGATATAGTGGTCAACTGCATTAATGTTACCTGAGATCAGAATTGCCCTTAGAAAATATATATGGAGGTTCTGATTTTGCTTAGAGTCGATATACAATTTTACATTGTCTAGCATTTTTGTAGTTACTTCTTTCGAGCTATAACAATAACAAAATAGCCTTTAACTAAGCCCCAAACAGGAACTTAACAGTGTAAGATTGATTTGGTACCATTTGCTTGTTTTCGGTTGCAGTAATGATGATGAACGAAATGGTCACTTACATGGACGCTGTCCAGTGGCTGTGTACATAGGCTATATGGTTTATTATGTCATGCCTAAATTGCTTGTTTAACTGCTGGTGTTTTGACAACATATACATATATATACAACATCATGGAATATCAGGCGCAGACTCGCCACCGACGTGGTGGTCGTGTTAGCAGTTACTGCACCGCAAGTCAACTCAGGGCGTACCCAGGAATGTAAATGGATAGTCATTCCTATAATTATCATGATAACCACATCATCATTTCCATTTCCATTTCATATCAAGTAACATTCACGCAACAACAACAAAAGAAAATAATATGGTACCACCGGGACAATAGGTTTCCTCTATACACATTGATTTCACACTATAACTACAGTCTAACGGTGTGGCAGAATCTGGTGGTAAACTCAACTCTCTTCTTTTCGCAGTCTTCAATTTCGCTTGAACAATAAAGAAAAAGAATGCTATTGAATGAATTTGGTTTTCTTGGTCCCTCCGAAATGTATATCACGGGACTATTTCGTAAGTCAATGGAGCTGTAACCTTCATGTAATCAATCCATCTTCACTTTCTATCACTCATCTAATGGTTTCTTACCTGATCAGCTTATGTTGAAACTCCCATCCCAACTTGTAGCAGATCTGACGAACAACGAAGGAAAGTGCAAATGAAATGGTGAGCAGGAGAACCAAGATTTTCCAAAAAGCATAAACAAAATGAAAAGGAGGAAGCACTCCGCTAATTTGTAGCAGGACATGTACCTAACAGGTTGGTTATTGATGTGCCACATCTGAGATACCCCTTGAGTTGCTTTGAATTTCTGCCAATGGATTCACAATGAACCCACCACCCTGAAGCCTCGACCTGCGACTCTCCAACCCCAGTGTTTCAGCATGGCCATGCTTATCAGCTCTATGACGCATGGCAGCCAATGATGGGGTGCCACCGGAAGTAGAATATCGACCTTCTGTCTTCCTCCAAAATTTAGAGGTCAAAAAAGATGCACGAGGTAGTAGGCAGCATGTGGTTCCTTGGAAGTCAGTTTTAGTCATCCTTCCACTTGTTAATGCCAAGTCGTACGATATCTCATCCAGGGCCAACTCTAGGCCATGAACACGTGTCTCCAGGGACTGCATCCCATTCTGTGAGGTCCCAATGAATTTCTGCACATATGGGAGAAAATGGAAGCAACAATTAGAAGAAACATCATCAAAATGCACTAGTTCTTGTATAGGCAATAGACATGCTAGAACTCTTACATTAACATTTATCAACTACCTCAAAAAATGTACACCAAAGTTAAATAAGAAAATATATGTACTATGGAAGTGCAATGGACTGCTTTCCAAGAAGATTAAAGGGGAATTTTTTTTTTTCAGGAATACCTATGTTAAAACTAAAACTTTGATAACTGACTATATCAGGTGAATGTCAGAATGCAAAATAATGGATTGTTTATAAGTTTTTGGAGAATTGAACTTGAAATTGATCCAAGCACAAGCAGCCACAACTGCCACATTATGTGTTTATGTACTTCTTCCTCTTATCTTCAGGTATCCGTCAAGCTACTTGCGTTTTATCCAAGGATCATATATGATCTCAGGCAATTGTTTATAAAAATACTCAAATGGCATGAAATCAGAGTATAATGTAAGTTTTCAGGTATCATAATTACAGTCTAATTGTGTTTGTTTGAGTTGATAAACATATAAATATCAGAAACTAACGAATCATCACCAGGATGCGGATTGATAACTACTCCTTGTTCCAAAGAAAAGAGTATAAGCAGAAGAGAGGTCTGAAAATTCATCACAGAACCATTCATAACTGGTAGATCGAAGTAGTAGCTTTGTATTCTTCATCAAATTCGCTGATGAAGAATTACCATATTAGAAAATTTTCAAGTATGTCAAGGATAATGAAGGTTTTTATACAGATGGGTTTATAGAATTACTCAAGTTCCATATAACTTCAAAGCTTCAGCTGAACAAGCTAGCACAATAAGCTGGAAGAATTATTCTAATTCACTTAATATTTTCATTGTTGGATGGAACCAGATGATTACAAATTCAGCATCTAACATCGGTCAGTAGGGTAAGTTCAATGATAGACGAAGTAGTGACGAACAATTTGCTAAGCGCGTAGTAGTTTTAAAAGATTGGTCTAGTCTCTAGAGTCTAGACAGATCTAGTGAAACTTGCTGGTATACTCAAATTAAATGACAGTAAAATACTTTAAGAATACCAAGTTTAAAGCACTGTAAACAAACCTGAAGAAGATCAAGGAGACTTGATTGCTGCTTTTCAATCTGAACAAGCTGGTTGCGAATCAAAGATATATCCTCACAGTCTTTATGATTAGTGTGGAGATTCTCAGTATTATTACTGAATACAACAGGTGATTCAAAAGTCTCCTCGTGGCATGGAGCCACTCGAGATCCAGACCTCAATCCTCCAAATTTGTTCATCTTTTCATCAGAATTTCTATTGAAAAGGGAACGTCTCGTTTCAGGCTTTGAAAGCCTAGTGTTCTCGTTATCCCACCTTTTTGAGATATTCTCATCTCTTTCCTTGACATCATTCTCCTGGGCACTCATCAAAGATGCAGCACCAGGCACAGCAATCTCAACTTTCCAGTTAGAAGATTTCTTATGATCCACCTTTTGAGACATTGCCAGACTCGATTTCTTGTCACTATTCTTTAAGGCACTTCCCCTCCTAGAAGTTCTAGCAAATGAATTATCAGGGGGAGTTGAAGTTAATTTTTTCCTCAATTCAAGACCTGCAGCAGAAGAACTCTTGGATCCACGTGGATATCCCCCATCGTTAGCATCCTCTGTCCAAATAGAATTAAATTATGTGATGAACAACATCATTCATATGTCACAAATGAGTAATGACCCTGAATTGAACATCACAGGGCAGTCCAAGTAACAATAAATTCCTCAATTGAACAAGAAACTCCAAATTCAGATCTTCCAATCCAACCAAATATGAGAAAACATATCATCTAATTCTAACTCTCTAATTGATCTAACATTTTCTACTATCAAATGGAAAGAACAAGCAATTAAAATGAATCACCCCCATACCTTTAGAAGAACACTGTGATCGCGGTGGCGGAGACACCTCGTCTGATAGATCTGGAACCTGTTTCCATGCTTCAATCATCTGATTCATAACTTCTCTTACTGCCTTGACCTGCAAAACAACCAGGAAACAAAAGTAAAAAATTAACATCAACAATCACATAATTAAACACAATAATAAAAAGACATAGGAAACAGAATTACTAACCTTATCAAATTTCCTACTCTCAAAAACCTTCAAGCAATTTCCTTTAAACTCCGCCATCGCATCCTTCTCCACCACTGCCAACCTCCACAGCGCCTCCGCTGCCGCTTTTCTCGCTGCCCAATCTTCGCCACTCAAAAACCCCAGCAAACAACTAATCAACCCCTTCTGACTCGATCCGCCAACCGCACCCGACCCGATCACACTCCCAATCACCACCAAACCCGCCGCCTTTGCCTTAAAACCGTCATTCTTCACCAACTTCTCCAATCTCACCATCATCCTCCCCAACCTCCCCGCGTCCGGATCCGACGCCGCATCTATCGCAGCCGCCAGACACAGTGCCGCACCGACTTGCGCGTTCACGTCCTGCTCCGTGAAAAGCACGTCGGACAACAATTTCAACATGGTGACGAATGCCGACGAAGTGACACGAGCTGCGAGCGACGAAATTGTGCTGATGCAAGTGGCCTGAATGGAAGAGTTCTTGTCTCTGAAGCTACGCGAGAGATTGTTAACGATCTTGGTGACGTAAGGAGAGAGATTGTGAAACGACGCGAGCGTGGAAATTACGTGGATGCATTCTTTACGGACGGCGAGTTTGTCGGAGGAGTTCGTCACGAGAATGCAGGATAGGAATGTCGGTAGCAGAGCGGCGTCGATACTGGAGACGATGGATTCAAGTTCGGTTGCTGCGAGCGAGTACGTGTCCCGGTCGGCGAGCTTCGTTAGGAGACCGTACACTCTTGTTTTTAAAGGCTGAGCCATTTCGGTTCTCGTAGTCGCTGTTCTTTAGAACTTAGAATCTAGGTTGTAACGGTGACGGTGGTGGTGTTGGTGGTTGCGCCGCCGGGATTTCATGTATCGCCGGTGATATCGGCGGTGGTGAGTGTCCAGTACTGAAAAGAGGAGGAAAAAAAACTGCGTGTGTGCAGTTTATGTCTCTCTGGATGTGCTTTTTAAAAGTTGCACGAGAGCTGTCATTATATTGACGACGTCGTTTTGTACAGTTCTCAGTTTTTTTTTTTGTACTATTTAAGATTGAAATCGGAAGAGAAAAACTTAGACGGTTTCAACGGCACGTGGTGAGATCAAGCCTATGAAATTGAGTCACGTATGAGAATATTTACGATTCTAATATAAAGTATGTTAAATTAGCAAAATTTGATTAGATGGTCTCACCGTCAGACAGTGAGACCGTCCCACACAAGTTTTTCTTGAAGAAAGAGAGGTGTTTTGTTTGTTTTTACTTCAATTTTCGTCCGAGGAAATCTTTATTACACCGGCTACACTAACTTAGTGATACGAGAAAATCTTTAATGAGACAGTTTTATATTCATTTGGTGGGATAGTCCAATAAAATTGTACAATTTAATAGTTTAATAATATATTTTTACATTTTCAAAATAAATAGTGTAATCTCATGAGACATTTTTACCAAATAGATATAATACTGTTTCATTGAAAATTTTCTCCGATAGCACATATATATATATATATATATATATGTGTCAACTTTTTCTTTTATTTTTTATACTCCTGACAATATTTAACTCTCCTTCTCTTTCATCCCATTGAGTTTTATTATTATTTTACCGGACAAATATTTATGTCGGTATATCAATGATTGGCTGCACCATGCAGCTGATGCATTCGATGTATTGAAGAATTTCTTCTTCTTTTGAAGAAAGCTTAGCTGGAATTTTTCACATTCCTTATTATTATTTTAATAAAATTGTTATTAATTAATTAATTAATTATAAATGTAAATGATTTGGTATGCTCGAGTCGAGTCCATCAAAGCTAGAGCACATTGGAATTTTTCTCTTCCTACTTTTAACTCGCATGCACCGACCGACTATGTCCAAAATCTGTCACGTGCCATATACGTTAGTTGCACAGAATGTCCGTGAAACCAGTAGTGTACACCTGGCAATGGACGTTGAAGAGAGTGAGAGAAAGTTGTGGGACCCACCACGGTGAGAAAGTTAATTACGGGAGAGACTAGCACTAGGGAGTAGGGAGAAGCATGTGAAGAAATTATGTATTATTGACAGTTAATACCGGTAAATTAGCGCCAAAATTAAGCAGTCACGTGATAAGTGCACGGGTTATTATAACAAGTTACTGTGACTGCAATCAACTTGCTTCAATTTTTAACCCTCAAATTATTACTTGTACATCATTCCACGAGAAAAATGTTTCCATATTAAATATTATTTGAGGAATTCTTTGATTTAGATTACTAATATTGAGTATATTTAATTTTTAAATTTGATTTTGCTTCCACAAAATGACTGCCGTGACTGATGCCTTCATTTTTATGATAGCTTGTATGGCAAAAAATAATAATCACAAATCAAATCAAATAGCAAAGTTGGTAGTATAGGAGTTGTCAAAAAAAATAAACAGACGGCCAAACTTTAGCTTTTATTTGCCCAAATGGCGATTTGCCAGATCCTTTTTTTTTTTCAAATAAAATTCGAGATTTGATTCGCTTGTTAAGTTAAGTTAAAACCTATTACTATCTTAATCGTGACTATAAGGTTTATATCAATAGTTAAATCTTTAAAGTGATCAAGAAGATGAATTCGTTATTTCCAATGACACCGGATTACTCATGCATTGAAATTAGAGGCCTTGCTGTGGGTGAGTCTCATTGAATTTTAGGTAGTAAAGTTTATTTAATCCATTCCTGCCTTGCATTGCATGCATGCTTATAACTTTATAAGAAATAAAGATTCTTGATGATCATAGTCGTACATGTGGATGGTTATATATATATAAATCAATATAGTTAAGTAAGTTAAATGAATTAGTTTAGATATGGTATGGAGTTATAGTCATTTATTGATCACAAGTTTTGAAACCTACTCATATATATTGTTGTTTCAACCTCCTCACCTACCACACTTAACCAAAACATTAGCACACATGTAAAGGTTTCTTATCATTGGCTTTGTTTTGATGGAAGTAGTAGAGGTCCGGTTGGTGAAAGGCTCTCATGAGTTTAGTTGAATGGATGACCAACCAAATAATTTTTTTTTTTAAAAAGGAATTTTTATATATAACTCATTATATAAAATGGATTTCGTGTTATATTTCAAAAACAACCACTCCATTAATATTCTTATCCAACTTCATAGTTTATACACACTACAAATTTTACGTTTAAACTTGAAGTTCTAGCATAAAAAAACCGATCCTACAAGAAAACGGTAATAGAACTCGAAGTTCTCACATAAAAAAAACGATCCTACGGGAGGATGGTAGTAGAAGGAAATAATGGTGATTATAATTTATATGAATACATACAAATAGAAGTTATGAAAATATATATACGAAATGTTAACGAGAGAAGCTGAGGTTGATCTGAGGTTTACTTTAATTAAGGTGATTATACATGTCGGTTGGATTGGAACAGACGTACAAAAGTATTAACTATTTTGGAAGTGTAAAGCAACCCAAATATATTGGAGTTTGACATTTCTTGAATTAGATTGTGAAATTAATAGTAATAGTGATAGATACAATCATAATATCTTTTCAAGCGTAAAATCCAATCGTCTTCTACCCCACCTTTTGTTGCAAATTTCGCCATCCTCACCGGATTCAATTTATTTATTTTTTGGTCCACTCCACATAAGGAAATCAATTTATATTACAAGTTCATCTAATTTGGGTTTTTTTTCCTTCAAGTATTACAATAAATCTTGACAATGAATGAGTCATGGTCTAAGAATAAATTGTATATAAACGACCCAAAATCTATTTTATAATACCGGAAAGAAAACTCCTTACGTATATCTATGAAGTATACATGATGAGACTCTAACCTCTCCCCACTATCATGGAAGGAAGGGTGCACTTACCATTGTTCTATCGTTTAACACTATCATAAATTATAAACATATATTTGTTAATAGGGTTTGGCTAATATACATAAAAATTAACGATACATAGTGATTTAATATCTTTTAGATTTTAATCTAATGACTAAAATAAATGAGGAAATTAAAAAATAAAAACAAATGAAAATAGATATATGGACAAATTTTATCTCATAACCACTTTGTATTGTTGATGCTCATGTAGAGTATTGTAGCTAATTAAACCTTATTGAATGTGTGTTTACAGTAAAGATAGATTTATTAATTTCTCTTAAAGCACAACTTTCATCCCTTTAAATGTAGACTAGAACGTCCAAAATCAAAATCTTTTATATAATTATAAAAGATTAAACGATGATATCTTAATCGATCAAATAATAAATCAAAAGATTCATTTATATGTATAATTACTTTTATGTCTGAGGTTGGTCTATAATCATGGGTTCGAGTCCTCCTTTAAAAAAAACTTAAATGTATGTAATACTTAAAAAAAAATTCTTCATCAAAACTTGGTAACATACATGTGGGTTGACCGTTGACCACCCCAAATGGCGAAACCATCTAATAAAGGAGGACCCAAATAGAGGGAACATGTTCACATGGATAATAGAAAACAAAGAGAATGTGAAACACTCTTCTCATTCCGGATATCAAGTTCATTCCCTATATATCATTTTGTTTCATTCTCAATATCTTCAAGTTGTGCATGAAATTTCAATTTTTCTATCAAACCCATGTGCTTCAAGCAGTTCTTTGCATGTGGTGCAACACATAACGTGAACTAGCTATGCTAGAAGACAAATTTATTAGGCATATTATTCTAGTAATGTCATATACTGAGAGGTGCGATACATGTTGATACTCATGTCCTGATGATTGGATAAGAAAATTTTCGGTGTATCGGTCGGTCCGTCCTTTACGGATTTGATATATTGTTATGTTATATTTAAAAATAGACTAATTGGCACTAGACCCATCTAAATTGTACATGAAATTACAACCTGCTTTCTAAATGTTGTTTTTAGACGTTAAACCACTTGAACTGTTGAAATTTGACAGAATAGGGACATAATCTCTTGTACCCAAGGATAGATTACAAAAAAAATTTTCAAATTCTCACAGTTCAAGAGGTTTAACATCTAAAAAAATATGAGACAAGTTGCAACTTCGTATACAATTCAAGAGGTCTAGAGCTAATCAGTCTTAAAAATATTTACAAAATAGAAATTAGAAATTTTGTTATTGTTGGGGTTCGCGTGCAAGTGACCACACTTGAATTTTTCCAGCAATTAAACGCAGTCGTTTTTCTCTTGCTTGTCCAATTCCAAGTTTTTAAAACCAATTTCATGATTGAGGTTGCGGTGATCATCATAGTCACGTGATGGGCCCCACTAAAAGGGTCATTGCCTTTGTGTGGGGTAATGGTAGACCCCATCATCAAAGGGGTACTGTACCTGAGTCGGGACATTATAATTTTTTGTAATATATAAAAATTATAATGGTAGGTATAAAGCATCGTATTATTATTATTTTATCTCCACCCTCCATAATTCCACATGCTTGCAATTGACTCACAAGTCACAAGTGATGGACCTAATCATAATTAATTTAATTTTTATTATAGTTTTGTTTTTAATCAGGGTTGATAATTTATTAATGTCAAGAAAAATTAAATTAATTTTTGATAACGATTGACCACGAGTTTCATCTTTGGGCTCTCTTGCTCAGCCCATAAATAAATTAACAATTAACTAATTATTAATGTCTTGTTTTGTATTAGGGTTTATCACTGGTATTCCCTTTTCAATTAGGAAGTGAAATCCTTGAACGTAGTGGATTTCTGTTTTTAGTCTATAAATAGTAAATACTTGTCAATTGCATCGCACTTGGTGGCTACCACAGTTTTTGTGTTTTATTTTTTGCTAGCCCTATTTATAAAGCAATGGTGGCGAATTGGGCTCAAATCTAAGGTCAAACGGATAAACTTATACGAAGATTTCATTGCACTTAGTTGCGTTTGTACTTAGTGGCGATCGGGTTGCGGCTGCAACAAAGGAGAATTTTGAATGTATATTTCAATCAAATCAAATGCCTTGGCTAATGCTTTTACCAGAGAAAGGCAGCACTGATCATCTGTGTAGTTTCTACAGTCTCTCAAGAGGTAAGTCTAACCAAATCGTATTAAAAGAAGCTAGTGATCATAAGTGTTTTTCCTTGAAAGGCCGGCTTCTAATGATTGATAGAAATTTTAATACAAGTCTTTTTGATCCATTCTCACGTTTCCATATTGAACTGCCACACATGGACCCAAGTCCATTCTTTGGGTAACAAGGCACTTTTTTTAGGCCATAATTCTTCTTTATCAATTGAAGTATTAGAATTTTCTGGTGATAAAATCTATCCGTCCGCGAAGGAGAGAGCTCAGTTACTGGCTCAAGCTAAAGTCATGGAAGAAGCACTCTCTATCTAAAGAGAAATAAGACCATGTTACTGAGTCGAAGGTTTTCTTTGAGGCAGTAGCAAATACATTTGTCAAAATTGAGTTAAAATTGAATTCTCTATCGTTCGCCTGGTTTCCGTAGGATAATAATTTGTAATGTTAATCTAGTTAGATTTCGTAGTCTAAATTATAGCAAATACATGTACCCAACATGCACGTTTCAACGAGATTACTGGCACCTATTATTAACAATAATAACAAATAGCAAACTGCTCATAACCACTTCATGAATAAGTCTTCCATAACATGCATGAGAGTGTCGCGGTTGCACCCATGTATATATTTATATCTATCGTGGCTGACCATATCATTGGTTCTGATATATATCAACCAGCTGCAGCAATGCAGCATGAGCCACTATGTTTCTAACACGAGGGATATGCTATTCTTAGCAACTAAATGCTTTATATCAGGCTATCAGCAATTATACTATCCATATCACCAACATAAAAAATCTTACCATTATACATATTAACCACCCCCCCTAAGCATCTGACTCGAGCTGAAGAGGAAGCAAGCCACTGTCAATCGCCATTATAATACCATTGAAAATTGCTCTCGCCTCTGCCACTTCAGCCAAAACAATTCCCTTAAAAACCAGAGCAGCCGAGTCCCACCACTTCACCTTTGTCATCCCTGAACACGACACCAATCCCATATTTATCTACACCATTAATAACCGCAGCGTCCACATTGAGCTTGAACTGACCAGCCTGAGGAGTTTTCCAGCCACCACTCGAAACCGATCCTACATATTAGAAGCATTCTGCAGATTATCAACGAAATCCACAGCCCTATCCCACATGTTACCACCTAGATAACCACCTTTACCAAACAGAATTTGGTTTCTACAAAACCACAAGTACCAGGCAGTCACTACAAATTTACAAACCTCCTCCTTGCTGCCAACAGCTTCTAAGTTCTAACCACAAAATTCTGTCCAGTAATCCAATCTCACAAAAACCACCTTTCATGGAAAGTGAAAATATTGAACAAGAATGCCCGGCTCTTCATTCTAGCGATCCTTCATCGTGGCAGCATCAGATCAAGGGGATGATTTTTGGATTTCTATTGTTCAGTAGATTGAAATATAATTAAATCAGTTTATAAGAAATGAAGAATCCCTCCGAATAGAATATAAAATATAAACATATAAATTTATAGTAAATTGAAATCTAAGCTAGATGAAGTCTAAAGTCACAAGCTGACTATCAACAAGAAGAAAATGAAACGTAAAGTCATAAAATATGCAAAGCTATTGGGATTTGGGAGTGATAGAACACAAAGTTAGGCCATTCCCTTTCTGGAGAGTTTACTTTTTCTTGATTGTATTTCTTCTGTAATCTTTCTTTATTATTGATTGATTAGTTTCCCGTTCTATATTTTGATTGATCTAGTTTCCTACTTTGTACACATAATCAGTGGATACTAGACAATCCTTAATTGTATATATTGTAGTCTCAATTGTTAGTAGTATTATTACAATATTCATCAAATTTGTTTATGGTATCAGAGCTCATCTGTCCTTTGAACAGAAAAAAAAAAAATCGATCCTCAAGTCCTCTTCTAACCCTACTTCTACCTCTCCTCTACCACAACTACCACCATGTCGTCACCAACCAATGAATCTCAGATATTGTCTCAAACACAGACATGCGCCACTTCTCCAACAAGCTAGACAGCCATCTCTGAAAAAACGACAATGATATCTCCACCATCGAACCCTGCAACTCAAGGTAATCTTGTTCCTCCTAATGGAAATTTGATCTCTCTTAATGCCTCTTCTCAGATTCCATTCAAACTCACGAAAAAAATGGAGGGAACTATGCATCCTGGAAGTCTCAACTGACCAATCTAATCTTTGGTTATGGACTTCTTGGATTTGTTGATGGCTCTCAACCGTGTCCATCAAAGACCGACTCCGGCTATCTCTTTTGGACCCTTCAGGACTATCTTGTACTCCTAGGAATTCAAGCCACTGTTCACAACACAATTGGTCCAACCATCAACAACTGTATCACATCAGTCGATGCCTGGAATAAGTTAGAGACCAGTTATGCCAATCACTCCGACACTCGGATGCTCTTCATCATGTCTTCTCTCATGTCAAACACGAAGGAAAGTAAAATAGTGGCTACCTATATGAATAGGGTGAAAAGCCTTGTTGATGATCTAACACTCATTGGTCACCGTATGAATGACGCCCAAATCATGGCTTATACTCTGAATGGTTTGGCCGATGAATTCAAAGAATTGACAGCAGCGGTTCGTATGCGTGACACTCCTATCTCGTTTGAAGATCTCTATGACAAACTCCTTGATGATGAGTTGACTTGAAATCATGGAGAACTGAAGGAAGAAGAGACACAAGTTACTGATCAACTTACTCAGAGGCGGTATAACAACAGAGGCCGTGGTGGTAGAGGAAACCATGGCAATCACAACACCACCACTCATGGCACTCACGACTTGGACAACAATTTTTCTACTCAAAACTACCAACCCGGCCAAACACAATTCCACTAGTCTTTGCCCGGAACTTCTTGAAAGCTTTTTCACTGCTATTTCTTGACCATCCTGTAATTCTCCTCTGAAAAAACTAATATCTAATCAGTACAAAAAAAATGTCTATTAGCGACCAACTATTTTCGATGGCTCAAATTACAGTCAGTGATTCAGACTTTTTCGACGGGTATTTTAACACCGTCGAAAATGATGAAAAAAGTAATGTCATATTTTTGACGGCCAAAGGTTGTTGAAAATAGTCAAATAAACTATCGAAAATGAGGGTCATTTTTGACGGTACTATTTGTACCGTCGAAAATGACACACATTTTCGACAATGCAATTTGTACCGTCGAAAGTGACCTACATTATCGACGGCACAATATTTGTTGTCGAAAATGATGAAAGAAGTAATATCAAAATTTCGACTGCTCAATGGCCATAAGAAATAGTCAAATAATTTGGTACTATTTTTTATATTATTTATTACGGTATTGTCATGAAAATATATAATTAGTTAATTATTATAATATTAATTAATAAATTATAATGAAATATATGTATGTATGTGATAATTTATATACTACAAAAAAAAAGATTTATAGGTCGATATTTTAAATGCATCACAATTGGTACTATTTTTTTGCTACTATATTTTTAGCGAAATCACTCTATGAATTTTTTCACCAAGTATTTTGGTTCAATTTTGAAATATCAATTAATTAAAAAAAAAACTCAAGGACACGTCGGGCTAAATTAATCAAGTATGAAATATAGAAAAATTATTAGTAATTACAAGAACATTTAGTTATTTTTAATTATGTCTACTAAACACGAATGTATTAAATTTTAAAAAAAGAATGCTCTAAAACTTTTTTTTAATATTGTATATCTTACAAAATAATTATAATTTTTTTTGAAATGAGTTTACATTATTAATTAATAAAATTTATTAATATTTCACAAAAATGTTGATTATAAAAAAAATCAATATGGATATATTATGCATTACCTGTAAAAATAAGTAGTTGTAACAAAATGGTAATAACAAGTCATAAGGGAATATTTTAATAAAATATTAATTTAAAATAAAATATCAAAACATATTAAATAGTATGCAAAATATATATTCAATTGAATAATGTATAAAATATATAAACAGTTTATATATTAATAGTTTGCAAAATATATTATATATAAAGTTATAGTAAAATGGTAAAAGCAACACTTACCATCTTCAATGTCCATGGTTCGAATCATAGAAGTTGCATGAATTATTTGGAATTTAACAATGGATCTGTGTGATGTGGGGTGTATGTGGTTAATCTTGAGGGTTTTCTACGAAGAGTCTAAGAGGTGGTGGAGCGTCAAAATTCAACTAATTTTGACTATTTTTTATTACTATTATCGACGGTACGAGACTGTAGAAAAAAGTGGTATTTTCGACGGTTCATCGTCCATTTTTAATAATATTACCGATGATCATTTTCATTTTTTTCGACGGCCCGTCGATGAAAGTTTATTTCCGACGAGCGTATTTTCGACGGCATTCGACGGCCGTTTACCGTCGAAAAATGGTATTTTCGACAGGAAACCATCTTTTGCGACGACGGCATTTAGCCCTCGCTGTTGACCAATTTTTTTTGTAGTGAATTAGTACAAAATAACAGGTGGTTAGATCATTTACTCAAATCGTCCCATCTTGATAGTTTCTACTTTCTATAATCTACCTTATAAACAGGTCCAAATCCACCTTCACCTAGAATATTTGTACTTATAAAATTATTTGCCGCGGATGTTATGCTTTCGAAGTTGAAAACTTGCAGTTCATTGCTCTTCTACCTGCCTCTTTTTGCTTTTTTTTTTTCTTTTTGTTAGCATCTAGCTCATACAGTAGCATTCCATGCTTGTTCTCATGAATCATGATCTTTCCGCAGCAACTATGTAAGGAGGTTATAACAATGAGAAATTAGTCCAGAACTAGTAATTACCAAAACTTTTCGACAAATTGAAATCAAAATAACAATCCTTCTTCACAAAACAACAGACTGCTTTGATAAATCTTTTAAAAGAGATCAATAGAATATTAAATATAGCAAATCGAACAATGCACTTACATATTATATTATTGTGCACAATTGATTACATGAATATCACAACAAATTGAAACTAAATGACAAGTATGGTCCACCGACTCAACATGAACACCACAAAAACCACACACTGCAAACTCAACAATACCCCACTGAAACAGTTAAAGCTCTGTAGGTAGAATATCCCTACAAGCTTTCCAACAACAAAATTTTATCTTACTAGTGAGGTTTAAAAACCACAATCTTTTCCAGCAACTAATAGAACTAGTAAAAAAAGAAGCCTCTCAGCCACTGCTCTCATCCCCAACGCTACCATATAAGCACTCTTCACCGAAAAACATCTTTTTTTGTCAAAGTGCCATAACCAAGAATCTCTCTAAGGGCTCACACTAAAACAAAGTGAGAGACCGAAAGACGATTTGCAGCGACTTATAAGCAGTAGCTATTTTACTCTTTAATTTCAACGGTTGGATGATGATTTGTTTTCATCCAACGGTTGGTATGTTTAGAACAGATTCTGTTATTTCCCGCTCTATAGAAATACTTCTCTAGAATGGTCTCATGGTGAAATTGGTCAAGTGTGTATATTTTTTTAGACTTTTATTATTTACAGTCTTAGAAAAACATTTATATTAGACGGTCTCACCACCTAACAGTGAGACCGTTGCACAAAATAATTTCCCATACTATGTATATAAAGACTGACCTTCATTGTTTGACTCACAGACTACCATTTTTTTTTAAATTTGGATCCTCTACTGATCTGATCTCATCTAATCTCATGACACATAAGAATTGCAATGAATGTGTTGTTAAGATGTGATTGGTTTCTACAACCACTTTATCAACAACCAATCACATGCTTTAAAAGGTTAGGAAAAAGATCAGATCAGTAGAGGATCCAAATCCTTGTTTATTCCTCCACAGTTCACCATTTCTTTTCTTTCTTTTTTCTCCAGTTTTTTTTCTTCTAATGAATCCTGTCATGGATCCCAACCCATTCCACTATTATGTTTGCCATAAGAACAAAATAGATCTTCATTCATTGCAGCAGCACATGAAGGCCGCACATCAGAAACATACCATACCGTGTCCACACCCAAATTGTCACACGCTGTTTCGATACCCTATGGACGTTGAGAATCACATGGTGTAAGTCCACACTCGACCGGCCGAGAACGAAGGCGGCCAGCAGCAAGATGTGGGGAACAATGAAGACGACGACGAAGGCGGTGATGATCAGAAGGGAGCCGTTTTTCAAAAGGAAGAAGAAAGGATTTTCTCATTCCATCAAAGATAAAAAAAAATGTGTTCTATCAAAACAGTACCATATAGAAATGCTTCTCTAGAATGGTCTCATGGTGAAATCGGTCAAGTGTGTATATCTTTTTAGACTTTTATTATTTACAGTCTTAGATAAACATTTCTATTAGACGGTTTCACCACCTAACTGTGAGACCATTGCATAAAATAATTTCTCATACCATGTATATAAAGATTGACTTTCGTTGTTTGACTCACAGACTACCATTTTTTTTTAATTTGGATCCTCTACTGATCTGATCTTTTTCATGACCTCATCTAATCTCATAACACATAAGAATTACAATGAATGTGTGGTTAAGATGTGATTGATTTCTACAACCACTTTATCAACAACCAATCACATGCTTTAAAATGGTTAGGAAAAAAATCAGATCAGTAAAGGATCTAAATCCTTGTTTTTTCCTCCACAGTTCACAATTTCTTTTCTTTCTTTTTTCTCCAGTTTTGTTTCTTCTCTAGAATCCTGTCATGGATCCCATCCCATTCCACTGTTATGTCTGCCATAAGAACAAAATAGATCTTCGTTCATTGCAGCAGCACATGAGGGCCGCACATCAGAAACATACCCTACCATGTCCACACTCAAATTGTCACACGTTGTTTCGATACCCTATGGACGTTGAGAATAACATGGTGTCAGTCCACACTCGACCGGCCGAGAACGAAGGCGGCCAGCAGCAAGATGTGGGGAACAATGATGACGACGACGAAGGCGGTGATGATCAGGAGGGAGCCTTTTCACAAAAGGAAGAAAGAATGATTTTCTCATTCCATCAAAGATTAAAAAAAAAATGTTGTCTATCAAAACAGTACCATATAGAAACACTTCTCTAGAATGGTCTCATGGTGAAATCGGTCAAGTGTGTATATTTTTTTAGACTTCTATTATTTACAGTCTTAGAAAATCATTTCTATTAGACGGTCTCACCACCTAACGGTGAGACCGTTGCACAAAATAATTTCTCTTACCATATATATAAAGACTGGCCTTCATTGTTTGACTCACAGACTACCATTTTTTTTTTTAATTTGGATCCTCTACTGATCTGATCTTTTTCCTGACCTCATCTAATCTCATGACACATAAGAATTGCAATGAATGTGTGGTTAATATGTGATTGGTTTCTACAACCACTTTATCAACAACCAATCACATGCTTTAAAAAAGTTAGGAAAAAAATCAGATCAGTAGAGGATCCAAATCCTTATTTTTTCCTCCACAGTTCACCATTTCTTTTCTTTCTTTTTTCTCCAGTTTTTTTTCTTCTAATGAATTCTGTCATGGATCCCAACCCATTCCACTGTTATGTTTGCCATAAGAACAAAATAGATCTTCGTTCATTGCAACAGCACATGAGGGCCGCACATCAGAAACATACCATACCGTGTCCACACCCAAATTGTCACACGTTGTTTCGATATCCTATGGACTTTGAGAATCACATGGTGTAAGTCCACACTCGACCGGCCGAGAACGAAGGCGGCCAGCAGCAAGATGTGGGGAATAATGAAGACGACGAAGAAGGGGTGATGATCAGAAGGGAGCCGTTTTTCAAAAGGAAGAAGAAAGGATTTTCTCATTCCATCAAAGATAAAAAAAAATGTGTTCTATCAAAACAGTACCATATAGAAATACTTCTCTAGAATGGTCTCATGGTGAAATCGGTCAAGTGTGTATATCTTTTTAGACTTTTATTATTTACAGTCTTAGATAAACATTTCTATTAGACGGTTTCACCACCTAACGGTGAGACCGTTGAATAAAATAATTTCTAATACCATGTATATAAAGACTGACCTTCGTGACTCACAGACTACCATTTTTTTTTATTTTGATCCTCTACTGATCCGATCTTTTTCCTGACCTCATCTAATCTCATGACACATAAGAATTACAATGAATGTGTGGTTAAGATGTGATTGGTTTCTACAACCACTTTATCAACAACCAATCACATAGTTTAAAAAGGTTAAGAAAAAAATCAGATCAGTAGATGATTCAAATCCTTTTTTTTCCTCCACAGTTCACCATTTCTTTTCTTTCTTTTTTCTCCAGTTTTTTTTCTTCTCTAGAATCCTGTCATGGATCCCAACCCATTCCACTGTTATGTCTTCCATAAGAACAAAATAGATCTTCGTTCATTGCAGCAGCACATGAGGGCCGCACATCAGAAACATACCCTACCATGTCCACACCCAAATTGTCACACGCTGTTTCAATACCCTATGGACATTGAGAATCACATGGTGCAAGTCCACATTGACCGGCCGAGAACGAAGGCGGCCAGCAGCAAGATGTGGGGAGCAATAAAGACGACGGCGAAGGCGGTGATGATCAGAAGGGAGCCGTTTTACAAAAGGTAGAAAAAAGGATTTTCTCATTTCATCAAAGATTAAAAAAAATGTTGTCTATCAAAACAGTACCATATATCTACTAAAGACCAAAAAACATAGAAAAGTTATAATAACTCATTTTCTCTAACAATATAATTCGTTATAACAAATAAACCGACATCTGGCGAAATAGTAATTAAGGAGTATTAATGGCTAAAGTAGTAACTTGGACAAATTTAACCCTCCCCCTCAAGATGGAATGAAAATGTTTTAAATTCCCATCTTGTCAAGTAGAAAAGTAAACTGAGAAGGATGTAGGGCTTTAGTGAGCAAGTCTGCCACTTGATGCCGAGTTAAAACATGCATAGTCTTCAAACACCCATCTTGAACCTTTTCTCTAACAACATGACAGTCTATCTCTATGTGTTTAGTACGCTCATGGAACACTAAATTTGCAACAATGTGAATAGCTGCTTGGTTATCACAGTAAAGAAGAGCATGAGAAGGATGAGATATTCAAAAATCTTTCAACAAAGACGACAACCACATTATTTCACAAGTTGCATTAGCCATCGCCTTATATTCAGCTTTTGTAGAGGATATGGATACTGTATGCGGCTTCTTTAACTTCCAAGATATCAAAGAATCTCCCAAGGAACACATAAAAACAAGAAATTGACCTCCTGCTATCAAGGCAAGCTACCCAATCTGAATCTGCAAAAGCCTTCAATTGTATTGCAGAGTTTGAAGAAAAGAAAATCCTATGTCCATGAGTGGCTTTGACATATTGCAATATGTGTTGTGCAGCTTTCAAGTGTGGTATTCTAGGATGAGCTAGAAACTGACTTAATTGATTATTTGAAAAAGTCAGATCAGGTCTAGTGATAGTCAGGTACAATAACTTTTCAATCATCCTTTTATAAACAGTAGGATCTTCAAAAAGCTTTTCATCTTCTTGAGACAACTTCATATTAGGTTCCATTGGAGTTTTAACAGGCTTACAACCCAAATAACCCACATCAGAAACTAACTGAAAGGCATAGTTCCTCTGAGAAACATAGATTCCCTTATCTGATCTTGCAACTTCTAGTCCTAAGAAGTATTTAATATCTCTCAAATCTTGAAGTTTGAATTTCTTATCCAAAGACAATTTTAAGTTGTCAACTATCTATATGTCATTGCTAGCAATTATTATGTCATCTACATAAACCAAAAGAGCTACAAAGACCTTACAAACAGATTTGGTGAATAGAGAATGATCAGAGGCTGATTGCACAAAACCTTCTTCAATTAGGACACCTGAAAATTTAGCAAACCACTGCCTTGAGGCTTTTTTGAGACCATAAAGAGACTTATGCAATCGACAAATCGGATTTAGAGGTAGAGACTCCCCCTCATGGTGATATCCAAGTGGCAATGACATGTACACTTCCTCAGTAAGGTCACCATGCAAAAAAACATTATTAACATCTAATTATGTGAGAAACCAACCATGTATAGCAGTCAAGCAAAGTAACAATTTAACAGTCACAAGCTTTTCCACTGGAGAAAAAGTATCAAAATAATCTATACCTTCTTGTTGAGTGTAGCCTTTAGCCACTAACCGAGCTTTGAACCTCTCAATTGAACCATCAGCTTTACGTTTAATCTTGTACACCCATTTACATCCAACGAGGTGTTTACCAGGTGGGAGACTAGTGATGGACCATGTGTTATTGGCTTCCAAAGCTTGTAATTCAGATTGCATGGCATCCTGCCATTCAGGGACCAAAGCTGCCTCTGAGTAGTGATTTGGTTCCTTGTGAGATGATAAAGCTAGAACATAAGCTCGATAGGAAGGAGACAAAGAAGTGTAGTCAAGAACCTGAGAGATAGGATGGATGGTAGAAGTTGCAGGCTGTGTTGAAAGTGTAGGTTAAGCTGCTAAATAACAATGATAATCCTGCAGATATGTTGGTTGTTTGGACAATCGAGTAGATCTAGTAGAATGTGAAGGAGAAGGAACACTAGTGTGTGGGGAAGATGTGGAAATGTCAACAAGTGGCTGAGGTAAGACTCTATCACTGAAAATGTCACCAAGGCTAGATCCATGATTAAGTTGAGTACTCAGCAGGTTAATTAATTGTTGGCATTGAGAAGGTGTCAAGGAATTCATAGCTGATATTTCTGGTGTTGAAAAAGCAACTTGTGAAAATGTATCTATAGCATCTGAACTCAGGCTAGCTTGATTCATATAGGTCTTGGACTGAGCATTTTTGGACTGAGCAGTTTTGGACTTGAACTTGTATACATAAGGATACCCATGTGGCTTGTAACATTTGTCAATGGTGTGACCAGAGAGCCCACAATGAGTGCAAACAGCCTTGTCTCTTTTCGATTTCACATTACTAGTAGCAGAAACACTTGTTGATGTTGAACTAGTCCCAAACACCATGGATTCTGTTATGAAGGAATTTTCAGACCCAATTCGACGTTGATGTTCTTCTTGAACAACAAGAACAAAAACCATGAAGATGTGTAGTAAGAAGTGACATCGTTAGATCCTTGAGAAAGACCATGAAGATGTTGCTTAATCTGAAAAACACAAGGTCCATTGCTCTGATGGAATCGATCATGTAGATCTCCCCAAACCTCAGAAGTAGAATCAATGTAAAGCAAACTATCAGCTATTTCTTTACTCACATCATTCAAAATCCACGAAATAACCATGGAATTGCAATGAGACCATGAATTAAAGAGCAAATCAGTAGCTAAAGGACGAAGAATCATACCATCAACAAAACCTAATTGTTCTTCGTAGTAAGAGACATACGTACAGCTCTGCTCCAAGTGTTGTAGTTATCTCCTATCAATTGATGAGAGACAAGACTCAACCCTGGGTGATCTCCGTTGTGAAGAAAGTAAGGGCTATTAGGATCTTCCACTGGTGATTTCTCTGAAGGTGAAGTCGAATTCCCAAGATGAGCAAATCGATTGCCGCTGGCACTGCCACCACGAGCCATATTTAGAGGATGAAAATCAGCGGAGCATGAAAGTGCTCTGATATCATTTTACAAAAGGAAGAAAAAAGGATTTTCTCTTTCCATCAAAGATAAAAAAAATGTTGTCTATCAAAACAGTACCATATATCTACTAAAGATCAAAAAACAGAGAAAAGTTATAACAACCCCTTTTCTCTAACAGTACAATCTGTTACAACAAATAAATCGATATCTGGCAAAATAGTAATTAAAGAGTATTACTGGCTAAAATAGTAACTTGGACAAATTTAACATGCCTAGATCGTGGAAGCGCCGGTGCTGTGAGGAGTGAGGGGCCGAAACTCGGACGTATAAGGAGTCAATGGTATATGATCATTTGTTTTGTTGTTATTTTTGTTCTAGTGTTTGTTAAGATTCATGTTAAATCATTTGGAATATCATGTAATCTGATCTGCGTCTTCAACTGGCGTCAGGGGTTAGATTCATCTAATACATGTACGTACTACGTAGACATGAATGTAATATGATGTTGTGACGGCGTCGTTTTGTTATTCGTACGATTTTAATCTAGTGTGCTTTTCAACCATTGTGCAAGTTAAACAAATATGAAATAACAAGATACGTAGCTTATCAAGTAAAATGGCATAACGTATAAGGTGCAGTGAAATGGAACAGAATATAATAACAAATTTAATGGAGGAAGATTGAAAACTTTTGGAGCTTGAAAGAAATATAAGGGTAAAAATGTAAATATTGTGTTGATTAGAAACCGTACATGTACGTAGACATGCATGCAGTGATATTGTGACGACGTCGTTTTGTGCAGTTCCCAGACTCCCAGTTATTTCTTATTCGTACGCTTTTTTTTTTTTTACTTCACTTCAACGGGATAATTCCTTCTTACCACTGTAATAAAATCGCTATTAATTAATTATAAATGTAAATGATTTGGTGTGCTCGAGTCCATCAAGCTTTACATTCCAATTTTTATATTCTTGCTACTTTTAATTCGCATGCACGATGCACGCCCAAAACCTGACACGTGGCATTGCTTATGTTGCACAGAATATCCCTGAAACCAGTGCTACATCTCGCTATGGATGTTCGAAGAGAGTTAGAAAATACGTGAACAAGATAAAGAATAAAGTTATAAGAACTCGTTTGATTTTTCCAAACAACTTAATTGTAAATCACCGGATAGCCTTTAAAATATTTTATTTCCATATTATCCTTTTAAAGATAACGTTTTTTTGATTTCATCCTAATTATATATTATATAGATTTATTTATTTTAATATATTGTTTATTTTAAATAGCTTTAAAAATAATAAAGAATCATAATCATTTTTTATATTGGTGTTTAATATCAATACTTTATTATGATATTACTGTGATATTATCGATACATTATATATATATTTCTCGTAAAATATAGGACTGTTTAGTTTTCAAATAAAAAAAAACAAACAACCCCTTAATTTTTATCTTATTTGGATCTATGACTAATTAATAATAAATAATCACTTCTTATATTGGTGTTTAATATCAATACATTATTACAATATTACGATATTACTGTGATGTTATGATAGAGTGTTTTGTGTGAGTTTTGAGGGAGCGTAGGTCTGTACTAAAAGTAGAAATTTTACACAGCAATTTAGCACATGATTTATATGTGAATTGTTGAAAGAGTGATGTTATTGGCACCCACCAACTGAGTACTGACCAAATAATACCCCTCTTTTGAATTTTGTTCAATATTATATTTATATTTTTATCAAAATTACTTAAATAGACATCCAATTCAATAATGACTTTTTAAAAAAATTATTTCTAATAAAACTCCACAAGTATTTAAACAAATAAAAAATAAAAATAAAACCCAACCTACACAAACAATTAGATAACTTGAACAATTTTTTTTAGTTGTAAATCCTAATTTTTCTAATTTTTTTTGGCCTCCAGGCCCTCCAATGCACACAGTATTAAATTTTTGATTTGGTTGTATATAACAAAAACTCAAATTCAAGTTCAAGATTATACAGAGATTGAAAGAGACTTTTTTTCTTTTCTTAATATGACATAACCTAATAAAAAATAAAAAATAAAAGGAAGAAGAAGCTGCCATGATCATGGCCAGTGTTCTTAAAATTTTTCTTGTCTATGATGACCCAACTTTTTGTAGACCATGCTCCAAGTGACAAAGCAAATGAGAATTGCCATCATTGGAATTGGAAGGTGACAAGATAAAAAAAAGATTTGGTTTTCAGAATCACACGAATTGAAGAAAAAAAATGAATTGAGAAAGGCCAGAAGGGGGTATACTGTATGATGAAAACATAATGGGTGTGTCAAGTTTGAAAAAGAAACGGAGGTAATTCAGGAAATAAAAGAATTAAATTTTATAAATTTCATGAATTTTGAAAATGGGGGTATTGTTAGATCATTAGAGGGGTACCAATAGCACCACTCTTGTTGAAATAAAAAATATAAAAAGTTCTCTCTAACCAACTAATACAAGTCCGGCAGTCCTGTTGTCCATTTTATTTTTTGAGAATTTTTTTCTTTATTAGTAATAATGAAGTTTGTATGCAATCCGAGGAGAGTTGCACATATTCATGTTCACGGATAATTATTCTTTTTGGATTGTTTTTGTTCCATTAAATGTGTATAATTGTTTTAACAAGGGAATAAATATCAAATCTCTTGTTTTAAGATAATCTTATCTTTGAAAAATAAACAAGTTAACAATATATTCAAATAACATGTCATTCCGTTTCAGCTTTAGCCCATATTTGGTCTAAAATTTAAGGACTATTCAATTTTCAGACACAAAAACCAAACGACCCCTAAGATGACTGTTATAAAAATCAATAACCAATTGATAATAAAATTTGGATCTTTTCAAATCAATAAAAATTAAATAGAATTAGCAGATGGACCACACGTGTCCAAATCCTTCTCCAGATCGACATTAAAGAGTGACGATTTTTGCACCCCTCTAAAACCGTATGTACACCCCTAAATTTATATATTTTTAAAATTACAGCATTACCCTTAAAATAAATTATTATTATTTTAATTCAAACATATAATAATAATAATAATAATAAATTACTAGAAGTATTAAAAAAATAAAACTATTTTACTTTTTCCAATTTCTAACTGAAAAAATCAAATTAAATACAAATAGTCAAATCATAAATGTCAATGATCTTCTTAAAAAATGGAGGCATTGGGAGAGTGCGAATCTTACCGAATTCAAAAAATACCATTGTCTAAATTTTCTAGATTTATTATTATTATTTTATTTTTTTTGCATAGAAACATTGTCAAAATACTGGACACCATTTTTTCTCTCCCAAGCTCATCGAGAGTTCATCTCAAAATTACCATAATAAAGCGTGTTTGGTGACGGTGTATGATAAAAGCACCATTAATGACCATAAATCTTTCAAAGAAACAACATAAAAAAAATGACGATGATGATGAACCAAATGGGAGGAGAGAGAGAGAGAGAGGGGCTTGAAACCTTGATCCAATGAGGGTCTGAAATTGATCCACATAAAGGATCCAGGAAATATCAATATATATTAATTATTTATTTTATAATTGTTTTATTGATAATACTTTTTAAAAATTTTAAAAAATGACATATTCGGTAATATGAGGGGTGTACTTACAAAATTTCATCTTTTAAAATTTTATAATGGAATGTACATACAAAAGGGGTGCACATACAGTTTTTTATAGGTGGAAATATCATCTCTCGAGATTAAATCCTTATATATTTGTTAATCCTTGTCAGATTGATATTCCTTTTTCAATTAGGACTTGAAATCCTTGCACATAATTGATTTCTGTTTTTTTTTATTTATAAATACTTGTCAATTGTTATTGTATCACACTTAATATAGAATTCGAATCTTTCATCAATCGACCAAATTTAGCAGCAAAGATTTTAGCAAGAAGAAAAGGGTATGTGTTTGACTGTTTTCTGATTTTGTTTTTCGTTTAATGTTTTAATTGATGTTTTGTTGCCTTCTTGGTGTGTACGTTGTAATTGATATTTTGTCTTGTGTTCTTGGGGTTTCAGGCCAACAGGTCTGCGAAATTGAAGCAGTGCCAGCTTGATGCTCGTATAGAGCAGCAATGGCTTTCTCCAGGTACGCTATGTGTTGTATTTTGCGGATTTTGTATGTAATTTGATAAAATTTTACTAATTTTTATGTCTAAAAAATTAAATTAAATTAGTTTTCCATCCGATATTAATTCGATAAAGCTTGGTTGGAATTAAATTACCATTTTTGATAGAAAGTTGACTACGAGTTTCATGATTTCATCTTTGGGCTAGGTTTCTGGGCTCCATTGCTCAGCCCATAAATAAATTAACAATATACTAATTATTAATGTCTTGTTTTATATTTTAGAGGTTTTTTTTTAGCTTAGAGTATTAAATAAATTCAGGGTTTAGGGTTTAGGTTGGGTAAAGACTCGAACCCACGATTTGTGGTGTAGGTACGATGGTATACCACTGTATCAATCTCGTTTTATATTAGAGTTCAAATACACTTCTTATGAGTAATTCTAAATATCGTATACTTTATCATTAATATGGTAATACCTTATAATGAATTATGTGACCAGAAATTACTAAATTATGTCATTAATGACGTCAAAAAGAGGAAAATAATATAATAACAACCCACGACTAATTAATCTAATAGGAGGACTTTGGATCTTGTCAAATGACTCAAATCACAATTTGAATAGAATTAGCAAGTGACTAATTATTGTATGCTTTTGTTTTTGTTTTTTTTTTTGTTTATCTCCCAATTTATAAAGCAATAGGGATAAATTGGGATCAAATTAATGGCGATGTTTTAGAGGAAATCGTCAAGCGAATAAACTTGTATGAAAACTTTGTTACATGTAGTTGCGTTTGTACCCCGTGGCGTTCGGCTGCAACAAAGGAGAATTTTAATAATAGATTTCGATCAAATCAGATGCCTTGGCTAATGCTTTCACCGGAGGAAGGCAACATCGATCATCTACGCAGTTTCTACTCTCTCTCGAGGGGCAAGTCTAATCAAATTGTGTTAAAAGAAGCTAGTGATCATAAGTGTTTTTCCTCAAAAGGCTGGCTCCTAACAATCAACAAAAAATTGAATATAAGTCTTCTTGATCCCTTCTCACGTTTCCATATTGAACTGCCACACATGAACACCTTCGGTGATTGGGTAGACGACAATGAACCACTCCGCAAGTGTGCTATGTTTATCAACAAATGTTTTTTTATATGGGATTCCATCGAAATCGGATTATGCTTTAATGGTTATTCAAGGAGAATTAGGAAGATTAGCCTTTTTTAGACCAGGTTTGAAATATTGGATCACAGTACCTTTATGGGGTAGTCATTAATTCATTATTCGGATCTAATATATTATGATGAACAAATTTATGTTATTGATGTCTCGGGTCGAATAGTAGTTGTCGATATCAAGAGTGACAATACCCATGTGGCACACCAAGTAGCCAATATGCCACAAACACATCTTTAGTACGGTCTTTATAAAGTTTTTTTAGTCGAAATAGATGGAAAATTATTAGTCGTTATACGGAATAGAAGAGTTTTTAATAGGGCATATTTATATAGTTTTGTTATTTGGTTCGTTATTCATGATACCTTCAACACGAATCCTTTGTTTCCCCTTTTTTATTTATAAAATTATTTTATTTTAATCTTTATGATGATTTTATCTTAAATTGTCTTTCATATGTTGGTGGGAAAATTTGATGAAATTCAAAGAAACTTTATTTCTTTTAATTGATTTATAGGGTTTTTATCCACATCCTTTTATTATTTACAAAGTACCTCTAAAACTGGAAGCTCTCCCCTGTGTGCTAAGTTGGGTTTGTTTGGTTTTGGAAGCCATCCAACTGGTTTCGGCCCAAAAAAAAAAACTAGCCTGCTCAATCCAATACCTAAGCAAGGTGTGTTGGACAGTCCATGTTTAATATTTCTATGTTTAAAGTAATTTTTTTTAACGAGACGAGAGTTGTCCGATAATAAACCCTTCATAAATGTACATCGAGGTTGTAGGTTCGAGGCTACAACTTTTCATAGATGGTTTCATTTTATCTCATTTACTTTAAATTAAATTAGTAACTGAATTAGTAGTTTGATACTAGTTTTATATAATTTTGACATCCTACACATGAAACTGATGAAAATATGATCTTATAAATAATAATTCAATTATTCTTATTAATAGTCCAACTCTTTAAATTCATTATTAGTTTTATATCATATCATCTAAATATTTGTGTATCCATGGTTCAAATCATACTATTACCTTTACTCCAATCAATTTATATAATATACATGAAATAAATCAATAATGGACTTTTATTAAGCAGTTTTAAGATATAAAATGGGGTATTAGAACGTTGCTGTATAGTTGGTTCAAATATTGGTGCTGGAATCGATCGTAACTTGTCTTTATAGTTGGAGACTTCAAACTAAGCTCTACCATCATGTTTGAACTCTGATAGTGTAAATATATCTACTTTCGTCCATCTTCGCCCATTAAACCACAAAATCTCTTCTCTTAGAGTGAAAGTTGTATTCCAAACCGTACTTATAAAATATAATTTTAACAGGTCTCGTCAAACCTTTGACCTAGAATAGTATTAGCTTTATAAATATATATAATAATAATAATAATAATAAATAATTAGTTGTTAATAACATGTTATGGAAAATGAGACTGAAAACAGGTAATATTCTTTGAATGAAATTTTGAAATCACACTGCAAGTATGAATGGCCACTCACACTGCGACCACATATTCCAAACCACTAACAAGCATCCACGTAACAGAATTACAACTTCCAGTTAAGTTGACTAGAAGAAACTGCAGAAAAGAAAGCTCCACTTTCTCTTCCCTTAAATATCAGAAACAATGTGCAATTGATTTAGATTTGCTTTTGAATTTATAGACCATCGTCCATCATCATCACTGTTATCTTCACTCTTTCGTTAAATATCTTAAAAGAGTCCCTCACGTCAAGTAATTTCCAGTCATTCCAATCGCTGTAACTGTGATCCTGAAACCGTGGTACGATGTCTCAGTGCAACTATTGATTCATTGCAACTATTGGTTCTATTGGTTCAGTGCAACTATTGGTTCTGATCATCGACAACCTTAATAATAATATAAAAAAAACTTCAAATGGGCCCAGCACTTCCCACATCGCATCACCTTACGAGTTGTTACACAATCGATCAAATCCTTTGGTAATATAATTACTGAAATACCCTTAGTTCTTGATATTTTTTATTTTCGAAGAAAAAATCATATTTATTTGGTAGCTGTCCTTTTATGAGTTTTGTCTAAATATTGTACAAGGAAACATGTGCCTGAGTAAAACACTTGCCCATACGAATGATGAATAAAATGAATAAATTCCGTACATGTAAATTGTTTTTTTTTTCCTAATATTACAATTAATTTAAGATTTGAAGAACGGAAAATAATTCAAACTTATTTTTATCTCATTATATGAGTGTGAGAGATATATTTTTAGTTCTATCCCATCTTGTAAAATCATTGAGCTTTTAGTTGAGATATGATTTATTTGTTACCAATTCATTTAACTAATAATTTATTATTAATATCATATGTTTTATTTATCGGAGCTTGGAGCTTGATCGTACAAATTTAAGATTAAGATTGTTGCAATTATTTATGATTGATGGTGTTAACAGGTATACTCTGGAAAATAATGATACTTTTTCAATATAAGATCTGTTTTCTGCCAACAATTTTTTCCTTATTGGGAGGAAAATGCCCAACATGAAAAATGGTTTCGGTGTCTGTTTTTTTCCATACACGAAAAGGAGTGTTATGATATTTACAATAAGTTGGAGTTGCGTATCATTCTATTGTTATTCTAATTGTTATTAATGTTGGTGGTTTAGAGGTTGACTATAATAATTTGATTATTATTTTAGTTTTACAAAGTACGTATACGATTTTATGTATATAAATGACAGATTAGTTGTAAATATATATTTACTGGCATGTTATATGTATCCAAAAGTAAAACAACACTTCTGTTTAAGAATAATATTACATTGGATGTGGATATTGACATTTATTAAAGAGAGCTTTTTTTTTGAATTAAATTATTAAAAAAATTATCTCTACTAAATCATTAGATTAAATATTACATATTAAACACTCTCTCCTTTTAATTACCATATCAAACTCTCTCTCATCCAATACATATCTCTAATTTTCTATCTCCGTTTTTTTCTCAAGCAAGACTAACAATTAAGAAAAAAAAACTTACAAATAAACTTGATTTTTAGGAACCGTATAATTGTATATATTAAATAAAAACTCAAAAAACAAATACCCTAGTTTAAAAAAAAATCAAAATATAAAAATGATTTTTGTTACTTTTATAGGTATGTGATTGCCTATAGAACTTTAATTCTTTCATTAGTTTTCGAAATTCTGAGTTTAATCATATCTAGTTGCAACAAATTAAGTTTTCATATTTTATTTTATTTTTTAAAATATGGTATTTGTATTTACTTTATATATATATATATATATATATATATTAATGTTAGTAAAAAACCAAAATATTCATAAGTTTTTTTTTCTTTAACTATTGATCAGAGATTGATTGAGAAAGTATGGAAATATGATTTTTTTTTTTTTTTGAAAAATGGAGAAAGAGGGTAATTAGGGAAGAGTGTTTAATATGGTAATAACAGTTTTAGGAGATAGAGTTTAATATATAATATTTAATCTAATAATTTAGGAGAGAGATTTTTTTTAATAATTTAATTAGTTTGGAGTGTTTTTATAATTTTGTTGTCTTGTTCAGTAATTTTAATTCAGATTAATATTGCCATCAATACAAAAAAATTAAATTGAAGTGTAAGTAGATAATTTGTGGATCGTAAGGAGAAACTCTCTTTATTAAAAAAATTAATTACAAAAATATCCTAATAGAAATTTACCATTAAGACAAATTACTTTAATTAAAAATAAACCAAATACTATATACACTAATTAATTTTTATATAAAAAAAATATACACTCATTAATTACACTCATATCTTCAACTATAAGAAAAGAAAGACGATTCAACCTCTGACATTTTAACATATAAAATTACCAATTGTGGATTGTAAAAATGAACTTGATTTCTTAAAATAAAATATAAAAAATTGATGAGTGAGTTGTTATTTATAAATTAAAGTAATATATTCAATAAAATTATGAAAACACAGTGGCATCATTTGTCACATGAGTAATACTATTTTAATTTGTCGTTTTTTTAATCACAGATGTTAGACGGACGATTTGCAACTCACTTATTTTATATTCCATAATGACATTAACAAATCAATAATGCTATAACTAGTGGTGTAAAAGGGGACCGGTTCGGCCCACATCAGCACGGCCCCCCGGCCCGTTTAGGAAAACAGGCCGTGCCTGGCACGGCACGGCACGGCACGGCACGCCACTTTGATGTGTCGTGTCAGGCACGGCCCCTCCGTGTCGTGTCAGGCACGGCCCCTCCGTGCCGTGCCGTGTGCTGTGCCGGGCCGGCAAGTTGGCTAATTAGGCGGGCTAAATGGGCCGGTCCACATCCAAATTTTTTTTTAACATATTATTATTTTAGTATAATAAAAAAATGTTTATAATAATAGATTATATATACATTTTTTATTTTATTTAATGAATTAATTCAAAGTTTGAACTTTGGTGTCTTGACGGAGAGATTAGAGAATAATAGTTATATAATAGTAAATTACTAATAAAGTATTATAATAGTATATTAGTAGTGTAGAATAGTAGAGAGAGAGTAAGAATGAAATTAAGAATAATTGAAATTGTATAGAGAGTTTGAGAATGGAGAGATTGAGAGAATTAGAGAAAGTGAATGAAAAGTGGAATGTGTGGGAGTATTTATATAAAAATTAGAAAAGTGGGTAAAAATATAAAAGACAAGAGTTGAGGGGGCAAATTGTAATTTTTATAGTTTTTTAAAAACATAACCGTTGGCTGACGTCAGCCAACGGTTATTTTTTTAAAAAAACCGTTATATTTATAAAAAAATTGAAAAAAAAAAATTCAATGGGCCCAACGATCGGCACGCGTACCGGCTCGGTATGCCGACCGTTGAGCCTGACACGCCGTGCCTGGAACCCTGACCTGGCATGTGTCAAGAATGGGGGTCGTACCTGGCACGGCCCGCCATCCTTGGCATGCCGGCCGTGCCGGGCCCTTCAGGCCCGGCCCATATTTACACCACTAGCTATAACCCATAATTCAATTAAGGTATAGATTAAACGAAATAACTTTTGGAATGTTTTAAGTATAAAATATCCATTACGGCTTAACTTGATATGGTATCTTCAAAATATACATCACCGTAGTAAAAAAATTTCAAACTTGGGACTCAACCTATATTTAGTGTTTTTTTAAATATTAAAAATAACACCGACTCGAACTCCATTTTTTTCATTCAAACTTACATTAATTTGGGTTATTTTTAAAGGAATATTTTAACCTACAACCTCATTAGCATAGATGTGAGAGGTTTATCACCGACCAACTTCAACTCTTTTCGAACCGAAGAAATTGTTAGGCTAAATGAATTCATTTTACCGTAAATAATATCGGGTGAGAAATTAATTGTTATGTTTTTTTTTTGTGACGTATCTTTATTTATATATATATATATATATATTTTGTACTTGAATAGATTTAAAAAAAATGCACAAGAAAAAAAAAATCACACACTCAAAATACAAAAAGACAAATAAGAGTGAAACACATTACATTTATTGCCTTAATCAATTTACGAAGCAGACTAATTAATGTCACATAATAAAATCAGGATAATTAGAAATCAATCCCTACGATACACAATCAAATTCAAGTTCAAATGCAATAAACCGACGTCGTTTCAGATCTCTTATCACGAAGAAAGTACAAACATAACCCTCCACCTTAAAACTATACCCCTAATGTTTATCCAAAACTAAGCTTAAAACGTGGTGCACAAGGCCGTAAATTGAAAAGAAAATCAGGGGCAATTTCGTAATAGAATGATAAACAAATCCAACACTGGACTCAAAAGGAAGGAGAGTGAAAATTATGGTGGATATTTTTTTCCCTCCCTGTTGGGATTTGAGATAGAACATTGTTAGAGTAGTGAGAATGATGTATTCTTATCCTTGTAACGAGAGCTTAAAATCTACTAAATTCAAAAATTGCGATGCTTTGACGGACCCATCAATAAGATTGAGTACAGATCATCAAACAAATGATCTAATCCTAACTTAATTAATCGAATGTGATGAATTAAAACTAAAATTAAACTAAATTCAAAATAAACAAGGTCGAAAGCAATCAATTAAATAATACTAAAGAGTATCAGAATCCTCCATCGTGTATTTTCATAGTTTCATGATAATTTATTAATTTCTTAATTTAGAATAACGATTAAAAATCAATTTATTGTCTACTAATGAATTTAATAATAAACACATTAATCAACATCTTAAGTTGGTTTTTATTCGTTTCACAATACAATCCTTAAGCATTCTATGTATCAAATTTAATGAAAAACAAATAATTAAAAAAATTATAATTAACATTACGAAACCAAACAATGATTAATTAATCATGTACCTAACAATCAATGATATGTGATATCAAAAATAAAAAGGGTTTTATATTCTCTAACCAATTGAAGTGAAATTCATAAATATTAAAGAACAATATTTAAAGAACAATAAATATATCTAAAAGTTATTCTATAATTTAAGGTTTTATAGTCTACCCTATAATATATATATATATATATATAAAAGACATTAATAATCAAATAACAATAGAATTCAGAAGATGCTGCCTTCAATTTTGCGCACAAAAAGGAATTTTATATCTCCTCCCAAGTTGGTTTCTCAAAACAAAAAAGAAAGTGAAAACCGATAGTGAGATTCCCTCACGTGTGCAGATGTGATAACCTTGCAAAATCAGAACTCTTGTTTTATTGTCTTGGTTCGCCCACTTCTGATTTCAAGAGATTGGGACATCACTCTTTACTTGGGACTTGGACCTTTAAAATTCATTGTACTCGAATTGGGCCCACCTGACTTTGCTCTTGATTGGCTCACTCACGTGATCTTGTCTCCTCATTTATTTTGCTTTGATTTGAACATCATTTTGACCTGATTTTTAGGCTTGGGTCTTATATATTCAAACAATTGATGTAAGGCCACAACTTCTTCTCTTGTTTTTTTCTTTTTTTTATGTTCTATGCTATTTTCATCTAAAATACAAAAATAAATTCTGATTATACCAAAATAAATAAATCAAGTCGTGTACCAGAGGTTTAGCTCTACTGGTAAATAGATGAGTTTAGAGCTTGAGTAAATAACTCTTATATCAACTGTTCTAAATCTTATCGATACAAAAAGCTTCCTAAAAATATATATAATTTATATAGATATTGAAAAAGAAATAGAAAAAGAAAATTTAAAAGTAGTTAATAAACCCAAATTAAGGTGCTAATAGTATGAAAAAAGGGAAAACTTATGAGTCCAATTAATTCTGTTGTCAGATGTTGTTAGAAGATCTATAGCAATATAGCATCATATGGTGATCAAGTGTCCAAAATGTTATCAGGTGTCCAAAATCAATTTTTATTCCTCTTCTCTTATCTTTAACAGGAGGTTAGGAGTAGTTTCTCTTTCAAAAAAAAAAAAAACAAACAAACAAACAAATCTACAATTTTTTCATATTAATTTTGATAAAAATTGATCGTTGATTGGTTTCAAAAATATCTGTTTCATCTCCCATGTTTGGATCTAAAACATGAAATTATTGAAAATACGACAAGAAGAAGAGGAAAATAAGATAAAAATTAAGTTGACTGTTATAAAAATCCATGACTGTTATAAATCAACTAAGAATACTTGAGAATAAACTGAAATAAAGAGATGAAAGATGAACAGTAGAGAGCGGCGAGAGAGATGGTAGTAGAGAAAATATAAGTTTGTTTTATTCATGCTTCAGCTGAACCAACATTACAATTGAGAAAGAACACATATATATTGAGTAAAAGATCAACCCCACTGTCTTGCACTTAAATGAAGAGAGGCGGTAATGTTATTTGCTTGGATGAGGTTGAAGCAAAATTAGTGGTCCACAGGAGGTACACATGTGTGATGGTGATGAGGTGTTATGTGGTGGAAATCCATACTTAATTTATAACAATAACTAATTAATAGAAAATTTTGGATCTCATCAAATCACAATACAATTCAAAATTGAATAAAATTAGCAGGTGGACTACACGTATCCAAATCCTTCTCCGGTGGGAAATGAAATCCTTATATATCTATTAATCGTTCTCCTATTGATATTCATTTTTCAACTAGGAAATGAAATCCTTACACCTAATGGATTTCTGTTTTTAGTCTATAAATACTTGTCAATTGTTATTGTATCTGTTATTGTATCGCAATTAGTATAGTTTTTGTGTTTTTGTTCTATTTTTTTAGTTTAGCTCCCAAGTTATAAAGCAATGGCAGCAAATTGGGTTCAAATAAAAGGTGACGTTTTGGAGAAAATTGTCAAGCGAATAACTTGTGTGAAGACTTTGTTACATTTAGTTGCGTTTGTATTCTGTGGCGTTCGGTTGTAACAAAAGAGAATTTTAATTGAAGATTTCAATCAAATCAAATGCATTTGGCTAATGCTAAACAAGAATGTGTAGATATAAGCTTAACTATTATATTTAAATATTTAACAGCTCTTTTTATCAAATAAAGGAAAACAGTCTATAGACTATACAAAGAGAAACATAATATGGTCCAACTAGAATCCTCTTAGAGTTAGAACATTGATAAGTTTGAGTTAAATTTACATCCAAAATCATTGTAACTTGTACAAGGTTGATAACAGGTGTTTGTTTTGTATATAAATTTTCCTATAAATAAATGGAAAAAAAAAAATTATATCTTAGGTCCATTCGTGTTTTTCGTGCTCACTAACAAAAAATTTATAAATTGAAAAAAAGCTAGTAACCGAAATGTAAATTTCCTGAAGCATGGGAAAATTGAAATAACATAACTCCAACATTTGACAACATAATCATGGTTTGAACTTTGAAGTGTATGATCACTTCATTTCGTTTTGTGGTTTATTTTTCTTGTAATGTTTGTTTGTTAAGTATTAGATTCATGTTTCTTGTTGCATGAAATCCTTTGGTATGGATGTTGAGGGTTTATTAATTTTGTGACATTGATTGGTAGTGGACAGATGTTACAAGAAATCCTTAATTCAAGTTGTTACATCAATTGACATAATAATGAAAAAGATCAATCTTGTTTGATGTAATATTTACTTGTTTTACAGCTATCTAATTGCTAATTTAACTATTAAATTTTTGGGTAAATAAGGACTTGTAATCAGTAAAGGAGAATATAGTTTATTCTAATATGTTCGAGGTTTTTGATTCTCTTGAAGCAAACTAGTTTAATTTCTTTAACGATTCATATGTGTTCAAATAAAATGCGACGTTTTGGAGACCCTTGTTTCCTGATTTATAAACATGAAACTTTGTTTCCCGTTTTTAATTTAAATAATTATTTTATTTTAATCTTCATGATAGTTTTATCTTAAATTATCTTTCATATGATGGTAAGAAAATTTGATGAAAATCAAAGAAATTTTATTCTTTTAATTGATTTATATTGTTTTTATCCACATCTTTTTATTATTTATAGAGTACCTCTACAACCGGAAGCTTTGGGAAGTTTTGGTCTATGTGTTTGACTAATGCATAATTTATTAGATTTGGAACTAACAAGTTTGGTTTGTTTGGTTTTGTAAACAATCCAACTTGTTTTGGCCCAAAAACTAGTATGCTTAGTTTAATGCCTAAGCAAGTTGTGTCAATCGGTCCATGTTTAATATTTGTATGATTAAATCTACAATTTTGTATCCTTTCTTTAATGGGAGAAGTTTTTCTTTCAAAAATACAAATCTTTAACTTTCATGGATGGTTATATTTTAGAAACTGAATTATTAGTTTGATGTAATTTTGATATTTTATACACAAAACTGACGAGAATATGATCTTATAAATAATAATTCAATTCATTTTTATTAATAGTCTAACTCTTCGAATTCATTCTTAGTGTTATATCTTATCATCTCAATATATGTGTATCTATCGTTCACATCATAATATCATATGTACTCCAATCAATGTATATAATATATTCAAAATAGTGGATTTTTATTAAGCAATTTTAAGATATAAAATGGGGTATTAGCACGTTACTATATAGTTGGTTCGAATATTGGTGCCAGAACGATCGTAACTTGTCTTGGTGGTTGGAGACTTTAAACCATGGGCGGACTCACTTTAAGGTAAGATAGGGCCCGTGCCCTATCTCAAACTTTTTTTTTTAAAAAAAAAATTTGATTTTGTTTTCATATATATATATATATATTAATTAACCCGTACTATAAAGTATTAACTCATAACACAATTAGTAATGTGTCCCATTTTTATATCGGTGATGAGGGGTTCTATTCCCACAATTCCCATTTTTCAAGCAAAATAACTAATATTTTATTATATCTTTTTTATTTTACCATTTTTACCTATTCTTTTCTCAATTTTTCATCTTCTTCTAAAACAAAATAATTCACTTTTTTTTACAGTGACAACTTCTTAACAACATTTAATTTATGGCTATTTAAGTATTTAATTCAATTTTATTTTATATTATATTATCTATTATTATTTCTAATAATTTTAATTTGACATTCCTAACACATTCAATCAATAAACTCTAAAATCTCAAATGTTAATTTACTATATTAAAATAGTTTATATATTATTATAATTAATTTTATTTTATCCTTAGTATTTTTTATTTTATAATTTTAATGTGTTCAGAATCAATAAATCAATAATTAGAAAAAAAAAATCAAAACCATGTTTATTAATATTTATTAATCAATTATTTTGGTATAAATTTAAAGTGAATTCATTATAAATACAAAATTAAAATTCTTATTATAAAATTAGAATGTAATTTATTATTTTAAGGAAAAATATTGTAATTTTTAATTGTTTATGTTGTTTTTCTTGATATTATTATTATTTTTAATATCTTGTTTCTTGTTTTTTATTCATTTTTAAATGTAAGATTATTTAGTTAATCTTCAGTAAGTGCCCTATTTATTTTATTTTATCTAAACATCATTATACTATCAATTTTTCTTTATATACAAAAAAACTCATTTTACTATTACCTTAATTTTTCATTATTCTTTTTAATATAATTGTTATTTTTTTCAAGTACCTCACCTTATTAACATTCTTAGGTCCGCAATTCCTTCAAACTAAGCTCTATTATCATGGTTTGAACCCTAATAGTGTAAATATATCTATCCTTATCCATTAAACCACAAAGACCCCTCTCTTAAAGTGAGAGTTGCATTCCAAACCGTACTTAATACTTATAGAGCATAATTTCGTGGTCTCGACTGATCGTCGACCTAAAACAGTATCAGGCTATCAGCTATATATATTAATAATAAATTTAATTTGTTTATTTAGTTGTTAATAACATGTTATGGAAAATGAGACATTGAAAACAGATAATTTGAATGAAATTTTGAAATCCAATAAAGCAACTAAGAAAGTACGAATGGCCACTCACATAGCAGCCACGTAGCAGAATTACAACTTTTAAGTTGACTACAAAAATCTACATAAAAGAAAGTTTGGACTTTCTCTTCTCTTAAATATCAGAAATAATGTGCGCAATGCAATTGATTTAGATTTGCTTTTGAATTTAAAGACCATCATCTATCATCATCACTGCTACCTTCACTCTTTCGTTTAATATCCTAAAGAGTCCCTCACGTCACGCCATTTCCGACCATTCCAGCTGTAACCGTAATACTAAAATCTTCAACTGGGATATCTCGGTACATCTACTTATTTCGACCACCAATAACCTTATAAAAAAAAAAAGCTTCAAATGGGCTCCGACACTTCCCACATTATATCTCCACCGTACAAGTGTTACACAGTCAATCAAATCCTTTGGTTTATGCAATTACTGAAGTACCCCTTAGTTCTTGATATTTTTATTTTTGAAAAAAATTATTTATTTGGTAGCTGTCCTTTTATGAGTTTTGTCTAAATATTATGCAAGGATACATATACAAGTGCTTGAATAAAACACTTGCCTATATGAAAGATGAATAAAATGAACACATTCCAAACGTATAAATTGTTTATCGGTTTTTTTTCCTATTACAATTTACTTAAGATTTGGAGATCGGGAAACAATTCGAACTTATTTTTACCTCATTATATAAGTTGATTCCACCCCATCTTGTCAAATTATCGAGCTTATTGCTAATATACGATTTATTTGTTACCAAATCATTTAACTAAGAATTTATTATTAATGTCATGTGTTTTATTTATCGGAGCTTGATCTTACAAATTTAAGATTAAGATTGTTGCAACTATTTGTGATTGATTTCGTTTGAACATGATTGATGGTGTTAGCAGGTATAATCTGGGAAATAATGATACTTTTTCAATATAAGATCTGTTTTCTGCCAACAAATTGTCCTTATTGGGATGAAAAATGTCATGATACGTACAACAAGAAAAATGGTTTAGGTGTCTGTTTCTTGCATACACAAAAAGGAGTGTTATGATATTTTACAATAAATTGGATTTGCGTATCGTTTTATTATTATTCTAATTGTTATTAATCATGTTGGTTTAGATGTTGAATATGATGATTTATTTGATTATTTTTTAGTTTTACAAAGTACGTATACGATTTTATGTATATAAATGACAGATTAGTAGTAAATATGTATTTACTGTACAAAAGTAAAACAACACGTTAGTTTAAGAATAATATTATATTATAATAAAAAATTGTTTAAATTCATTACTACAAATTATCTTAACAAGGCAATATTTTAGCCAGCATTATTCATTGTTTAAATACATTAAATAATCCTTAAAAAATACATGAAATAAAAAGTCAATTATATATATATATATAAATATTTCATAAATGACAATTCAACACATGGAATAAACATAAATGATTTTGTTTTTATTTTTAACTATAACAATTAATTCGAGATTTATTTATTTGAAGTATTACATTAATTTGGGAATTTGTTAGGTAGGGTGTTAACTCGAACCTGTAACCTTATTGTGTAGGTGTGAGAGTGTTTACCATCAGATCATCATATTCTTATCCAATTAATTCGAGATTTAAAGAGGAATACGATTTAAACTCATAACTTTAATAGAATAAATAAGTGTGATGTGGCATACATCGAACCAAAGTGTACATTATATCCAATATCTTTTTTTTATGGTATTGAGGATCCCGGACTTCGTCCAGGTATATATCCGTCTATCCTTCCTCAACCGTGACACTCTTCTGGCCTGTATGACCCGATGTGGCATGTATGTTGGATTCGCGAAATATGACAGATAAGGAACCTCGATTTGCACCACTGCCCCCATAATGATGCAAGCAGGCAACCATGACTCGCCCCCCTATATAGGATTCGAACCGCTGACGTTAATCCCCTATTCATTCTTCCACCAGTAGGACTAAGCGCTATGAAGATTGACCTTAAGATAATTGCCAAAAGTAGAACCAAAACAACCACCTTTTGGTTATTATATCCAATATCGTCAAGCTTCAAGAAATAAAAATGTATTCTTTGATTTCTTTCACTAAGGTTAGTTGACTTAAAACGTGCAATGCATGTTGTTCTGATTGCCTAATTAGTAATTAGGTGAAAAAATAATTTAAAGCTTATTTTCTGTTTCCTAATTATAGGTTTATATTGGTTGTTTTTACTAAATCACGACAGATATTTGATTCATATGGTATTATATTTAAAAATATATATATATATATATAATAGTTTATGTAATTAGCAATAGCGATAATTTAGTTATTTGTGCCTTTTTATAATTGATATTCAGATTGTTTATTAAATCTGCCCCGATCGATTTCTTTGAAATAATTTCTAATGTATTTGAGAATTATTAAAAACAATTTTAATTAAAGAGTAGCTAGTAGTAATGGAATATATAGTGTTCAAATGGGTGTTCTTATTATAATCGACCAATTTTGTTTCTTCATATGATTCAATAAATAACCCTATTAGGATAAGAAAAGAAAGACAAATCTACATCTAACATTTTAATATATAAAATTATTAATTGTGGATTATAAAAATGGACTTGATTTTTTTTTAATTATTATTATTTCTGTGATGAGTGAGTATTTATTTATAAATTAAAGTAATATATTCAATAAACTTATGAAAACACGATGGCATCATTTGTCACATGAGTAATACTATTTTAATTTGTCAAATTTATTTTAATCACAGATGTTAGACGGATGATTTGCAACTCACTTATTTTATATTCCATAATGACAATAACAAATCAATAATGCTATAACCCATAATTCAATTAAGATATGTATTTTTTAGGAAAAAAAAAAGAAATTTAGATTAAACGACATCACTTTTGAAATGTTTTAAGTATAAAATATCCATTACAGCTTAACTTGATATGATATCTGCAAAATATGTATCACCATAGTAAAAAAAATTCAAACTTGGGACTCAACCAATGTTTAGTGTTTTTTTAATATTACAAATAACACCGACCAGAACTCAAGTTTTTTTTTTTTTTTTTTAAATTCAAACTTACATAAATTTAGTTTTTTTTAAAGGAATACTCAAACTCACAACCTCATTAATATATGTGTGGTGTGAGAAGTTTATCGTCTACCAACTTCATCTCGTTTTAAATCGAAGAAATTGCTATGCTAAATGAATCTATTTTACAGTAAATAATATCCAGTGAGAAATTAATTGTTATGTTTTTTTTTGTGACCTAACTTTATTTATATATATATATATATATATATGTTTTTTTGTACTAGAATAGATTAAAAAAATCACACACTTAAAATACAAACAGACAAATAAGAGTGAAACAAATTACATTTATTGCCTTAATTAATTTACGAAGCAGACTAATTAATGTCACCTAATAAAATCAGGATAATTAGAAATCAATCCCTACGATACACAAATCAAATTCAAGTTCATATGCAATAAACCGACGTCGTTTCAGATCTCCTATCACGAGGAAAGTACAAGCATAACCCTCCACCTTAAAACTATACCCCTAATGTTTATCCAAAATTAAACTTAAAGCCGGTGCACAAGGCCCGTAAATTGAAATGAAAAGCAGGGGCAATTTCGTAACAGAGTGATATATAAATCCAACACTGGACTCTCTGTTTTTGGTAGGTATTGAGTTAAAGGGTGAGAGGAGCAGAGGAGTTCCCGTTATCCACACCACATTGTCTTTCGCTTGAAAAAAAAAAAAAAAATCTGAGAAAAAAAAAATAATAAAAAAAATCACAGTCTGTTTTCGGAGAATTATCTTGCGAAATCAAATTAGGGTTTTCTGTATTTCGAATTCGAATCTGTTGATCAATCAACCGAATTTAGCAGCAGCAGATACCATGGTTTCTGATTCGATCACCAACGCTCCGATTCCATCGGCCCCGAACTCGAAAGATTTTAGCAAGAAGAAAAGGGTATGTGGTGTTTTCTTTATCTTGTTTTCTGATTTTTGTTTTTGGTTTAATGTTTTAATTGATATTTTGTTTTGTGTTCTTGGGGTTTCAGGCCAATAGGTCTGCGAAATTGAAGCAGTGTAAGCTTGATGCTCGTAGAGAGCAATGGCTTTCTCAAGGTACGCGCAAACAATCTTTGTATCTTTATGTGTTGTATTTTGCGGATTTTGTCTGTAATTTGATAAAAAATTGTTATTTTGATATTATTTGTTTTGGTTATTGGGGGATTTGTGATGGACTGATTGTGGGTATATATTTAGTTGCGGTGAAGAGCAAGGGATGCAAGGAGGAAGGGAACTGTGCGAAGAAAGAGAGGGACCGGTCGTTGGAGAATCCAAGGCGAAGAGACGAGGACAACAACGATGACAAATCGATCCACCATGAGAGCGATTCAGAGTCACCATCAAACAGCCCCACTAACAGCCTCTTAGGTGGCGGCGGTGGCAGTGGTGGCAGTGACTCAGGCACTAATTTTATCGGCTCTAGCAGCAGCAGAAGTAGTATTAGCGGTAGCAGCAGTGGTGGCTGTTGCTCTGGTAGCATCACCGAGGAGGAAGAGGAAGATGGCTGTTTGGACGATTGGGAGGCTGTAGCTGATGCCCTGGCCGCGGATGACAATAACAATAAACCAGAACCAGAACCTGAAAATTCTTATTCCCAATCACCTTCTGAGAGCCAATTAAGCATGCAATCGGATTCCACACCTGAACTGACTAATGGGTTAGGTATAGATTCGGCAAGTTCAATGACTGAAACTGAAAGTGCTAGAATGGTGCCGAGAATCTCAGGGAACAATACTCAGGCGTGGAGGCCAGATGATGCATATAGGCCCCAATGCCTGCCTAATTTGGCAAAACAGCGGAGTTTTCCGGCTACAAACCGGCATTTTGGTCATGGAGGGGTTCCTTGGTCTCGTAACAGTGTTTTAGGGGCACCCTCTTCTTGTCCTATATGTTATGAGGATTTGGACCTTACAGATTCAAGCTTTTTGCCCTGTTTATGCGGGTTTCGTCTTTGCTTGTTTTGTCACAAGAGGATTCTCGAGGAGGATGGGCGGTGTCCTGGCTGCAGGAAGCCATATGAGCATGATCAAGTTGAGTCAGAGGCAAGTGTGCAAGGAGGCAGCTTGACATTTCGGTTGGCTCGTTCTTGTAGCATGATTGCAAGGTCTTAGGAAGAGGAGTATCTTTTTCGTGGATTATGTACGTTGGGTCTGTCTTTTCTGTGTCTTTGTGTTCCTATGTTAGTGTTAGACTCATTTTCATAGACTTCTTTAGATGTTCGTATAGGGTAATTGTGTTTTTGCACCCGGGAATTGAGCTGCTTCTCTTACGAGTTTCGTTCTTATCTGTATGGTGCATGTGGTAATGTAGAGGACTCATGTTGGCATAATGTGAATAGATAAGGTGGTATAGAAATTCAATACATAAAAAATAATTACAACTGGTTATTTCTTTTGAGTTTGTTATATTAAGAATATCCTGAATAGTTTACTTTCCATATTGAATATCTCGGTGCTTAACTTTCCAATGCATCCTAATTACTTGGTAGGATACTAGGATGTCACGTAATTCTTCGTTTTTCAATTGTTTGAATTTTAATTATTTGTTCTCACTACATCACATACCTTGGTTGTATTACCTATAATAAATTAATAATGATAATTGCTATCTATAGCTGTTTTGTTGCATAGCATATAGCATTAGTTACTTCATGGAGATTTTTGATAACCATGACAATAGCCTTATAATTGTAATTGCTTTTGTAGTTCTTGTCTGTCTGATTGGAAATGGAGATTCCCACAGATGAGACATTAATGCAATACAATTCAACATTTAAGATTCTTATAATTTCTGCTATTAAAAGGATTATAATATTTTATTTATTCAAGTACTGCTGAAGCTATATAGTGTCAAAAAGCTTGGGTGTAAGCCTCATTCCTTGTGCCTTCATATTTCGAGACTTTGGTTGAATTTAGGTGTAATTTTGCTCATACCACATTACTTGCATCAACTCTGTTTTCATCTTTTGTCTTCGTATTTTGTAGACTCCAACTAATTGAAAGATGGAGGTTAGTCATTGAGGTTAGAGTTGAATATCCTAACTTCATTTCTTGAGGCTTCTTTTTCAATGTTTAACTTGGGGAAGAAAGTAATCTTCACATTTAGATATTGTATACATAGTCTGAATCCTTGGTGGATAAAAGTCAGTAATGTGACTGGATGATGAAAATGCTATATATAATGATAATTGGGGATTTTAAAATCTAATGTAGGCAAAAGCTTTATGTAACTTCACTCAAGGGAATATGATGTTATTGACTTAAAAATCAAATCAATTCAATTTTTGCAAATCTAACGTTATGATAAAAGAATTGGCTGCACTTGCATATTTATTAGATTCTTATGCACACATGCATGAGTTTATGTACATATGTAGGTACAGATGTTCTTATCTTATTAGTTCCCTTTCTCATTCAAGAAGTTGGCAAACAACTATTAAAGTAGTAATGTTCTCCAAATCTTAAGAAATATGATGGCCACTTGGCTTTGACAGAGGGAAATAATGAAAATGGAAATGCAAGGTCTGAACTTTCTCAAGGAAAGTAATATTCATTGAGTGTGAAAATGGGAAGACATGAGCATCTGTGTGCAGGTTAAGTCCTTGTTATGGTTACCTCCCATTCTCTCATATATAATAAGTGATGATGATATTTTGTTTTCTTTTGTACATGTTCAGAATCTGTGGTTTATATGCCTGTGCAGAGACCATCTGCAGGCTGGGAAGTAATGCTATATTCAACTCTAACCTCAATGACTAACCTCCGTCTTTCAATTAGTTGGTGTCTACAAAATACGAAGACAAAAGAATGCTGGGAATTTCACGAAAAGAGTGCTATATAATGTTCAAGGTAGGGTTGTTTTAATACTTGTATTGCATAGTTCCATGTGCTTGCCATTACATACTAAGATACTCAATGAATGTTAATGGCCTTTGACTATTTCTGTTGTTTTATGGTGTAGCCTATGTCAACTGTAATGAGTTCATTTTGAACTGGATTAAGTAGTTTCTGAATTGTTAAATCATTGTTAATCTCCACCATTGCATGTTCGCTATACACATGGAGCTATTATCAACATAATACCTTATTGTATGAGGGGGATGTAATATGACATTTCATGGATATCATTATTGTTTGATATATAATATTTCTAGAAAAATGAAGTTTGTATTTGAGATGATCTTGGTCAGACATATAATTGTAACTTGTATTATATATTTGTGATTTAAGGAGATCAAAATGTCTGCTAATAGGGATCTGAAGATAATCTAGAAGGAAAGTCGCTTTTCTTTACATTTGTTTCCTACTTTCCTTACTAGTCTCAAGTCACATTTTCTGTGTTATATTATTATATATGAGAATTTGGTGAGTTATCAAAGGATTACGTGGTTTTTTGTTGTATTTTTAGCATAGATTGTCTAAATTATGAGGATGCTGCAATTTCTCGTTATTGGCTTTTTTCACAGTTTTGAATTTCATTTGCAGACATCTTATGCTCTCCTTTGCAGTTACCCTGGGTTTGCTAGCCGGTCATTGTTCTTTATACATGAAGTAATTCATTTCTTTTTCTACTATAAATTTTATGATGTGTTATTTGTGCTTATGGCTTTTCAAGGAGAGTGTTCAATTAGATCATGCAATTGAATGTATTTTATGGTGATGTATGTTGGTAATGTTATTCAAAAACCAAGTTGTTTCATTCCACTCTTCAAATATGTGAGGTTCACTTCCAATTCAATTGCCATAATGTGTTTTAAGGTCTTTTGTTAATGCAACTTGTTGAATATAATAAGGGGATTGTGAGTAGAATTTGCAGTTCCAATGGTGACATACATAATCTGCTTAAGTTAAGCAATCAATTTTTGGAGTGGCGGTGGTCATTTCATGGTATTGTTTTTAGATTAGCTGTGGTAAGCATCGTCTTTTGGCATGGTTTGGTTTTGTTCTGGTTGAATAGAGGTTTCTGAAGGGTTCTCCCCTCACTGCTCATGCTTCCCCCTTCTATATAAAAGTTGAGAGATATGAAGTGTTCTCGTTGGATACTTTTTTTCTGTGCAAGTTCAATAGACTGGTCTCTAACTGACTCACTTTTGATTATCATAGTAATGTGCAAATTATCTGCAGTTTGGGATCTCTTGATTAGTTGATTTTTCAATTATCTGTAAGGTATGTTTTTTTAACTTTACGTTGTGTGAAATTCTTGTTTAGTAGGCCATTGCCATGGTTTTCCAGCGTTTTCAAGTACTAGCCGATAACATTTTACCACTGTTAGCGAGTTGTACCTAGTGAGTGTACCTGAAGCTGAAGTTTCTTCACGAGTGTGTACAAATTGGGACGTTATTTTCCTTTGCCAATTTTTATGGTTACTTCAGTTATGTGTTTCATTCTTCACCATGAAGTTTTGGATTTATCTTTTAACACTATTAAGTTCAGGGTTCTTTTTGGTTCTTGTGAAAGGGATTTTCAAGGAAGATATTCTGAAGTCTTCATCACTTCTATGGTTGCTGTCTAACAATGCTAAATTTCTTTCACATGCACAAAGTGTCTAATCATATTTCTACGGTGTATTAGCCTTATTCAAATCATGCAATGCAATTATTAGCATACGATCATTATATAGCATTCTTTTTGTGTTGTGTTGTAGTCGAACAACTCGAACCTTTGAATTTCTTACTAATGAGCAGTTATTTATCTTACAGCGAACTAATTCTCTACCATGTTTCCTGTGGCATTGATTGTCCATATAATGAGATGATTAGTTCCAGTGTCAAGAAATAGTGGTGCTTTTTTATTTTCTTCTGTAATTGCTGATATTTTGGATGTTGTCTCAGAATTTCTCTTTGTACTTGAAGGAGTTTGTAGATTGTATCTTCCCTCCCTCCCCATCTCTCCGAAATTATATTCGAAGTTTCGATTGCTTTCCATGAATTTGTATTAGAATCAATAGCAATGTTGGTCTGGTTGATAAGATCTTTAGCATTTCTCAACAATCCAGGAAAGGTCTACAATGGACTAAGGAGTACAAACAGGCAAGTTCCTTGACGCTGTCAAGTTCGTTTTAGAAGTTTTAGACCTACCATACAATAAACAGTTGACAGTCTATTATATTAGGTCAATCAATTAGGTACAGTCTATAATATTAGGTCAATCAATTAGGATTCGTTTGTTTGGCCATATTGTATTGTATTGAGCAATTAAAATGTACTAAATTAGTACAATGTAGTGTTTGGTGCAAACACTGCATTGTACTATTTTAGTACACTTTAATTGCCTAATACAACAAACACCGTATTAACTAATACATTATATTTTGTGGTATTATGCTGAATTGTATTAGAAAAAACACTTTTTTTTTCTTTTTTTTTTCAATGAATATGGAATATTGATAAAATATGTGTTATCTTGTTTATATTTTTTTTTATAATTTTAAAATACATTGAAAAATTTTATTTAAATTTTTTGTTTCAATTAAAATAAATATTTATTGATTTTTTATATAAAAATATTTATTGATTTATTTATAGTAAGGATATTTAAAATTAATTATTAAGTATTTTTTTAAATATTACATTTTTATTATTTAATATAATATAAAAAATTCATATAGGAATAACCTAATACGATATAATACAGTACATCATTAAATACAAGTTTGTATTAATGATAATATAGTCCAATACAATAAAATATAATATAGTTTACTACAATCCAATACAGTGTGCCAAACGAGCCCTTATGGTTTACAATAATGCACAGCTAGGTCAGAGCTAACTGTCAATCACTATTTTTTCGAAGAATGCCTGAGAGATCTGTAACTCGTAACTTATTTAATGCGCGTAGAAAACCAAGATATTGGTGTATGATGCTGGGGGTGTGACTTCCACCAATTAACAAAGGTGGAATTCTCCAGGAATATGTCACCACCGAGCACCCCATTATCAATCCATGTCTTCACTTGACTCTCTAAAAGCGAAACTTTTGCCTGAACATCTTCGAAGGGATTTCGATTACTAGTTTGAATGAGCTCCTCTACCTCTGCCCAGAAACTGGATTCTGAGTAGGTTCCTGTTGGCAAGGGTTGAGCATACTCGAGCCATTTTAGGGTGTATCGATATCTTCTTGGCCTGCCCTTTTTCATATAGGATCCTGTGTCTTCGTTTTTCAGGTGTCGATAGTAGTTAGCAATATCTAGAGGCTCAACTATGCGGCGGTACCTAGTTCCCAGACTTACCCACTTTGGACAGCCTTCGAATCCATCAGGGAGATCGTATTTCTTTAACATTTCCATGATCTCGTCCCACATACCAGCCAGCGCAAGCCTCTTCACATTAGCATTGAAATCATCAGGGCATTTCGAAGCCTTGAAGGAGTCATAATAGCTCACTTCATGAGCTTCACACTTCGCTTTGTACCCTTCAAGACTCTCTAACGCTTGTTCGATCTCTGGTATCTTATCATTAATCTTCTTCTGGTTTCTCGATTTTTGCTTCTCTAACTCAGCAGCCGCACAAAGACATAGCCTCGCTCTTGTGCTCTGGAATACGAAAACCAAATTCTCAGTACAATATATATAGGCATGAAATATTCATACAATGGCTGTCAAGTTGCAATAGACTTACCAGGCCAAGCTCATTCAAGACAATGTCAATTCCACTGTTCCCTGAACCACCACCACCACCATTTGAAGACAAGGGAAGCCCTTCAGACTGGTCTAAATCAGTCACAGTTTTCGCTTCTAAGCTCTGAATTTCACTTTGATAACCAAAGTGATCCTTCACACTTCTTATAGAAATCTCTGACCCTTCTCCGGAGCTCAACTGACAAGAATAGAACAATATCTGAAGAACAGAATCAGGGTTTCTCACTACTACAAGTCTCCCATTTCCAGTGCAGAACACATAGGTCCCGAAGGGTCTGTAAGGGCTTAGCTTTACGAAACTCAATACAGTTTCCAACAACTTGTTCGTGTTTCCCATCAGATGGCAAGCAGCATTGCTTGCCACTGATGACGCATTTCTCATCACTTCCACATAGAGAGCTTCAGCTTCTTCATCTTTCATGGCAACCGTGCGTTTCGGGTTCAAGAATTGGAGGATCTGAGGCAATTGGCGTGCAGTGGACTCGAAAGGAGCAAGCGAAACACGAGGGAAAATGTCATATCTCATCACAAAATGTGTGAAGTACTGTGACCAATCTTCTCTGCTAAGGGCATGGTTAAATATACGATCGCCGACCAGAGGAGATCCGAATGTGATGCAGAGAGGTTTCATTGCATTTTGTAGGAACCAAACTGCCGCTAAGATTGCAATAGGACCACCTGAAGAATGCCCTGTAAACACTACTTGCTTATTTTCTGTCGCAGCTTTTCTCACCTACGAATAATTCACAAGCACCACCAATATCATATTCATTTTCTAATCCTATTTGACATCAAAGACATAATTGATTCTAATTCTAGTGCACCAATATCATAATTTATTCATTCACAAATCACATACCTCAATTTGTAGTTGTGACTGTGACAAAATTGTATCAAATCGATTCAGGAAGGCTGCATTGAAAATTGCAACATCTTCATTTCCTAGACTTTTGAGAGAAGCAAATTTCCCCAGATCCATCTTCTTTTCTCCAAAGGGACTTCCAGTGAACCAATCATTTACAGACCAAGAACCCGGAAAGCTAAAAATGACTTCCGATGAGCCACGACTCTTTTCAACCAGATACGGCTTCTCTGGACTCTTGTGTGCTTTCGTGGCCAGTAAACATGCTTTCTTGATCAGCTCTTCACTCACTTTTATAACCTCTCCAAGCTTCCTACTTGCCATCTTCTTGAATTTTTCTGGATTTTTACAGGTTTAGAAGCTTAACTTGCTTGAACGTTTTAAAGTAGATGAACCAATGATGGGTTACTGGAAATACCCTTTTATTCCATTTTGTGTTCGAGTCTGAACTGAACCAATGATAGTGGGGTTTTTGGACATTAAACATTAATCATTGACGTCAAAAAGTTTTTATAACCGGTCTTGCAAGTTATTGGTAGACGAAGATGCCATGTTATTTCGACCTAAAAGCAAAGTCAAGCCGCCTTAGAACATTTTGTCTTCTAACTGTTTTCAACGATTCAGATTTCTTGGTAACAACTCATTCTTTGGACTCTATAATAGATCATACGTGTGCATGTATAAGTCATGCGGTTGGAACTGTAGACGAATTTATGAGATTTTTTTGGTAGATCCTGTAGTTGTCGGCAGACTTCACAGTGGCAGGACAATTCTATAGGTATTGTGTATTATATGTATAGTTGCCGGGTCAGTTTCTAATTATTGGACGAAAATCAGGGATTCTGTACGTTTTTTTTTTTTTTACTGGCTATGTAAAATAAAAATAGAATCTGCATTTTACATTACAATTGAGATCTCCAATCCCATAACGAAAAACATGTGAAATCCCGTACTTAAGGTCATAGGCTTACGGTCAAGTATTGGGCTTAGACTTTTTGTTACGGCCCAAATTAGGCCCAAATGTTTGTTGAATTCAACATTCTAAATTTCCAACGAGTCCAATACGCTGTCGTATTACCACAGGCAAAACGAAGACTCACTTGCAGTCTCGTGTTTTCCCTCCATTCCAGACTACGATTCAGTGCAGAGGCGCGAGAACAAAATTCTCAAGATCAACGGTCGAAGATTCATATAACAATCAATCAGGTTAGTCTTTGTCAAAGAACAATGATTATTTGAAATCTGGATTGTTTTATTACCGTCGTAATTCTGATTTATTTGTTCCAAAATTTGCTGAAACCTACCACGACAAAATCCTTCAAATTCGCTGAAATTAATAGTATGCACTAGATTCAGGTCTTTATTTACTTATAATGATGTTTTTGTAACGATAGAAAGCGAAGAACTTATGTTTATTAATGATTTTGTTAAGTAGAAATACTAATTTTTCAAGGAAATGCATGTAGAGCTTATGATTATATGAAAACTTGAAAAGTGAGGGAAATTTTATATGTATAGAGATGCACATGGATGGAAACTTGTATCTACATCTATGTAAAAGTGTATTTGTTGTTGTGTGTTTAGTTGATTCTTTGGTCATCCTTATTTCTCTTTTTTTAAGGAAGTAATAATTATCAGTTTCAATGGGTATATCCAGGTTCAAAATTATGAAAATATCGCCCAAGTTTTGATATGTAGATGATATTTTTTGTATTAGTAACATCAGAAATCCAAAAATATTGTTGAAATTGTGGGGATTTTATCGATATTTACTTTCTTCTTTTCCACTCTGCCCTAACATTTCCCTTTGATAATATCAGTCTACTCAAAAGTATTCACTCATAATAATATTTGTAGAATAGCTTTTATTGAAATGTACAAAATTTGCTAAGAAATTATGAACATCTTAGATTTGATCTAGAAGGGCAGTTGCTTTTCAGATTATAGAATTAAATGCCGATGGATGGAGGTAGTTAGAGCTTTTTCCACTAACTGGTTGTCAGAATGTCGTTTAATAATATTTGTGAAACTCAAGTCAATTACTCTTTTCATATCAGTAGAAGGGTAGCATACAATACATTGATCTTCAGGTTCATGTAGACATGCTGCTTTTAGGTTTGGTTCGTAGCCTTTCAGCTCTTTGAGCTTTTTAAGAAATTGTGGTAGAATGAATTCGCTTTGCTTTGGTGGATGAGTAATGATCAGTTAGAAATGGCTAAAATTGTTGACGAGTGATGATTAGTTAGGAAATGTGATAGGTTTTATATTTTCCTTCTCCGTGCACATGAGACTCGGACAACTTGCTTAAATTTATTTTCCATGTTAACCAAATTTACATAGAATTGAAGCTAATTTTCATTAGAAACTATCATCTGATTCACTAGAAGATGTTTTCTCAGGCATATCTGACACGAAATGTGTACGGAAGTTTGGGAATCTCACTGAAGTTCTTGCTGGTGGTGACGACGATGGTGATGATGCTACACTTGTCACATTCTTCTTCTGTGAATTCCGGGTGATGTCAACGCAAACTCGATCAACCATGTCAAGAAAATCTTTCACGATAACAAACAGTTGAAGTGGGTGTGCCCATTTCTCTTTGGAACCTCCTGCTTGGTAATATTCTGTTGTTCTCTTTACAAGCTCCATAACCCTTGTTTGCTCCTCCCTCACCAGTTTAAGCTCCTCTTCACACTTCTCTAGAAACTCTTTCATTTCCCTTAAAAACCCTCCCCTCTCACCTTCGGCACAGCGTGTCACTAGCTGTCGAATTTCTGCGACATGGGATGTGAGAGTGGAGCACATTTTGATGAAAGTGTCATATTCTATTGTGGCTGCTTTCTTTACATTGGAGAATTCAGCACTTAAGCCTCCCACAGTTGGCAATCCTAGCTTTAGGTACTCTTTGTCTCTGTCATCTGCTGTCAAGGATTCTGAAATCAAATTACTACTTTTGCTTCTTTTACTGTTAATTCTTCCAAGGCTATGGTTCCGATTGATCTGGCAACGTCTACCCTCTGCTCGTACCACTTGTTCAACAACAAAATGAAGTAAAGTAGTCTTCCCATCTGTGCTTTTAACATCAGAAAGCTTTCGGAGGGCACTTAGGTTGAAGCCTTGTGCATCTCCTCTGGAGGTTCCAGCATTCATTTTATTACCGGCCTTGAGAATGGCTTCAAGAAGTTTTAGGAAGAGCCCTCGGGTTCTTAGCTCCTTACTCCCCAATTCAAGTGCTTGCAAGGACTCTTTGAGGTGGAGAATCTCTGAATCATAATTTGATCTGAAAAGCATAGCATTGATACGGATGAATGCTGAAGGAATGGATTTCAGGATATGGAAGAGGAAAGATTCAGCATCTGCAAGTTTAGTCGGATTGCCATTGAATTGGAGGATTTTGGTTGCTTCCTCTTGGCTTGGAGAAATTTTGGCTAGTTTTTCCAGGGTATCACTGCTAAGTCCTTGACCCTCAAGGAGCGCCCCAATAATTTCCTTTCGCGAGACTACTAGAGATTTTAGAACAATCGCTGTGTTTTGGGACTTTCTGGACTCGAGGATAAAGACTTGGGCAGTTGATGCAGAGTTAGAATTGCTCGAACCCATGGAGACATTGGTTCTTTCAAACGGTTTGCGATTGGCAGTCGTATATCCAAATAGATTTTCTATTTGTTCATCATCGAATCTGAGCAACATGTAGAAGAATCAGCAACAAGAAGAGTTAGGACAGTTTATGAATTCACACTTAAAACAAATGCATCAGGATTCAGATGGATGAAAAGATTGTAAAGCAAAATTACCTAAGAGATCCATCTTTGATCTCATTCCAGACCATTGAATGATCAACATTAGTTAGAACCTTATCCCAGTGCAATGGTTTCAGCTTCACTTGGCCAACAACAGTCCCTTTTGAGTTCTCTGCAGCAGCTGCTGCTTCCCTGCTCTTATCTGCATTTCCTTTTGGTGCAGGTGGGGGTTTTGAAGATGAAACCTTAGTTGGTGGAGGTGGTGGTGTAGGGTTTCTTTTAAGCGGTGGACGAGGAGGAGGAGGAAGAGGTGGTGTTGATGGTGGTGGCGGTGGTGCTGGAACTTTCTTTGCCATAGAGGGTGGTGGTCCTGGTGGAGGAGGAGGTGGAGGTGGAGGTTGTCTCAGTTGTAGTGCAGAAACTGGATGTACTGGGATTGGATTTTTCAGAATTGGCTCTGACTTTTTTGATTTTCTCATCTCCTCTACTGTGACATGTTGTTCTTCATGTTCTTCTTCTTCTTCTTCTTCTTCAAAACTAGGATTAAACACTATTTTTGGAAAAGTAGCTTTAAGTTGTCCATCTTCCAGCTTCCTCATGTAAAGAACTTCCCTTCCATTTTCATCAACAAACAAACCCTTCACTTTCCCTTTAAATTTCTCAAAGTCTTCACGAGTCACTGTTGTTTCCTGCCGACGGAAGCTTGAGTTAATTTTACTCTTTCGGTGGTGTCGTTGAATAACTTTTTGGAAGATTAAGAAGGCAACTACAGCAATGAATAGAGTAATTGCAGCTGTGGCAGCAATGATCTTGGCAATGTTTACATCAGATGAAGATGGCGACGGCATTGCTAGAATGAATTTTTTCTCAAAAGAGCAGAGAATTATTTGAATATCAATGTCTTTTGAAGCGTTTGATAGGGAAGAAAAGAGAATTGATGCACATCCAAAACATGTGTAAAAGCTGGTAAGAAAGTGAAAGAAACATTTGATGTTTCAATACAAGTGTGCTTTATTAGGCAATGTGAGTTAATATTCCAGTCATGCACATTGGTGGTGTCTACTAACATTTTCAATGAAGGTGGTTGATGTTGGTTGGATTTGCTTAACTCTTTCTGTTTAAAGGAAATGACTAGAATACCCTTTGGCAAAGTTAATATTTATATTAAAATTGCAGGCACAAGAGTCTTTAATTGATATTGTCAACCATTTTTTTAAATGTAAAAAATAATCAATATGAAGAGTGATGGTTTGGCCGTCCTTGCTCAACTTCATTGTAATGAACAACAATTGCAGACCAATTTGCTTCCTGGGAATATTTTATGTTGCCTTGTTATTATTTATTATTATTATTATTATTATTTTTTGCTTTTTGTTTTGTACATTAAGTTTCTCTAACAGTTGTTGCCTTGTTAGAATTCTAAAGAATGGAAAATGTCACATTTGTAAATTCAATTTTTACCCATTAGGTATTTTGGTTGGTGGAATGATATTATGATAGCATTTATTATGTTAATTTGATTGTAAGATTATAATATCAATGAGGGTGTAACAATGTATGGTACTTTACAAAAATTGAATTATTTTAATCAAGAAAAGAATTGTAGGCCATCCAAACCTGCCCAGTTAACTTTTGTAATTATTTTACGATGCATGGGATTTTGACTCCAACTGGGATGTTGTGGGCCTAACGGTTGAAATAGGACAACACCGATGAAGTTTCGCAATAGATTATCAATCCATTAATCAAACTTAACCGTTAAATCGATGAAAATACCTTTTGTTTTGACAATCAATGATTAATTTGACCAATCTTTTAATTGATATTGATAGCCATTTTTAAATGTAAAAAATAATCAAGTTGAAGTGTAATGGTTTGGCACTTTTGCTGTCCTTGCTCAACTTCATTGTAATGAACAACAAATGCAGAACAATTTGCTTCTTGGGAATATTAATATTAAGGATATCCCAAGAAGCAATATGTAAAAAGAAAGGGAAGTAACCATTCAAATCTTTTTAATTTTAAGGATCGAGAAGAACGAGGAGTTAATGGAATCTGACACATGAATATAAGGGGAATAGACCGATTTTGGGAACCATAATGTTTCAATTTTGTGCTAGTATCACTGTATAATTGAGAAAGAAAAAGTAAATTTTAGTTTTAATATTTGTGCCATTTCTCAAACTTCTTTTCGTAATGTCTATCCTGCAGCAATTGGAGAGCTGATCGAAAAAAAATGGTGAGATTATCGAATTTTTTTTTCGTTTTTGCCCGTAAGAATTGGTTGAGAGATAGTTCTTAAATCAAAAACCATGGTTGGTTTTAGCGAATTCATGGTTTTCCTAATCATGTTTTGGACCTCTATGGATTATGAGTTTATGACCATTGTTGTTACATGCTCATTATTATTATTACTTATGAGTCAAGACTGAGTCTGAGATTAGGGTTTTATTCTTTGGTAGACACAGTCGGCGGAGGCTTCAATCGAAGAAAACAAAGTCGAGCGCATCAGACTTTAAAATAAACATTAATTAAACTCTAATTTTATTTTAAATATTAAACTTTCTCATATCTTCAACTATACAATATCTCTTTCAAATTCAATTTAGTGATTTCAATTTTAGGGTTAGAATTGGGAATCTGGAAACTATATTTGTTATTTGGTCAAATAGGGTTTTTATATGCTTTCCTCTAAAGCAATACGCCATCGTTTTGTCGGTTCGTTTGTTAGCGTCTTGAATAACTGTTCTGTTAGTCCACCGTCTAGTCCAGTTAGTCAACAAGGTGATAAATAGATAGACAAATTGAGGGAGAATAGACTAAGATTTATAGGCAAACTGTAGGTCTACGTAGGATGTAGAACAAAGATGATGAAACATGTGGTTGGCTAGCGAGGGGGTCAACATAGACCAACTTGGAGATATTCGAGTTGAACGTCGATAAGGTCGACATTAAGAAGGTCGACATAGAGGAGGTTGATATAGACCTACCTAAAGATGGTTGATATGAGGAGGTCGACATAGACCTACCTGGAGTTCGTCGATATGAGGAGGTCTACATAGACCTAACTAGAGTTTGTCGATATGAAAAGGTCAACATAGACCTAACTGGAGATGGTCGATATGAGGATGTCAACTTAGATCTACCTGGATTTTGTCGATATGAGGAGATCGACATAGACCTACCTGGAAATGGTCGATATGAGGAGGTCGACTTAGACCTACCTGGAGTTGGTCGATATGAGGATATCGACATAGACCTATCTAAAGTTGGTCGATATAAGGGGGTCGACATAGACCTACCTGGAGTTGGTCGAGGTGACCGCCGAGGAGGTCACCAGATTGTATTGAACGGGGGCATACACGCTGATCATGTGAACCGAATCATAGCTCAACAATAGCGTGAATTGTGGAGCTACTGCTTGCTCAAAAACTTAGAGAGTTTAGCTCCTTTGGTAAATCAGAAGAGGTTGCTATTTATATGAGAAGAAGAGTGAGCTAATAGTTGACTCACTTAATAGTATAGAAGTAGACGTTATAGAATTGATGGAATTGAAAGTGACGTTATAGACTTGATGGCATTGATGTAGATGTTACAGACTTAATAATGAGATAGTTCTTAAATCAAAAACCATGGTTGGTTTTGGCGAATTCATGGTTTTCCGAATCATGTTTTGGACCTCTATGGATTATGAGTTTATGATGTATGTCTGGCTCATTGTTGTTACATGCTCATTATTATTACTTGTGAGTCAAGACTGAGTCAGAGATTAGGGTTTTATTCTTTGACAAACACAGCCGGTGGAGGCTTCAATTGAAGAAAACAAAGTCGAGCGCATCAGACTTTAAAATAAACACTAATTAAACTTTAATTCTATTTCAAATATTAAAGTTTCTCATATCTTCAACTATACAATATCTTTTTCAAATTCGATTTAGGGATTTCAATTTTAGGGTTAGAATTGGGAATCTGGAAACTATATTTGTTGTTTGGTCAAAAAGGGTTTTTATATGCTTTCCTCTAAAGCAATACGCCATCGTTTTGTCAGTTCGTTTGTTAGCATCTTGAATAACGGTTCCGTTAGTCCACCGGCTAGTCCAGTTAGTCAACAATGTGATAAATAGATAGACAAAAAGAGGGAGAATAGACTAACATTTATAGGCAAATTGTAGGTCTACGTAGGATGTAGAACAGAAGATGATGAAACTTGTGGTTGGCTAGCTAGGGGGTCAACGTAGACCAACTTGGAGATATTCGAGGTGATCGTCGATGAGGTCGACATTAAGAAGGTCGACATAGAGGAGGTCGACATGGAGGAGGTTGATATAGACCTACCTAGAGATGGTTGATATGAGGAGGTCGACATAGACCTACCTGGAGTTCGTCGATATGAGGAGGTCGACATAGACCTACCTAGAGTTGGTCGATATGAGGAGGTCAACATAGACCTACCTGAAGATGGTTGATATGAGGATGTCGACTTAGACCTACTTGGATTTGGTCGATATGAGGAGATCGACATAGACCTACCTAGAAATGGTCGATATGAGGAGGTCGACTTAGACCTACCTAAAGTTGGTCGATAGGAGGGGGTCGACATAGATCTACCCGGAGTTGGTCTAGGTGACCGCCAAGGAGGTCACCAGATTGTGTTGAACGGGGGCATACACGCCGATCATGTGAACCTAATCATAGCTCAACAATAGCGTGAATTGTGGAGCTATTACTTGCTCCAAAGCTTAGAAAGTTCAGCCTCTTTGGTGAATGAGAGAGGGTTGCTATTTATATGAGGAGAAGAGTAAGCTAATAGTTGACTCACTTAATAGTATTTAAGTAGACGTTATAGAATTGATGGCATTGAAAGAGACGTTATAGATTTGATGACATTGATGTAGATGTTATAGACTTAATAATGAAATATTCTCCAACGGTTTGACTTGGTCCAAGTTTGACTTTGACTAATGCAGGCCTGACTATTGGGTCATGGGCTTTATTGGGCCTAACTTATTTCTTTGAAAATACTAGTTTTGGGCTGAGAATTATGAGGATTGATTATTTGGGTTGACTTATTTTTGACCACTATAATATTGAAAATTATAATAACATAAAAATATCAAAATAAGGATAGAAAAAAAAAAACTTGCAACAATATTATTAACATCTCTTTATCAAAATAAATTTAATTACTTTAAAACAACAACCAATTGAAATATTTGTTTATACTAAATTAATGTGATAATTCATAATAGTAACATTTTCCTCCGCATATAATTAACATCTCTTTATCAAATGATCATACAAAAGACACAAGTTGTCCATAGCTTTGTGCTATTATATTTTGGTGAAAAAATTAGATTACAAAATTTTAATTGAAACAGTTAAGAAAGAAATAATTAGGTTCGGAAAATTAGTTGAAAAATATTCGATTTCATTGTAATGTCTAATTTACATTAAATGAAAATTATGATAAAATATATATATATATATTTTGATTGTGAAATAAGTATTGACAGTTTGTTGTCAATTTGTTGCTTTTATAATAAATATAGCTTCTTCTTCTTTTGGAAATTGGAATACCATACCGAATGCGTTAGGACTTAGGATACGTATATAAAATGACTCAAAGCCCTCATTTATAACCTAAAAATAAAGGTGCAACGTGGAATATGCAAATAAATAAGTATATAAACATAAATTATTCTTCCACAAGACAATAACCATAATTTCGATCAAGAGCTTGATTGGTTGTCTTGGTCATCGGTGGAAACTTTTCTGCTATTTGCAGACTTGATGTTAAACAAAATGTCCCCTACAATCTATGGAAAGCTCAAGAAGTTGATACTTCTTTCCTTGCAATAACTTGGGTGGTACGTTATGTGATACCATGCCGAGGCCAACTTTTGCTGCTCATTTCCATTGCTGCTGCTGCTCTCAACCATTCTTTAGCTTCTTTCTGTGCTTTCTTCAGGGAAACCAACATCCAATCTTTTACGTCCTTGTACTTTATGTTATCGCGCTGCAAATATCCTGGCTTGCTTTGGAGATTACCTGTTAGCATCTCTACCTCTGTCTCTGCCCCATAATAATGCATCAATGCGCTGTCCTCGTACATGTCTTTGTGACGTTCTGCTAGCTCAAGGAAGGCTTCAAAACCATTCACTACGAGATCATGATCATAGCTTGCTTCAGCTATCTCCGTTAGGTCAACGGTATTGGACCTGGTTTGCTTGACTGAAGCAAGAGTGGCACGGTAGAGTTTTCCAAGCACCCCTAAGGATTTGTAGGTGTCTTTTTCGTACCTCTCCATGAAATCTGGAAAGTCTTTTGGTCTAAGAGCCAGGGGCATCACTGCAGGTGCCCCAGTCTTTCGAAAGTCTACAGCCATCGAATGAAGAGCTGCCAATTCAAGACATTTTGGACTCCGGGCTTTTTCTGGATCACGATCAGCATGAACTAGATGTACCGTACAGATGGCACCCAAAGTATCGTTGATCATGTAATCAACAAAAATTGTTGGATTTCCTGCAATCCCACAGGCGGTTAGATCTTTCAAAGAGTTCACAACCATTATGCTATAATCTTAAGTTAGTTTGAAACTACCTCTAACGTCACATCGTGTCCATTATACGAGGTCTCCCTCCAGCATAGTCCATTGGAGGCTTGGTTTCACATGGGATGAGATCTTTATCCCAGCTTATGAAATAGATATCTCCATCAAGATCACCATCGGAGCATTCACTCAGATGAGGCCTGCAAAGACAATCACCTATTGAAGCAAGACAATAATAACTTACCTAGATACAGTGTAACAGTGCCATACCAATATACGGAATAACAGTGCCATTGCGCCTCAATAAAAGAGTTTGTAAACTCAAGCTATGTGTAAAATGTTATCGCTGAGTTTATCAACCACAAATTAGAAACTCCATGACTTAAGTAGAGTTTGTAAACATAACCCTGACCCAAATAATGTAATAGCTAATAGTAATGTGTAAATAGTTAAAGAGTTAAATACCTTTTCCCTTTTTGTGGGAAGAGAATGCAATCCACCAAACCCTTTTCCTCTAATTCCACTTGATAGATGGCGTCAAGGACTCTGATATCTCCAGGGTGAAGACAAGGGTCCTTGGTGATGAGCGCCTTTCCTGCAACTATAAATGTTTTCTCATCCACCCTATGGAAGAAACTCTGATCATTGCTTTCTAGCTCATCTTTTGTCACGGTGATACGGATATAAACTTGACCATAATCTAATATACCAGTCTCATCCAACCAACCAACAAGAAGCCGATCTTTGGAACATATAATTCTGCATCTACCTTTTAAATCAGACAGCTGGTTCTCATAATGTGATTGAAGTATCATTGATAGGTAAGGTTCAGCATTTGATTCATAACCTTGATGCAACATCTTTACTATAATATTTTTAGAATCAGCACCGCACAAACTCTGTAAGATGCCCAAAGCTGCCTCTCTGTTTGTCATCATTTCTCCTAGCAGACATGATTGTTCCTGTTGCATTGACTCAAATACTTCATCCTTAATTCCTAAGGTAGACAAGAGGGAAATGATCTCTCGATTCAAAAAGCAAGGCATAGACTCACTCCATTTAGTGACATTAAGCATCCTGGTTTTTTTATTCAAATTTATACATGCTACCATGCAAAGAGAGCTTCCCGTAGGAATTACAGTCAACGGAAATGACACCTTTATAGCCACAGTATCAAATTTGAAATGCTGAAGGAGTGTGATTCAAGCCACATTTCTGAGCAATTTGCCTAGCAAAAGATTGAGAAAATTTTCCAATACCATCTGAGAAGCAGTAGGTGATACAATCATTAGTAACTTCAACATCAGGAATGATCTCTACATCTTGTAAAGGAACAACGAGAGTTTGCATAGAAGAACTGAAGAGTTGACCCATTCTCGTCGCACATTTTGACACACTACGGATCTTGTTGAAGCATCCCATCCATTCTCTTATATCTTCTGCTCTCAGTTTGTCATTAGAAGCAAACATCCAAACAGAATTGATTGTAGTTGACCCGCCGAAAAAGCAAGAAACTAATATTTTTTATCTACAATCGTGATGCCATCTCGAAGAATCGACAATATCCTCTTATATATGTTAATTCCGTAAGGTTTAGCAAAAATACATTGCTGAATGCTAGTTGAAACAGTCATTAGAGGAAGCTTACTCCAATCTTCTTCAACAAAAGTAACTCTCATAAAATCTGAAGCAAATGTTGCAAAGTTCTTCACAACAGAATTTGAAGTTTCAACCTCAGGACCCAAGCAATAAATCTTTGAAGGTGTAACTAGGGCTCTGTAACAGCTCATAATGCTATGATCTATTAACCTTTTGTGGGATGATAAAGGAACACTCTTATTATTTCTCCCCATGACATGTAATTGCATCTTTATGAATGACACAGGATCATAACAAATTGAATTCAGTTTGTGCAACTTCTGCAGAATCACTAAAGCAATCTCCGTGGTTAAACTGCTTAGGAGTTCAATTAATTGAGCATCTGCTGCAGCCTGACTAATTTTTTGACTGCGGACAAGGGAATTGAGCTGGAAAAGGACCTCATATGCTCAATCAGAACCTGGTGTGCATTTCACAATTGGAACTATTTCAGAAGTACAACAGAACTCTTCCACATCCTCTAAAATTAGATCTAACTTGTCTTCTCTATAAAAATGGGAAACTTGTAAAAATATCTAGTGTAAATGATCCTCCATCAATTTCCCAAAAAAATAAAGTTGATTGTCCAATTGACTTCAGAGCAGAGAATGCTGTTGTGCAAATCCAAATATAGTCAAAATTTTCTTTGGAGATATGATATCGATCACCACGGAATTTTGAAGCTACGTTAGAACCAGAAATTTTTTCATAGATCCTCGGCCCATACATGAGCTGGAAAAACAAGACACTTTAAGGTAAGATATAAATCAAATGTATTAAATGGCAATCTAATCCAAGGAACAAAAAAGAAAAGTCAAGCATTCTCCACTAATGCAGAACCTCCAACCGTCAAAATGAGTCAAGCAGTATGCCAAGGACAGGAAAAACGAAAATTATATTTTCTAATAAAGTACTAAAGTATATAGGATTTCTTATCATTCATCAAGTATGTTTCAATTTTCATATTCTAATTTTCCCTAAATTGCAAAAAGAACAGCATCAAGACAATGCAAGAACACCAAGTTCCAAAAAAGATAAAGAAAAAGGAAGCGGCAAAACAACAGCATATAAGAATTGGCCAGACGGTACTTCCTTTCTCAACCCCCCATTCCTCACATCCGTTCTATAAACGTCATCATAAATAAGCTCACATAAAACCCATCAAAATAAGATTTTTTTTTTCTCAAACTCTCTCTTCCCAAACTCTTTCATCCTTAAACCTTAATCCAGATTTCAACACTAATGAGTAGAAAGGAAAATTTTCAATCGTCAGAGAAACTATGATAAGGGCAATTTCCAGCATTCTCTTCCTCCTTGAGAAACTGTAATTCCTTTTCAATGAATTTTTCCTTTGGCAAAGTTCTAAATTGTCACTCCAATCATATATGATTTGAACTTCCTCTGAACTTATTGTAAAATGTCATTGGCTCTTATTTATTTATTATTTTTTGAAGGTGTTTTCTCTAACCAAACAACACAAACACATATCTAGTTCCATTGTCCATTATTCTACTGTTAACCAATCCTCTTAGCAGAGATGCAATGATTGTGTTTTAAGATTTATTTCTTGTGGATTTCTATCCATCAAATTATAAAAATTTAAACAAAAGGAACAAAAAGAAGAAAAAGTAAGCAGGAGAGGAAGAAGAAACGATAGGGGTTGACCAATGAAAGGGCATGGTGTTGGGAAAGGTAAAACGTTCTCTAACAGGTGAAGATTTAGGTTATGAGGGGATCACGATCCCATGTGCATATAAAAAACTTTTTATCGAAAACTATCTTTAAAAAAACTATCTTAAAAACTTGTTTGTTTGTAATGATATATAAAATTGTTGTTAACAATTCTTAGTAAAATAACAAATTACAAATTGAAGACTGAATATTAATGTTGTCAAGGATGGTCTAATTAGTTTCTAGACAATTACAGAGAAACCGGATTCAAGTATGCTACATTTCGGCTAAAGAGATTTCAAAGGAAATGGAAATAGAACCTAAAAACATATAATTCATAGAAAAAAGGTCACATTTAAAGTTTTTGCCTAACTTTCAGCAATTTTACTTCTCAATCACTATCTTTTCCTACTCTATTTCTCCTAAAATATACATCAACATAAAAACAATGAACAATCTCACAATTTATTATAACATCCCTTCAAAAGAAACCCCATTCACTTTCCCACCACCATCAGTCATCACAGCACCCAACAGCCTCCAAAACATCCTCAACAGAACTTCAACCTTATAACAACACAACCCTCCTTTTGTTTCTTCACTCTGCCACACCCAAAACTCACTCGGTTCTATCAGGCATCAACCAACCTATCACACCCCTCCAAACTCTCCAACACACACAATCTGTCCTCTTCCCTCATAAAACCCACATGCAAAACACAGACTCTGTGGTTTAACTTCCCACCCGGCCTGTAAATGATGTCAACCACGTACTTGGCCACAGACCTGCCGTTGCTGTCAGGGTAGGACTCGAAGATTCGGATTGTATTGTTCAAACCTGCTTCCACTCCCCCTCCTCCTTGAGCAACCAGTTTGTATCATAAATCCAGGCCAAGACGAGAGGGTGCCCACCAAGGGCTCCTTATATCAGGGAGCCCTTTTTACATGTTTTGAGTTTTAAAACAAATTTTTTTTTAAAGTCTGATCCAAATTTTTATTTCAGTCAAATAAAAGGTCATTAGCCTCAAACCTCTTTTTAAATAATGGTCCAATTTATTCAGAAATTAAAAAGCCTTTGCACACAATAACTCAATTTTAAACGTAAGCCCAACTCCCTACTCTCAAGTGAAATTAAAAAAAATAAAGCTTTAGACAATAACCCATTTTATTCAACTTTTACTTCAGTGATCAGTGTTAGGCGTAATTTATTTGTTTATATTATAACACGATAACGTTTTATCTTTATTGTATAGTCATTTTTTCTTCAGTACACTGTGTATTATATATGAGCCATAGATTATGAATAAGCACCAATTGAATAAAATGATCAACATTCAAGACAATAATATCTATTTATTAGTGCGTATTGAGGAGAAAATTTTCCATATATATTTGATCAGACTAAACAACTTAAAATTGTGACTTGAAAGTTTGACTTCAACATCTCAATCACTCATGTGCTCTTAATCCAATGGTTGAGATTTGAATGCATTTATAACTTTTGGATTGAAAGCACATGGGAGGTTGAGATGTTGAAGTCAAACTTTTAAGTCACAATTTTAGGTTGTTCTAGTCTGACCAATTGTATATATATATTGATAAACTATGAATATGAACGAGAGGCTCCATTTTAGATTTTCGTTCACAACCTTTAAAAAGTCAGGACCGGCATGCTTAAATCATAAATGTTATTATTGATTTTCCAAAAGCAGGTCACATCAGATTATTTGAAGAAAATCTGAAAAAAAAATTGATCCAATATGCCATTGATGGTTGGTCAAAGCCTATCTATAAAGGTTAAAGAACCATACAATATACACTTTTGACAGCCTCATTATTTTGAGCGTGTTCTATTTGTCATGATACAATTTCGATTCGTTACAAAAAGGTTTGTTATTATTTAACTTAAATGATTTTGTAACAATACCAATCGAAGATTTTTTGGTTTTGTGTCTAAATAAAACCAAAAACCAATTTGTGCTGCTCAATAGATATATCATACGGGTGCCACCGATATTACCATCTAATTATAAATATGGTAAGTACATTTATATTTTAATAAAAAAAGTTAATTTAAGAAATATACCAATAGAAATTTAATAATAAACGTAAATTAATTAATTAAAAATAAATCAAATACATTTATCGATTCTTATATTCATATCTTCATACATACATTTATTAAAAA